>OX155901.1:64672527-65272527 GCA_944588485.1 Phosphuga atrata | reverse complement strand
TGCGAACGATCGCCCATTTTTCCCGCGTTTTTAACGTGCAAACTTGACGTTTCGTTTACACGGTGTGCCCCCCGGAGCCCTGCGAATGATCGCTCATTTTTCCCGCATTTTTAACGTGCAAACTTGACGTTTCGTTTACACGGTGTGTCCCCCGGAGCCCTGCGAATGATCGCCCATTTTTCCCGCGTTTTTAACGTGCAAACTTGACGTTTCGTTTACACGGTGTGCCCCCCGGTGCCCTGCGAATGATGGCCCATTTTTCCCGCGTCATATTTTATCCGTTTTATAATTTTAGCAACATTAAAACGCGGCGATTCGCAAATTTTAACTGTTTTCTGCAATGATTATAAATTTCGCTTCTTCGCCGGCTGCGGTTCGGTAAGGGGCAATTTTCAAAAATTCCTCAAATTTCGGGTACGTCAAAATCGGAATTTTCTTACCACGAGATTTACTAAGCAACGAAAAACACCAATCGGTGGTAACACATTTCCGAAGCTTCACCAGCAAGTCCTGTCGCAAGACTATTCGAATTTTCGATTTTTTTCAACATTTTCTGTATCGTGAATTTACCAAGAAAACTCATCGGTGCTACAGGAAGAACGCAAACACAAACGTCAGTCAGTTGACACGAACTACGACCGCGGAAAATGGGTTTTTTGAACAATTCTGATCGGGAACATGCAATTCCACTCCATGTGGAACAATAACATTATATACATTTGTAGAGAAATGATCAGACGATGATATCACTGGGTCAGTACGGATAAATCAGACGTTCATCGATAATTTTGATAAATCTCATAATTCGGCCGCTACCCGTTTTGATAACATAAGTGTTATCAACACATAAGTTACTCCGTCCTTCCCTTATAAATATGTGTAAATTGAGAATCTACGCACAAATCAAGTTCGATTTGCGGAACATGAATGAAGCGTGAACCAAATTCAAAGAAGGGTACATACGTACGTACCCATTGAAAAAAATGCTTTTTACATTTTTTACTTTTATGACTAAACAGAATGATTTTGCAAAATTTACAATGAATACTTTTTGTACGTACAAACGTCCTACATATAGGGTTCAAGTCTCAATTTTTTAAAGCATTGACGAGATATTTGCAGAAAACCTTTGAAGGAAAAATTATTCTCCACGCCGCCGCGCGGCGTTCCCAACGAAGGTGGAGCATTAAAATTTTGTCAGGGAGTACTTCCTGACACCCATGTTCTATACAAATTTCATTGAAATTCTTCAAGCGTTATTACATTTTTTTTTTATATTCTGAAATTTTCGTGACCGATTTTGGTGAGAATATCTGATTGATGTATCTGGATTCACTAGAAAAATCGTCTTAATAGATTCCACTTCACGTGGAACAATAAAATTGTACACATTTATAGAGAAAGGATCACACGATGAAATCACTGGGTCAGTTTTACAAAACATTTTATCAATCGGTGGCAGTAGCCCCACAAAGGCAAAGAGGAACTGATGAAAATAAATTAGCTACTGCTTGAAACTTGTAGGAGATATATCAAAAATTCTATCAGTTCTGCATAGTGTTGTGATCTCGCGATTTTGGTTTCAAAGAATTTGAGTTTCTCACGAGTCATTAATGTTGCTAAGACTACAACGAAAGAAACTGGACTGTCCACGCGAAGACGACCATCGCAGGGAAATAAGGATAAGATTGACGGAATCAGACTAAGATTTGGTACATGGTATTTGGTACGCTTCTGAAAGCAGGAGCTATAGATAGCCTAGCGATGAGATACTGAGATACAAAATGGATCTCGTGGCCCAACAAGAGATAAGATGGAAGGGTAAAGGCGAAATTCACGAGAGAAAATTCTCTATGTATTTCTCAAGAAACGATGAAAGGAGTGGCCATAAAGGAGTTGAATATATTCTATCCAAACAATTACAAAAATAGATTCTAGCCTTTACCCCGGTATCAGATGCAATGTGCACCCTTAGACTAAAGGAAAAATACCACAATATAACCTTTGTGAACGTATACGCGCCCACAGAGGACGCAGAAGAAGAAACCAAAGACGTTTTTTACGCAGCACTTCAAGAAGTCTGCCATAAAATACCGACCCATGACGCAGCTATAGTACTAGGCGACTGTAACGCCAAATTGGGCAAAGAAGAGGCCTACGCTAGCGTTTTTGGTAAACATAGCATGCATGATGAGTCCAACAATAATGCCCAAAGAGTTGCCCAATTTGCCGCGTCTAATAACTACTCTGCTGTTAGTACTTTCTTCCCTAGGAAAGAAATTTATAAGGCACCTGGAAAATACCTGGATCACGAAACACGAACCAAATAGACCACATACTAATCACCAAAAGATGGGCAACGGACGTCGAACAGGTCAGATCCTTTCGCGGGGTGAACGCGGACTCCGACCATTACCTTGTTGGAGCAAGGTCAAAACAAAAACTATCGACAGTCGCTAGGGGAACAACTGCAAAGCAGCCAAAATGGCACATATATCGCCTAAAAAAACCAGAAGTTCTGAGGGCCTACCAGAAAAGTATCAGAACTAAACTACAAGAAAACCAAGAAACACAGGACATAGAGCAGGACTGGATGAACATAGAAAAAATAATAACATAGAGTGCTATGGAAAGAATTGGAGAAAAAAGAGGAGATCACAACGAAGAATGGTATGACGAGGAATGTCGAGAAGCAACCTCCATGAAGCGGAAGCTGGACTAAAACTGTTAGACACAAGCACACGAGCTAACCAAGCAGCCTACAATATGGAAAGAATAAACGCGTTTAGAATATGTAGAAAAAAGAAAAGAGAGATACTAAACAGAAAGGTAGAGGAAATGGTACTGAATCATCCTAGAAACGAAACAAGAAAATTTTACAAGGCAATAAAACAAAACACTCCGAATTTTAGACCAAAGATAACAGTATGGAAGGATAAAGACGGAAACATGCTCACTCAACAGAGAACGAGGAGATACTCCGAAGATGGAAAGGGTAAGGGTACTTCTCGGATACTTTCAAAAGAGAGTGGAGTTTAGAGCCTGAACAACTACAGCTAGATGTACATATGGCAGACCCCAAGATTAAGAACCCCAGCCTAAGAGAAATAGAAAGTGTTATTAGAAAGCTAAAAAATAACAAAGCCCCTGTGTCAGACAGTATAACAGCCGATCTTCTGAAATATGGAGGAGAACACCTAACGGTAAGACTAAAACACCTGATTAATGAAATCTGGGAGCAAGAGAAAATACCAGAGAATTGGGCACTGGGTATCATACAGCCAATACACAAGAAGGGAGACAAAACTATCTGTAGCAACTACCGGCCGATAACGCTCCTTAACGTAACATACAAAGTTCTAACACGCGTTCTTTATAACAGACTCGCTGTCTAATACGAAGAGATATTATGACAATATCAGAGCGGATTTCGTGCCAATAGGTCAACGATACACAACATATACACCATAAGGCAAATGCAGGAGAAAGCATACGATTTTGATATATCGCTGCACAATCTCTACAGACTTTAAGCAGGCATTCGATACCGTCAAAAGAAATACGATCCTTGACGATCTACTGATGCTAGGAATACCCCGTAAATACGTAAAACTAATAAAAGCTACATTGTCCGGTTCGAAAGCCTCGGTTAGAGTAGACAACCAACTTGCATCCGCCTTTAAAATCGAAATCGGTGTGAGGCAGGGAGATGCCCTGAGCGCCATGATATTCAACCTAACATTAGAGGCATGCATGAGAAAGCTGAATATAACGGGATACATTGGCAACCGATCATGTCAGTTTGACATGTAGAAGCAAAGACGCGCTAAAGAAAGCACTATTGATGCTGGACGATGAAATGCAAAAAATGGGGATTGAAAATAAATGAGGTAAAAACTAAATACATGCAAGTTGGAAGAAAACATCACGATAACAATGACCTTAACTTGGGCGAGTATCGCTTTGATCAGGTTGAAAGTTGTGTCTACTTGCGAACAGAAATCAACAGAACAAACGTAATAGCTAAAGAAACAAGCTCGCGAATACTTAGTGGAAACCGATGCTACTACGGATACCAAAAACTGATGAAGTCCAAGTTATTGAGTCACAAAATCAAACTTCAAATATACCGAACACTCATAAGACCAGTAGTAACGTACGGATGCGAGGCCTGGACCCTAACCACCGCAGAAGAGGACGCGCTACGCATCTTTGAAAGAAAAATCCTCAGAATAATCTACGGACCGATCCTAAATAAGCATGGAATTTGGAGGATGCGAATGAACCATGAACTAAGCAGGTTAATAAACGATGCGGACATAGTGAGATATGTAAAAGCTCAAAGAATTGCATGTCTGGGACACCTGTACAGAATGCTTGATGACAGACCAGCCAAGAAAATGTACAACTGGCGGCCAGTAGGAAGAAGGAAAAGAGGCAGGCCAAGGAAAAGATGGAAGGAAGAGGTGGAGGAAAGTCTAAAAAAGAAAGATGGGAGTAAGGGATTGGTGAGAGAAAGCCGGTGAAAGGACAGAATGGAAGAAGATTGTTGTAGAGGTAAAAACCCACCGCGGGTTATAAAGCCAACAGAAGAAGAGAATATATATATATATATATATATATATATATATATATATATATATATATATATATATATATATATATATATATATAATTCAATAAATTTAGGGGGCGTTATTAACTTTAGCATATCACAGGTGGGCGATGAGACAAATAAGTTTGAGAAACACTGATCTAAATCATGCGGGCAGACGCTCGAACTTAGGGATCGTGCCGAGACGCCGAGAGGATTTTGTTTTATGAGTTTTGGGAAATTTTCCATAAAGATTAGGGGAGGACTCACACCAAGACCGAGGTGATGAGGTAGAGGGGAAGTTAAAAAGGGGCAGTCAGAATTGAGCTAGCAAGAGAGTAATTTGAGTTTTGAAAACGAACCTCCGTATTTTCGTCGAAGTAATAAGTAAGTCCCGTAACATCCTGTATATATATTTCGTCTAATTTTTCCTTATAATCTAAATAATATTTTGATAATCTACATAATAATACTATACTATAATCTACATAATATGTTGTAGATAATATGATTTAAATATATTATACTTAAATCACGTACGTCTTATATATTTTGGTAGTCAATTGCCCAAAAGCAGTCAATTGAACAACTGAATAATAAGAGTATCGAAATAGATCTAGAAATAGTTAATATATTAGTTTATATTAGATCTAGAAATAGTTGGATCTTAATATAACTTAGTGAATAAGTGTAATACTAAAATAAAGTTTTCTTTTTATAAGTTTAAAAATATTCGCGTTATTTAAAAAAAAATATCCTGTATATCTTTATACAGGGTATATACAGGCAAAATTGAGCAGTAAAAACAAATAGTGAAGTTCCAGAACTCCTAAACACTCATAGTGAATGGGGGATGTATGGTAATAAAATATAGGGTAGAATTCCATCGTACGACAGCGACATCTTGAGGTTATGCTTGCAGCGGTACTAAGATGGTCGTGATTTCAGGAGGGCCACATGTCAAGTTAACTGAATGTGCTTGCTACGTCCTCCACAAAAAAAGATACCTTACTTACAAGTTTGTACGGAACCCTCGGTGCACGAGTCACAACTCGCACTTTTTTTCGATCATTTCCTCTCGCGGCGTCGCCGCAACATTGATAGCATTTAGATCCGATTGAGAATTAAGCCTCAATTTAATAATTTAATACTAAGTCTACATTTCTCCAAGGAAAGTAGTTAATACTCAATTTAAGCAGCAAACGCTTTAATAATCTACTAACAATACCTAGTGTACGTAAACCTAGTTTAGTTTACTCTAGTACTAACTCTGCATTTTCCCATTTTAGTTTACTAACAAAGTCTAGTTTAAGAAGAAAGATCTAGATTATTTGTGAAACTATGAAATTTTTTGTTTAGACAAAGCATCTAAATCTATATAGATAGTTACATGGACAAAAATATATATGAAATCTAGTTCAGATAAGTGAAAATGAGTTAAAACCAAAGAGGATCATAAATGGACTCTAATGATTAGATTACAACTAAAATATATTAAAACTACGCGAAATATAATTTATATGCATGTGATTTGATGTGTTGTGAGTTGATGTGATGTAATTTATATGCAATATAGACCAGTGTTTCCCAAATTCTTGTTTCTTCAATTTCAAATCATTTTTAACATTTCGTACCTATTAGTAGAAACTTTCTGAGATGTGAAAATAAAAATTGTACCGGTATTTTTAAGTAATATACAGTCGCCACATTAGTTTGATTGATTTATTATACAAGCGGATAAAATTGGGGTTTAAGGAGATTTAAATTCGCGAGTTAAAGCTTAATATTATTCGCTAGTGTATACAAACTTATTTTTATATTTGCTTCCATTTTCAAGTTCCATTTTTTAGGGTTCCGTTGTTATCAACAACGAACCCTTGTAGTTTCGATTTGTCCGTCCGTCCGCAGTTTAGCCCAGAGACTATTAGAAATATAAAGCTGTAATTTGGCATGGATATATAGATTAGTCACGCCGACAAAGTGGTAAAATAAAATCTTGACAAAAAAATTTTTAGGGTACCTCCTTTACCCTAAAGGAGTGGTTACGTTTTTTTTTTCTCGTCTACGCCATAGTGTAGGGCAGACGTCGACAACCTATGGCACGCGTGCCAGTCTTGGCACGCGACGAGTTTCTGAATGGCACTCTACAAAGTAAATAGCAGAGTTCGGAATAAATACGGTGAAAAATATGGTATTTTAAAATAATATTATATAATTTAATTATAATATATATTTAGGGGGTAAAATACGGTATTCCTAGCGAATGTTCATTTTGTTGTCTTTGCTGTAACTGAATAAAAACGGTTTTTTGTGGGGGGGGGGGTCTGAATTTGCTATAAATTTCCTGCTAAACAAGCTATTTTTTGTAAAAAATAAACATTTAAATAAAATCAAAAAATAATTTTTTAACAACTATTTTTTATGAATATAAATGCCCTTATCAAAGATTTCAAAGCAAAATTTCACCTTTTATAAATTCTGTTAACGCCGAATATTTGTTTAAATTTTTCATGAGGGCCGTTTTTTTTAATATTTACATAAAGTATTTAATTTAGCTTATTACAGCAACATCAAAAATACGGGTTTTCGAAAAAAAAAAAATACGGCACCGTATTTTTTTCTGACCTCTAGTAATCAGGGAAATCGTGAAAATATCGAGATGAAGTGATTTTTAAATAAGAGAAAATGTTTAATTATATAATTTATCTAAGGAGGCTTGCCAATGTCACGAAAATCTGCGCGATGCTTTTGTGGAAACACATTCGGAGCAAAATGAATGAAACATGCGCAGCACCGACTAGTTATCGAAGCGGACTTATACGAATGTTCAAGCCGGAATACATTCGCCCCTCTCTTTCTAGTTTTGTGCTGCGCATATTTGCCTGCAATCCAGTAAAACTTGCATTTCGTTTAATACTGGTCGTTACTTTCCGTTCTAACTTTTTTTGTAAGACTTGTATCTTATTGGTTTAATATTTGTTATTTTTAATCCATATTTAATCATATGGAGGCAAAGAAACAAAAACTAAATATTCGCGGGTTTCAAGACTATTGGACGAATGAATATGGATTTATACAACAAAAGGATCGTGCTGTATGTGTGATATGTCACGAAAGTGTCGTATGACGCACGTCAAGCGTACAAAGATATTTCCAAACCAAACATCAGTCCACATTTAATAGCAACGATGAGAAATGTGAAACTATAAAGAGAGCTGTTTCTGGTTATAAGAAACAAGTAGCTTTTTTTGTGGAATAACTGGAACGAAGCCTAAGGCGACAGAATGCAGCTTCGCAATTGCTCATTGCATAGCTGCCAAAGGCAAACCCTTTACAGATGGGGAATATATAAAGGAAATCTTTATAAAAAGTGCAGAAAAGTTGTTTAGCGATTTACCAAACCAACAAACCATACTATCCCGAATTCGAGAAATACCGGCTTCTGCGCGAACGATTGAAAGAAGAATAACTGAAATGGCAGACAATGTGACAACAAAACAGAATTCTGGACTACAAGAATCTGTTGCATTTAGCGTCGCTGTTGATGAAAGTACAGATGTAAATGATATTGCGCGGCTTGCAGTATTTGTACGGTATTGTGATAAAGGTCAAGTTTATGAAGAATTGTGCAATTTGATTCCTCTGCCTGGGACAACTAAGGGGCAGGATATTCTTGCTTCATTCATAAAATATTTTGACAGCAAGAAAATTAATATCAAAAAAATATTTTGTGCAACTAATGCAATGGTTGGCAAGGATAAAGGATTTGTCAAACTTCTTGAAAATCATATTGGACATAAAATATTGAACTTTCATTGTATAATACACCAGGAAAGTTTAGTTGCCAAAATTTCGTCACAGCGCTTAATTCCTGTAATGGACACTGTTGTTAAAATAGTTAATTTCATAGTGTCTCGCTCTTCATTGACACACAGGCAATTTAAATCTCTTTTAGAAGAAATGGAAAGTGAATATGTCGACCTCCCCTTATACAGCCATGTTCGTTGGCTTAGTCGAGGCAATGTCTTGAATAAGTTTGTGTCATGTCTGGAACACATTAAAGTTTTTCTTAATGAAAAGGAACAACATTTCCCCGAATTGAACGATAAAGAATGCTTATGCAAATTGATGTTTCTGACTGATATAACTAAACATCTCAAGGAACTAAACTTAAGATTGCAAGGAAAGCGCCAAACTGTGCTCGAACTTTTTGAATATTGAACAGGATTTGCTACAAAATTAAATGTATTTTTATGTGATATTAATACTAGTACCTACAAATACTTCCCAAATGTTAAAGCGCTTGCAAATAAATCGACCATAGACAAAGATGAACATAAAACCTACGTTGAAGCACTCAAATATGAATTTTCCAGAAGATGCAAAGACTTTGAAGCTCATTTGCCTATATTTTCCTTCCTGATAAAACCAGATTTAATAGATCCATTAATAATACCGTTTGATTTTTCAATTTTTGAGTGGATGAATGTTGATAATTTTGAAATGGAACTTATCGAACTAATATCTTCAGAATTATGGAAAACAAAATTTAAGGAATTACGAAAAAATCTGGAGATGACTCTATGGAAATGACTCTATGAATCTATGAAAGATGACTCTATGGAAAAATCGACTGCTATATTAAATTGTTGGATGTCATTGCCGGAAAGATTTTATTGTTTAAAAAAAATTGCATGTGCTCTCCTTTCCGCTTTTGGTTCCACATATCTCTGTGAACAAATTTTTTCTCATATGAAACATATTTTGAGTCCACAAAGAAGTCGTTTAACAAATGAACATTCAGAATCTTGTGTGAAATTAAAAGTCACAAATTATACCCCTGATATTGAAATATTAAGCAAAAATGTGCAGGAACAAGGTTCGCATTAAAAATTTTTAATTTATGTTATTTTTTTAATAAATATGTTTAAAAGATAAATTTGGTATAAATTTTTTCTCCTCTAAAACCCCATTATATAAGTTAAAATTCTGGCAGCACCCTTTATCATATTGGTAGAATGGCTTGGCAAACCACGGGTAAAAGGTTGCCGACCCCTGGTGTAGGGTATCGTTGGATAGGTCTTTCAAAAATATTATAGGTTTGTGAAAATATTATTTCGATTAAGAGATCCGTTTGTGAAATATTAAGCTTTAAAGTGCTAATTTTTGTTAGAGTCAAGTGAACCCCCCCCCCCCCACACTCCCAGCTAAATGGCTGTTTCTGGATGTTTGAAAAAATTCACAATAGTAGCCTATATAACGAATTTAAAAGGAAAAGTATCACGGATAAGTAGGCTTAATTAGTTTACGAGTAATAGTCAATCAACTTATAAAATGTAACAAATCGAGCGGCAGCCGCGTCATTTAAACAATATATTATTGGTTATGTTGAACGTCAAACTCGACAACATCAATGTCAGCTGATTAAGTTGGTTATGAATTTTTTTAGACATTTGAGTCTTAAGTGATAAGAGTAAGAATGGCATCTACGGAACCCTACATTGCGCGTGGCCCGACACGCACTTACCCGTTTTTTTTTAAGAGAAGCAAGTCGTCGGCCCATTATTGTATTGTTGTCGTGACAACGATGAAATTGTTGATTCGTGCGTCAAAATTTTCAAAATCGTATTCAATTAATTTGTGTTTTATTAATCATAAATGGATACATCCTAAGAATTATCGTTAAATTGTGACGTAATTGCGTAAAGATTACTCACGTGGAAATCAAGACATTTATACAAAAAATGCGTAATAAGTTTTGCGATTGGATATCAAAAAAGAACATCAGCGAAGTCAACATTTAGGGTTGCGTTTACGCAGCCCATAAGTGGATTATTTTGATGCGTTGCTATGGATACTTATATTTCACTAGCGAAATAAAATTTTTGTACTGAATAAACCTCTGTTTTATTGATCCGCATCTAAGGAATTAAACGTGACTTTTTAAGGTAAAATTGAATAAAAATTATTACACATATTAGGAAAAATTGAATGTTTATGAGACAGTTTCTGCTTGTTTTTATATACGTCAAAACAATCTGCAATCATTTTATTGAGCAGTTAGCAAAATCTTTTGCTTGTATTTTCTTAATTAATTATCAAAGATGATGAAGAGGAATTGTTTGCAGATTCACAGCTAATTCAAGGATTCAAACACTTTGTAAAAAGTAATGTTTGATGCACTGTTTTTGATGTAATTTAAATATTGTTATTTTTCTTCTTTTGTCCACTTTGGCACACACAAAAAATGAAAATTTTGGAACAACGTTCGTACCCCTTTCAAACCATTTGCGTACCCCTTGGGGTGCGCGTACTACACTTTGGAAACACTGGCATAGACCATAGATTAGATTGTTTATGCAAATGCTGCATTTAATAAACAATCTATATAGGTAATCACATAGAAAAGTGTGAATGAAATCTTGTCTATATAGGTTAAGATAGTCTAGTGAAAATTAGCGCAAATCACAAAAAAAAAATTGAATTAAACTGCCAAAATAGATAGATTATAACTATAATTAATTTTCTAGTGAAAATTAGTTCAAACCACAAAAAAAAATTGATCTAAACAGCCATATTAACTAAATTATTATTAAATTAAGATTATAACTAATAAAAATTAAAACTAGATGGAATCTAGTCAGGTACAGACCATAGATTAGATAGTTTATGCAAGAACTCGATTGAAACTATCTATTAAGAATATTTCGCTTTGGATTTGTTTATAAAACAATTGTGATTTGAATTAAGAATTAGTATATAGTGTAAATAAGATTTTAGATTTGATTTAGATAATAAATAGCAATTGTGAAGTTTTTACCTGTCTCTGATGTTTTCTAAGTAGTTGGAGACGTAGTCGACCATCTCCTTCGCGAAATCCTTAAACTGATTAGCCTCCATTTCTGCAATGTAGTAGCGTGTCGTGAACGATTTATAATCACATCAAGACTGCCTGTGTAGTGTGCAGCGAGCGCTCAATTTATACTGAAATAATCTAATATCGACGACCGACAGAAACGCTAAATTCATTTCCGAACGGCAACAAAAACGGGTTTGATTACATCTAGTGTTACACAGACAGTCGACAATTATTTCTGTTTAAATTAAGTGCACAAAACAAAACATACATATCAAGAGCAATTGGAAACAATCCCTATATAGATTTAGTAAACATCAATAATCTGGTTTAGTCTTATCTAATCTTCTTTAGACTTATCTAGTCTTCTCTAATCTTTTAGGAACTTATCTAGCCTTGTCTAGTTTTATCCAACCTTGTATAGGTTTGTCCAGTCTAGCCTAGTCTTGAGTAGTCTTATCTAGTCTAGTCTAGTTTAGTCATGTCTAGTTTAGTCTAGTTTAGTCTTCTAGACTTATGTAGTCTTGTCCTGTTCAGTCTAGTCTTCTCTAGCTTCTTATAGCTTTCTCTAGCCTTTTATAATTTTATCTAGTCTTGTCTAACCTTGTGTAACCTTGTTCAATCTTGTCCACTCTTGTCCTGTGTTGTCCAGTCTATGCTAGTCTATTCCAGTATTGACCAGTGTTGTTTTGGAAAATCCAGACTTGTGCAGTCTGTCCAGTCTTGTCCACTCTAGTCCAATCTGTCTGAGTAGTCTTGCCCATACGTGTCCAGACTTGTCCAGTCTTGTTCAATGTGTTCAGTTTTATTCAGTTTTGTCCAGTTTTACCTAGTTATATCTTGTCTTCTCTAGTCTTGACTAGTTTTGTCTGGCCTTGTCTGATCTTGTCTAATCTTGTCTGGTCTTATCTGGTATTGTTTGGTTTTCTTTACTCTTGTTTAGTCTTACCTGGTCTTGCTTGGTCTTGTTTGGTCTTGTCTGGTTTTGTTTGGACTTGCCTGGCCTTATCTGTTTTTTTGTCTCTGGTTTGTTAAAGTCTCTAGTCTTGTCTACCCTAGTATAGTCTAGTCTACTCTGTCTAGTCTAGTCTAACATAAAATGTTAAATCTAAGTGAAATTAGTTTACTTATTATATGGAAAAAAAGCCGACTAATTTGCATTCAAAAACAACTTGAACTTTCTAAAACCAGGTAGACACTAAATATGCGCACTTACACTAAAACTAGAAAAAATAGCAAACTAAAGAAAAAATCCTTGAAACAAGCAAACTAACTAGAAATTAAAAAAAGACGTATGTAGTCTATACACTAGCTGATACACTAACTATACACTAATCTTACTCTGAAGCTTAGCTTCTAGTTAATTATGAAGATTGTCTGGAATGTTTAATCAACCAAATCACGATTAATAGACAATCTTTTGTTTATTAATTAGATTAATTCATTAATTAGCTAAATTCTAGCTAAATATTGCATGCAGTCTATATATTAATCACACTACTACTATATATTAATCGCACTATTATCGTCTATATATTAATCGCACTTAAAACTACAGCAACCTAATTTAGTCTAAAATCGTTTAAAAACCATTAATCTATTATATTATACTCACAAATTAGTAAACTAAACACCTTTTAGCCCATTTCTTCATTTATTAACTTTCCTACTACTCGAAGAAATGCACGCTATATACTAACTACTTTTATCTAACTTTAGCTGAAGAACATTTAGCATACTAAATATATACTCACGTATTAGCATTAGATATATGGTCACGTATTAGCAGAGCTATACTCAAATATTATCATTAGATAGTCACGTATTAGCAGAGCTATACTGAAATATTAGCATTAGATAGTCACGTATTAGCAGAGCTATACCCACATATTACAATCAAATACTCACGTATTATCAGAACAAAAGACTTGTATTGTTTGTCATGTATTGACTGTAGACAATCTTTTACTAATCTAGTTAAATACTGAAGAATATCACATGCTAAGAAACAACACTAAGTAATTACATGCTAAGTAAACCGAGTAATCAAGTCCAAATATATTTTAGTTTACTATTAGATTGTGAATGCAAAACGTAAGTAGTTTAACATTAAACTTAAACATGCACGCAATCTATTAAACTAAATTCAGAAAGGCAGAAACTAGCAAATTGCACATCGAGTTTAGTAGCTGTTAGTCACCACCACCGACCGTTGTGCAAGACGAACTCATCACCGACACCCAAACTGGTCATCTTCGCAGACTAATTAAGCAAGCTGAGTGTACTCACTGGTGTCCAAATGACAATCAAACGCACAGTGTGTCAAGGGCCGCCACCGCCGGCCTTTAAATCCTCCCGCCAGCGCCAGCTCAAGAAGAAGAAGTGGGGAAAGCGCCACCAGAATCGATCACTATATAACGTTTAATGTATAACAGACAGGGAAATCCTAAATAAAATCACGACCAACGTCAAACTTAGTAAAGTACTTATTTTAAGTTTGCTGAGAAATTTCGGACTTTCCAATGTCTACACGCAAAACTAACTAAACAAATTTAATCCTGCTTGTATTATCTTAATCTTTGTGACCTCTGCCGGTTTATGATAAAATTGTTGATGTAAATCTCATGTATACGAGAATGTTTTGTCTAACAATAAGTGAGACTAGTTTCGAGTTAGTTTAGACAGCATACATTAATTTCAACATCTAGATCTGACGTAAATTGAGAAACGAAACTCAAAGAAGGGGGTACCCATTGAAAAATATTTTGCATTTCTTTTGTGGCTAAACCGAATGATTTAACTAAATTTGCAAAAAATACTTTTTTAAACACCGATGTCTTACATACAGCGATCCGGGTTACAATTTTATATTTTAAAGCGTAAACGAGATATTTGCAAAAAAGTTTTGAAGCAAAAATAATTTCTCACGCATTTGAACGTTCTGCCTCCAATAGAGGCGATTGGAGGCAGAACGTTCAAATGCAATCAAAGGGTACTTCTTGGAAATTCCCAGATTCAGTAAAAGTTTAATTGAAATCCTTACATTTTCTCGCTATTTTGATGTTTTTTGTTGTTGATATTTTGATCATTTTCCTGTTCGGTTTTGGTCGGAATTCGTGATGTTGAACTGGCCGATTCTAGTGGTTGAAATTAATAGTATATGCTGATTTAGACGAGATTGAGCGGCGAGAGCAAGCGTGCAGGAGAAAACCGACCGCAAACGTTGTTTACTAATATTGCAAGGTTGATCTGGACTAGATAGACAAGGTCGCATTTGGGAAGTTACATCTAACGAATGTATTAAATTAATTTAATCTAGTTTACTAACTAAATATAGTCTATGCAATGGTGGTAATATATAGTCTAATTAATAATCTATTTTTCTTCTTCTTCACTTCGTTACGATGCAAATCTTTTTATCGGCCTTCCGATATCTCTTCTTCCATGGCATCGAAAGAATCTGATTTTGGCTGGTATCCTATTCTCGTGCATCCGTTCTACGTTTCCTTTCCATTTACTTTTATTTTCTCGTTTATATTAAAGATGTTTAATTCCGTTCTTATAACTCTGTTTCCTAGTCTGTCCAGTTTTGTGCAACCCTTACAAATTTCATTTATTGTGCTTGTATTCTACTTTCTTCTTTTTTCGTTCTTGTCCATGTTTCACTACCGTATAAGAGAGTTGGTACAACTATCGTCCTTAAAATTTTATGTGTATATATGTACACTCCGCAGATATGTGTGAAGTTTTTCTTATATGTCCTTGCTCTTTCCTTAATTTATTAATAAACTACGTGGTCTGTTAGAAAAGTATCCGACCTTATTTTTTATTTAAAAAACCTGATGGATTTGAATCAAGCGCGCTAGCATGAGCCAACCTTGAACCTTCGTGCGCATGCGTGAATTTTTTACCGCCTGTAGATAGCGTCAGTTGCTGTCGGGCAGTGTTCGAGTGACGTAGTGCGCTCGTCGGTTTTTCAATGCAAGTAAAACGACTGGAGCAGCGCTACTGCATCAAATATTGGAGGAAACTGGGCGACAACCAGGTGGAAACCATTCGGAAGATTCAGACGGCTTCCAGTGACGATGCTATGGGCATCACACAGATTAACCGATTTAAAGACGGTCGCACATCGGTGGAAAGCGATCCACGCTCTGCTCGGCCATCAACATGCCGAATTTACCATGTTAGTGCCAAAGTGAATGCTGTGGTGATGCGGGACCGCCGTGTGACTATCCGAGAAATTGCGACTGGAGTTGTGGCCATCAGGAAATTAGCGACTCCATCACGATAATGCTCCAGCACATTCTTCGCACTTGGTTCACATTCTTTCGACAGGCCTTACTCTCCTGCTATGGCCCCCTGCGACTTCTGGCTATTCCCTTAAAGTCAAGAGGCAAGTGAAAGAAACGCGATTTCAGACAAGAGAGGACATTATGACTGCAACGACAATTCCGAAAGAGGCTTCTTCGGAATGCTTCCAACAATGGCGGCACCGCTGAGAGAAGTGTGTGGAGTCCTAACGAGACTACTTTGAGGGTGATTAGGGTTGCAACGATCCAGGTATGCCACTTTTTTACCGGCTAAAGGTCGGATACTTTTCTAACAGACCACCTATACAGATTATAAATATTTGTGTTAGTGCACTGTATCAATTTAGTTGATTAAATTAGTAGTCGACTAAAGTAGAATGAATGAGCAGGCGACTGAAGGATTGAAGACACGAATGTAAGACATTGATATAATTAGTATATTTAGGAGTAATAATAATAGTTGGTTAAAGCAGCGTAAACTATGATGGAATATATACTAGTTGAAGTAACTTATAGTATGACTTTGTTGGAATCAATGTATAGGGTCTTCCAATAAGAGGTTTCATTTTGATATGTAAACAAAAAATGAGTAAGCATAAATAATTTAAATAATAAACATCCGATTATTTTGCTTAAAAATGCGAAATAATCGGATGTTTATTTAATTGCAAAGAGGAGGGCATGCCATTGATTATGGTAAACAATATTAGCTGCCAAGGCTATGCTTGCGCCACCATATTCTCTTCATGAAATTCTCCATCGCCAATTCGCACATTTGCGGCTGTATGTCCTCGATAACTTCACGAATTCCAACTTTGAGGTCTTCAATCATTTGTGGGCCTTTGGCATAGACCTTATCTTTCACGTAGCCCCAAAGAAAAAAAGGTGTTAAGAGGTGGTTAAGGTGTTCTAGAAGTGTTAGTCACAAGTACTCAGTGGCTAATTGTAATCACCTCTTCGGGAAATCAGAAAACTTTTCACGCAAAAGAGCGATGGTACCGTTACTTGTGTGGGACTTTTTGTCGAAAATAAACGTCGCCCACATCAATATCTTCCAATTCTGGCCAAACAAAATCATTAATCATCGTTCGATAGCGCTATACATTCACAGTAACAGTTGCTCCAACCTCACTTTTATAAAAGTAAGATCCATAAACGCCGCCAGACAAAAAACCGCACCAAATAGTCACACGTTGAGGATGGAGAGCCTTTTCAACAAAAATTCTTGGGTTTTCGGAGCGCCAAATGCGACAATTCTACTTGTTAACGTAGCCTCCGAGGCCTCATCACTCAACAGCAAAGACAAGACGTTGTTGATGGTCGGTAAGCGTGAGTTCGTGTGTTAGAACTCGTGTTATCTTGTGTTAAAATCCTTAAGTCTTCATGCAAAATACGTAACGTCGTTTGTGAAATGCTCAATTCCAAAGATCGTCGAGAATTGGACAAACCTGGGTTTTCTTCAACACTATGGGCTACAACAGCAATATTCTCGGTTGTTCTTAAGCGACGTGCATTTGTACAATTCTTCACATCACCAACTTGTCACAACAATTCGATCTTTTCCACCAGTTTCACAATTGCTGGCCGAGAAGGTGCTTCACGACCACCCAAAAATGCTTTAGTTTTGTGAGCAGCTGATCCTAATCAGGGTTAGAAAAGAACTTTCAAAGAGAACAAACCTTTCCCAAAAGTTACAGGGCTTGTAGATTGTAGATATGGTGGTGACGACTTGTACTGCGACCTTTATAGATCTATTGTACCCCACCCTCCTCCTCCAAGCGCTGGTGTACTTACCCATTTAGAGCGCCTCCTCTAATCCTGATTCCTTTAGGAATCTCAGGATCTGGGTGGGATTCATGGCCTGCAGCTCCTCTGTGTTCAAGCAGTGAGTCCCAATGTACATTTGTCTCTTGCGGAGTAATGCTCCGCAGTCTTTCAACAGATGTATGGGGGTTTCCTCTGATGAGCCACAGAATCTGCATCCATCATCCTCCTCTAGGCCTAGGGCCTTGAGATGTTTCCTAAGTCTGCAGTGTCCCGTTAGAACTCCTGTCAGAATTCTAAGCTTGTTCCTGCTTAATTTCAGGCAAGCTTTTGTTCTTTTCTGGTTAAAAAATCCCAACATCACTTTGGACGGCCTTAGCAAGGCTTTCGCAAAGGACGATCTACGGTGGATGCAATTACCACGGTAATCAAAATTGTTACAGAAGCAGCAGGCGGTACGATAAGGACAAGCAAGATGAGCGCATTAAACATGCTGGACATGGAAAACGCGTTCAATTATGCTGTCTGGCAAAATGTGCTGGAGGAGCACAATAATTCTTCCCTCCGTACCTTTCGAGACTGCAGAATAGCTATCTAAGTGAACGCAGAATAATAATACAAGCAGAAGGAAAAGTTGCGGAACGAGAGGTAACTATTGGTGTTCCACAGGGCTCTATTCTAGGACCTATCTTAAGGAATAATCAAAACTAGTCTTGTATAGTCTTGTCCAATTTTGCCTTGTCTATCTATCCTTGTCTAGCTATCTAAGTGAACGCAGAATAATATTACAAGCAGAAGGAAAAGTTGCGGAACGAGAGGTAACTATTGGTGTTCCACAGGGCTCTATTCTAGGACCTATCTTAAGGAATAATCAAATCTAGTCTTGTATAGTCTTGTCCAATTTTGCCTTGTCTATCTATCCTTGTCTAGCTATCTAAGTGAACGCAGAATAATATTACAAGCAGAAGGAAAAGTTGCGGAACGAGAGGTAACTATTGGTGTTCCACAGGGCTCTATTCTAGGACCTATCTTAAGGAATAATCAAATCTAGTCTTGTATAGTCTTGTCCAATTTTGCCTTGTCTATCTATCCTTGTCTAGCTATCTAAATGAACGCAGAATAATATTACAAGCAGGAGGAAAAGTTGCGGAACGAGAGGTAACTATTGGTGTTCCACAGGGCTCTATTCTAGGACCTATCTTGAGGAATAATCAAATCTAGTCTTGTATGGTCTTGTCCAATTTTGCCTTGTCTAGTCTAGTTTAATCTAATCAAATAATCCTGTGTAATCCTTCTAGTCTTATATAATCTCCTCAAGGATATTCTAACCTTGTCGTATTATCTAGTGTCGTCTAGTATTATCTAGTCTATACGATGGAGTTCTCAGTCTGGAATTGCCGGAGGGAATAAAGATGGACCTGGGCACTTGTTGTAACGGGCAAAAACGAACGAGGATTAATGCTAAGCGCCAAGAAAGTCATAGAACTGGTGGTTACAAAAAAAACAGCTAAAGCTAAAGTCAGAAACGACCGAAGCGATGCTGCTTACCGGAGGAAGACACATAGGCCCAATAGAACTTTTCATGCTTGATTTTTTTTTGGGCATGCGTCAATTTCCGACATGTTATACGTCAAAATTGCCCGAACTTTTTGACGTATATGGGCCTACTAAAAGTACCGAACTATATATGAGCCCGAAACTTTCACATTCCCGCCTTCTAAACTTGGCGGATGCGCATAACAAACCGTTAAAAAGTCTATTGTATTTGTTCGGCATTTTATCGGACTGTATTTAAATATTAAAACGTGGTTTTATCTTATATAGACCCTTACCGTTTCCTCCGGTGATCGTTCGCGTCCAGACGTTAATAAAGGGGTACCAGGAAGGGAGAGAACGAAACCAAGAGAAGGAATTTCAGGAAGAGATCCTTTAACACCAATTTTCATCCGTTTTCGCCAAGTCAGCTTGAAGAGGTCGATACGGAAAGCGTCTAGTTCACGACGACGAAATTTTCGTGGATAAAACTACAATGGCTTCAATCAAGAACTAAGAAGTAATATGTATTGAGGTGATTAAGGAACAGTTTCTAACACAAATAGCCCAGCACAAACAGGACCTTCTATAACTCATCAAGAAGTTCTTAAGGCAATTGGAAGACTCAAAAACAACAAGTCTTGAAGTTCTTGGCGATATGTTAAAGCTCATTGAGGAAGAATACCTAGACCTAATCACGGACTTATTTAACAACATATATGAATCGGGAGATATACCCGAGAAATGGCTAGTCTCTACGTTTATACCGATTCCTAAAAAAACCACAGCTAAACAATGCGAAGACTATAGAACTATCTGTCTCACAAGTCACTTCATGAAGGTCTTTCTTAAGATTATTTACGAACGAATATATCAAAAACTAGAAGAAGACATTAGCGAGACGCAATTTGGGTTTAGGAGTGGATTGGGGACTAGAGATGCCCTTTTTGGTCCGAGTGTTCTGATTCAGAGAGCAAGAGACGTGAATTGCGATGTTTTCACGTGTTTTATCGACTTCGAAAAGGCATTCGATAGGGTTAACCATGATTTGCTAACAGAAACCATAAAGCAATCAGGAATAGATGACAGAGATGCACGAATAATCAACAATCTGTACAGACAACAAACAGCATGTGTTCGTGTGGAAAATATAATGTCAAAGGAATTTCCAGTAGAACAAGGTGTCAGACAGGGCTGCGTACTATCCACGCTACTGTTTAACCGATACGCAGAAAACCTTTTTAAGAATGCACTCGAAGAAGAACAGATTCGGATAAAGATAAACGGGGAAATAATTAATAACTTAAGGTATGCTCTGTACTAATTGCCGACAGTGCCGAAGGACTACAGAGACTGATTGATAAAGTAGTAGAGGCATGCGAACCACTTAATATGCGATTGAATGTGGCAAAGACAAAAATTCTAATCGTCAACAAAAATGCGTCTAATGCCCAATTCCTGGTAAATGGGGCCCAACTACAGAGAGTACCATCAATATCGTACTTGGGTGTAAACCTCAATGACCAATGGGATCATAGTCGTGAAGTAAAGATCAACATAGAGAAGGCACGTTCTACATTTAACCAAATGAAGAATGTTTTGTGTAACATGCGCTTGAACATCCATCTTCGAACACGCATACTTAGATGCTACGTCTTCTCTAAGCTTTTGTATGGAGTGGAGGGATGGACACTCTCCGAGGCAACTAGTAAGCGACTGGAGGCCTTCGAAGCATGGTGCTATCGTCGAATGCTTCGCGTTTCCTGGACCCACCATGTTAGCAACGAAACCATACTCCTACGCATGCAGAAGGACAGAGAACTGCTCACAACAGTCAAACACAGAAAACTGCCATACTTTGGCCATATCATGAGAAACAGCAACAGATATAGGCTACTTCAACTCATCATGCAGGGAAAAATCGAGGGGAAGAGGTCACAGGGAAGACGACGGATCTCCTGGTTGAAGAATCTGCGACAATGGACCGGAAGAACATCGGTTGACTTGTTCAGATCGGCTGTGGATCGAATCCGATGGGCCATATTGATCGCCAACGTCCACTGAGGATATGGCACAATAAGAAGAAGAATATTATCTAGTGTTTCCTAATCTAGTCCAGACTGATGTAATCTTGTCTATTATAATCTTGATATTATAGATTATTATAGATTGATATAGATATTATTATAGATTGTATTATGAATATTTAAAAGTGAAATAAATCATTTTTGCTCTGTGATTTTTTGGCGTTTGACGGATGAACGAGTTTAATTGGAGTGATTAAGGGCTTGGGCGCGGACGAGCGTGCAGGAGTGAGTGCACTCGACAGTCCATTGTTCGACGGGGCGCGTTGCCAAGACGACAGAGTGCTGCTTTAATGCAACAAGTAGATTTTCCGCTGACCCACTCACACTGAGATTTATGATTCGCATTCGCACTCTTAAAATAAAATTCGCGAATTTATACGATTTTTCAAATTTAATAATTTAGTCTTTGTGAGAGCTGTAGACATCACAGCCTATTCGTGTGAGACTTATCAACGCCTCAGTCAGTTTTTATGAGTGATATAGACATCACAGTCAGTTCGTATGAAACATGTAGACAGTTCACAGTCAGTTTGAGACATAGAAACCGAGTAAAACAAGTTTCAAATCCAAGCTGAAAATTTCTGAAAGTCCGAACAGGCGAATCTGCAATCAACCAAATATTTAGCCAAACTTTTGAAATAAACAAAGCGTGTGAGAAATGTTAGTCTTAGATTGAAGATAATTCACTTAGCTTTCAGACAGTGTTAACTAATTTAGACTAGCTAGTGTAGTTTGTTTGTAATTGACAAAACAGTGCAGCTACTAAAATATCTGAAATTGAACTAGTAAAACTTTCTCGGTCAATAACTCATTAAGAGAACTAGTTAGACTAGTCCGTTTTGTACCGTTTGATAGAAGGAGAATCAAGTTTGACGACGTTTCAAACTAAGTTAACCCAGTGTAGTGCACTACTTATATTTAGTTTAATAAACGGGACGAGTTCTCAAACTTATTTATTTGGCTAATAAGGGGACCCTGTCAACTCGTCATCACCGATTTGGCCCAAATTTACAGTATATGTAGGGCTTGACTATAAATAAAAGTGACGCAAGCGGGAGGGCCAGATGGCTAAGCGTTAAAAAACTCATAAGCCCGCTATGTTAGCACAAATTTTAATGGCCGGTCAGAGCAGCGGTAAGAGCTCGGGTTCATAGTACGAGGATCGCTGGTTCGATTCCCCGTGGGGACGCTTTTTTTACAATTGACTAAATAGTGCAGCTACTAAAATATCTGAATTTATAGAATTACTAAAACTTTCCCGATCTGTAACTCGTTAAGATAACTAGTTACACTAGTCGATTTAGTGCCGTTTAATAGAAGGAGAACCAAGCTTGTCGACATTAAAAACAAAATTAGTTAATCACTACCTAGTTTAATAAACTCGAGAACTCGTCGCTCTCCAACTTATTTATGTACAATTACATCGATTACATGACCTCCGTTTGCTTCGACGCATGACTGAGATCAACGCAACAATGAACGCATTACATGCTCGCATATTTCTAGTAATTAGTGATTTGGTATAAACGCTAATTACACATGACTTAACCGTAGCGACAACAAACTACAAATAAACTTAGTGCCGGTCACCGGTGCACCCCATGGCATTCAATGTGCTTTCAATTCAAAATTCTCGTCTTGTTTCACTAGTCTTGAACCGGTGAAGCCATTGTTCAAACAGCTTCCACTCTGTACAGTTCCACTCTGTTACCACTCTGTACAGTTCATATTCAAAAGTAGTCTTGTATCGTCAATCTTGAAATAAACGTTCATTACAACGAACTACCTAGTAATTAGATAAGCGAGGCAAAATATTTACCGCCGGTTTACATAGAAAAACACTTAAATAAATTAAGTAAATACCAAGGATTTTAAGCGTCGTGCTGTTACATTTCAATAATCATCTTAATTAGTTTTAATTACGGGACGAAGTGAGCAATCTTAATGCAATAACCACCGTGCGCCAGCAAACAATGGTCTTTACTCATTCAGCCAATAAGTCGTTAACCTTGTCTTAACACATAGCGCATTTGACTTTGGAAAAACCCGCAAAACTAACTGCAGGAAAAACTCGTGAACATTTCACCACATACTCAATTAATAAGAATCTCGTTCCGATAATTAACTGGAAAATATTCAACAATTACCTTGTCAAGTAGCTTACAGTATTAGTTTACTAATTAGCTATTTTTAAACGACTAAAACTACCTGCTGGAATCAGTCTAATCGATCTTAATAAACTTTTTAATCTAAACTAGACTATATAAACTAGACTATAATCTGGACAAGATTAGGGAACACTAGACTATACAAGAATAGACTGGACTATACTAGATTAGTCAAATTTTGCAGAAATATTCTAATTAATCTATTTATTCCAAAATGTATTTGAATAAGTAAATCGTGTGGGTTAATGATAGAAATCTAAATTATTAATTAGTTAGTCAGCGTGCGAGTGAAATATGTAGTTTTCAATGTTGAAAACGTTTCACAATTTCGGTGTTTCGCTTTCGTTTGAACTTGGAAACGTAATCTCTGGATATGAATGTTTTGATTTAGACCGAGTCGGGTCGGGTTGCGTTCACCGCGCGTTTCCCAGCAGACTAGGTCATTGAATAACCGAAACACAATCACTTTGCACAAGCAGAAATCGGAGAACTCCTGAATTATTCAAGCCGGGGAACGAGAGGTTTTACGTGGTGAAGTCGGCGAATTGGAAGCTTAGAATCTACACGAGATTGATGGAGATTTTATGTTTCGTTTTAAGCTAAATGAAATCTCAGAGATGCAAGCTATATATTATCACCATTTAGACTTGTTTTTATTCCCAATAATTTTAAATCTATACTCTACTATGCTTCTAACTTTTCAAGCCTGGACTTCTAAAACTTGTCCCAATTGTCTTAAAAATATGCACTAACCGATCTAGTTATACTAGGTCATTTCCAAAACTCATCTTGCAAATTTTGATCAACAAACCTTGCAAACTTAGACTCGTCTTTATCATTTTGCCAAATCATTTCCAAAGCTCTTATTCTAAATCTTGCTCCAATTGTCCTAAAAACATGGACTAACATATGTAGCTTTACTAGGTCATTTCTAAAACTCATCTTGCAAATTTTGATCAACAAACCTTGCAAACTTAGACTCGTCTTTATCATTTTGCCAAATCATTTCCAAAGCTCTTATTCTAAATCTTGCTCCAATTGTCCTAAAAACATGGACTAACAGATGTAGCTTTACTAGGTCATTTCTAAAACTCATCTTGCAAATTTTGATCAACAAACCTTGCAAACTTAGACTCGTCTTGATCGTTTTGCCAAATCATTTCCAAAGCTCTTATTCTAAATCTTGCTCCAATTGTCTTAAAAGCATGGACTAACAGATGTAGCTTTACTAGATCATTTCCAAAACTCGTCTCGCAAATTTTGATCAACTAACCTTGCAAATCTAGTCTCGGCTTTATCGTTTTGCCAAATCATTTCCAAAGCTCTTATTCTAAATCTTGCTCCAATTGTCTTAAAAACATAGATTAACAGATGTAGCTTTACTAGGTCATTTCTAAAACTCATCTTGCAAATTTTGATCAACAAACCTTGCAAACTTAGACTCGTCTTGATCGTTTTGCCAAATCATTTCCAAAGCTCTTATTCTAAATCTTGCTCCAATTGTCTTAAAAACATGGACTAACAGATGTAGCTTTACTAGGTCATTTCTAAAACTCATCTTGCAAATTTTGATCAACAAACCTTGCAAACTAAGACTCGTCTTGATCGTTTTGCCAAATCATTTCCAAAGCTCTTATTCTAAATCTTGCTCCAATTGTCTTAAAAACATGGACTAACAGATGTAGCTTTACTAGGTCATTTCTAAAACTCATCTTGCAAATTTTGATCAACAAACCTTGCAAACTAAGACTCGTCTTGATCGTTTTGCCAAATCATTTCAAAAGCTCTTATTCTAAATCTTGCTCCAATTGTCTTAAAAACATGGACTAACAGATGTAGCTTTACTAGGTCATTTCTAAAACTCATCTTGCAAATTTTGATCAACTAACCTTGCAAACTAAGACTCGTCTTGATCGTTTTGCCAAATCATTTCCAAAGCTCTTATTCTAAATCTTGCTCCAATTGTCTTAAAAACATGGACTAACCGATGTAGTTTTACTAGGTCATTTCCAAAACTCATCTTGCAAATTTTGATCAACAAACCTTGCCAACTAAAACTCGTCTTGATCGTTTTGCCAAATCATTTCCAAAGCTCTTATTCTAAATCTTGCTCCAATTGTCTTAAAAACATGGACTAACAGATGTAGTTTTACTAGGTCATTTCTAAAACTCATCTTGCAAATTTTGATCAACAAACCTTGCAAACTTAGACTCGTCTTGATCGTTTTGCCAAATCATTTCCAAAGCTCTTATTCTAAATCTTGCTCCAATTGTCTTAAAAACATTGACTAACAAATGTAGCTTTACTAGGTCATTTCCAAAACTCATCTTGCAAATTTTGATCAACAAACCTTGCAAACTTAGACTTGTCTTGATCGTTTTGCCAAATCATTTGCAAAGCTCTTATTCTAAATCTTGCTCCAATTGTCTTAAAAACATGGATTAACAGATGTTGCTTTACTAGGTCATTTCTAAAACTCATCTTGCAAATTTTGATCAACAAACCTTGCAAACTTAGACTCGTCTTGATCGTTTTGCCAAATCATTTCCAAAGCTCTTATTCTAAATCTTGCTCCAATTGTCTTAAAAACATGGATTAACAGATGTAGCTTTACTAGGTCATTTCTAAAACTCATCTTGCAAATTTTGATCAACAAACCTTGCAAACCTAGACTCGTCTTGATCGTTTTGCCAAATCATTTCCAAAGCTCTTATTCTAAATCTTGCTCCAATTGTCCTAAAAACATGGACTAACAGATGTAGCTTTACTAGGTCATTTCTAAAACTCATCTTGCAAATTTTGATCAACAAACCTTGCAAACTTAGACTCGTCTTGATCGTTTTGCCAAATCATTTCCAAAGCTCTTATTCTAAATCTTGCTCCAATTGTCTTAAAAACATGGACTAACCGATGTAGTTTTACTAGGTCATTTCCAAAACTCATCTTGCAAATTTTGATCAACAAACCTTGCAAACTTAGACTCGTCTTGATCGTATTGCCAAATCATTTCCAAAGCTCTTATTCTAAATCTTGCTCCAATTGTCTTAAAAACATGGACTAACAGATGTAGCTTTACTAGGTCATTTCCAAAACTCATCTTGCAAATTTTGATCAACAAACCTTGCAAACTAAGACTCGTCTTGATAGTTTTGCCAAATCATTTCCAAAGCTCTTATTCTAAATCTTGCTCCAATTGTCTTAAAAACATGGACTAACAGATGTAGCTTTACTAGGTCATTTCTAAAACTCATCTTGCAAATTTTGATCAACAAACCTTGCCAACTTAGACTTGTCTTGATAGTTTTGCCAAATCATTTCCAAAGCTCTTATTCTAAATCTTGCTCCAATTGTCTTAAAAACATGCACTAACTGATGTAGCTTTACTAGATCATTTCCAAAACTCATCTTTCAAATTTTGATCAACAAACCTTGCCAACTTAGACTTGTCTTGATAGTTTTGCCAAATCATTTCCAAAGCTCTTATTCTAAATCTTGCTCCAATTGTCTTAAAAACATGCACTAACTGATGTAGCTTTACTAGATCATTTCCAAAACTCATTTTTCAAATTTTGATCAACAAACCTTGCCAACTTAGACTTGTCTTGATAGTTTTGCCAAATCATTTCCAAAGCTCTTATTCTAAATCTTGCTCCAATTGTCTTAAAAACATGCACTAACTGATGTAGCTTTACTAGATCATTTCCAAAACTCATCTTTCAAATTTTGATCAACAAACCTTGCCAACTTAGACTTGTCTTGATAGTTTTGCCAAATCATTTCCAAAGCTCTTATTCTAAATCTTGCTCCAATTGTCTTAAAAACATGCACTAACTGATGTAGCTTTACTAGATCATTTCCAAAACTCATCTTGCAAATTTTGATCAACAAACCTTGCCAACTTAGACTTGTCTTGATAGTTTTGCCAAATCATTTCCAAAGCTCTTATTCTAAATCTTGCTCCAATTGTCTTAAAAACATGCACTAACCGATGTAGCTTTACTAGATCATTTCTAAAACTCATCTTGCAAATTTTGATCAACAAACCTTGCAAACCTAGACTCGTCTTGATCGTTTTGACAAATCATTTCCAAAGCTCTTATTCTAAATCTTGCTCCAATTGTCTTAAAAACATGGATTAACAGATGTAGCTTTACTAGGTCATTTCTAAAACTCATCTTGCAAATTTTGATCAACAAACCTTGCAAACCTAGACTCGTCTTGATCGTTTTGCCAAATCATTTCCAAAGCTCTTATTCTAAATCTTGCTCCAATTGTCCTAAAAACATGGACTAACAGATGTAGCTTTACTAGGTCATTTCTAAAACTCATCTTGCAAATTTTGATCAACAAACCTTGCAAACTTAGACTCGTCTTGATCGTTTTGCCAAATCATTTCCAAAGCTCTTATTCTAAATCTTGCTCCAATTGTCTTAAAAACATGGACTAACCGATGTAGTTTTACTAGGTCATTTCCAAAACTCATCTTGCAAATTTTGATCAACAAACCTTGCAAACTTAGACTCGTCTTGATCGTATTGCCAAATCATTTCCAAAGCTCTTATTCTAAATCTTGCTCCAATTGTCTTAAAAACATGGACTAACAGATGTAGCTTTACTAGGTCATTTCCAAAACTCATCTTGCAAATTTTGATCAACAAACCTTGCAAACTAAGACTCGTCTTGATAGTTTTGCCAAATCATTTCCAAAGCTCTTATTCTAAATCTTGCTCCAATTGTCTTAAAAACATGGACTAACAGATGTAGCTTTACTAGGTCATTTCTAAAACTCATCTTGCAAATTTTGATCAACAAACCTTGCCAACTTAGACTTGTCTTGATAGTTTTGCCAAATCATTTCCAAAGCTCTTATTCTAAATCTTGCTCCAATTGTCTTAAAAACATGCACTAACTGATGTAGCTTTACTAGATCATTTCCAAAACTCATCTTTCAAATTTTGATCAACAAACCTTGCCAACTTAGACTTGTCTTGATAGTTTTGCCAAATCATTTCCAAAGCTCTTATTCTAAATCTTGCTCCAATTGTCTTAAAAACATGCACTAACTGATGTAGCTTTACTAGATCATTTCCAAAACTCATTTTTCAAATTTTGATCAACAAACCTTGCCAACTTAGACTTGTCTTGATAGTTTTGCCAAATCATTTCCAAAGCTCTTATTCTAAATCTTGCTCCAATTGTCTTAAAAACATGCACTAACTGATGTAGCTTTACTAGATCATTTCCAAAACTCATCTTTCAAATTTTGATCAACAAACCTTGCCAACTTAGACTTGTCTTGATAGTTTTGCCAAATCATTTCCAAAGCTCTTATTCTAAATCTTGCTCCAATTGTCTTAAAAACATGCACTAACTGATGTAGCTTTACTAGATCATTTCCAAAACTCATCTTGCAAATTTTGATCAACAAACCTTGCCAACTTAGACTTGTCTTGATAGTTTTGCCAAATCATTTCCAAAGCTCTTATTCTAAATCTTGCTCCAATTGTCTTAAAAACATGCACTAACCGATGTAGCTTTACTAGATCATTTCTAAAACTCATCTTGCAAATTTTGATCAACAAACCTTGCAAACCTAGACTCGTCTTGATCGTTTTGACAAATCATTTCCAAAGCTCTTATTCTAAATCTTGCTCCAATTGTCTTAAAAACATGGACTAACAGATGTAGCTTTACTAGGTCATTTCTAAAACTCATCTTGCAAATTTTGATCAACAAACCTTGCAAACTTAGACTCGTCTTGATCGTTTTGCCAAATCATTTCCAAATCTCTTATTCTAAATCTTGCTCCAATTGTCTTAAAAGCAAGAACTAACCGATGAATTCTAAATGAAGCTAGTAAATTAGAAAAATTAATCAAAACCCTTTTTTTGTTTTCGACATCCTGCAATCTAAATATCTAAAAACAAAAACAAAAACAGAAACAAAATCCGCGACGCAAATAAACACGTCAACATTCTCGTGACAGTTTTCGCGTTTTTTTTCCGCGTTCCCAAAATTAATGTCGTTAGTGATGCTCGAGCATGGGCTACTTCGCCCCCACTTTTCTGGCCTTCCTTCTAAATTCCTGCGGGATCTACATCTTCAACACCTCCTCCAAGCCCGGATGTGAACCTCTCGTCTCCTGTCTGATCTTCCTCTTCGCCGTCTTCCTCCTTCTCTGGGACATACGACTCTTCCCAGCCTCACTCCGAAAACTATGGAGATGCGGAGCTCTTCTTTTCCAAGTAAAATTTATTTATCTCGAATTCCATTTCCAAAATTATTTAGAGAAGATCTTGCTTATATTAATTTTTCTTGTAAAGTTTTTGATCTCTGCGTTTATTATGGAGCACATAATGAACGACTTCTGGTTCCCGCTGGAGGCGAGTCTGATAGCCTTCCTGCCGAAAATAGCTCAGTTTGAAGACGACGTGCTGAAGCAACACGGCTGGACGTCGATGGGAATCCTTCAGGTCTTCAAAACGGACTTTGCCACCGTTATATCGAGCTACGCCTTGTCCTTGTTCTTCTTCTTCGGCGTGCTCCACTCCACAAGAATCGTCGACTTCAGGCTAATAAAGTGAGTATTAAAGTTTCGTCTTAAAGACACGTCTCAAGGTGTGTTTGTGGTTGCGCAGGTGTGGGTATGGAGTCTTCTTTGAGGATGTGGGGTACAGATCGAGGAAGATGTTGAAGCGGATGAGGAAGTCGTTTATGAAGCCGAAGTGTGTGAAGTTTGAGAAGAAGAGGTCGAGAAATTGCTGCAGGGACTCTTGTTCCGTTAAAGATTTTGAGATGTTTGAGGACGATTTTTACGACGACAGGAGATGTAGATGATTAGTTTTCTTTTTTTGTTGTTCTTGTCTATTTGTTTTGTCTAATATATGTGTCTTTGAAAAATAAATCTAAATATCCTAGAAATGGTTAAAACAGGTAAAATAACGTCCTAAAAAAAGGTCACAGTTTAAGCTTAATTTTGAAAACTTGTCCAAATTCCATAAATTAAAGAAAGTCTATGTTGTTAGTTAGTATGTCTATGTAGTTAGTGTATATTAATTACGTCTATGCACTAACTAAAGTTATGCAACTTTTTATACTTAGGGGGCTTGGGTAACTGTCATTTTGACAGAACTAGGTTAGAAAAGTAACCCACAAAATAAATAATTTTGCATTAAATGAGGTATTTATCATGGAAATTGATGCAAAACTCAACGTGTATCCTTTACCACAAACAATTGGCCCAAACATAAACACTGGGGCTTTTTCCTTAAAGATATCTAGAGACTTAGAAGTCCCATTTCCCTCCGCAAGATTAGCCCAAATAGCCTTCGATGTCTTAAGGGTCGACGCAGAGCCCAAACGCAGCGGAGTCGTGAAAAAACTCACAGTCAACGACAAAACATTAACAGCGTAATTGAAACAAACACAAACCATTTCAACCAATTTCCAACTTTTTTTTTTCCAGGAACTTTTCCGCAGAATTTGCAAGGCAACTTCGAGTAGCCGTAAACAGCTTCTTCGAATCGCTGAATCTAATAACACAAACCGTCGATAACTTTGGCCCCCCGGTTTCCACAAGCTATTCCCACTTTTAGCAATGCCCGAACACACCCCAGCCCCGACCCCAAGCCGAGCCGTCTACGGCTTCGCCCTCCACCTCACCTTCAAAACCCTCTTCATAATCTATTTCCTATGGGCCGCCATCCCCGACGACTATTTCAAATCCATCGGGATAACTTACTTGCCCCAAAGGTATTGGGCTATAACAATCCCGATATTCTTACTATCGCTACTAGCGTTGTTTGCGTTTGTTATTTACCCCAGTTTGGGGCTTATAATGAACCCAAACGCAGATAATTTAAAAACAATCACCGATAAAGCAGCGGTTCTGCACCGGAAGGAATTTGAAGTGGAGGAGAATCGGGCAAAGTTTGAGTGTGTTTGCAAGGATGTCGGAAACTGCGAGAAACATTTATTTGAAGCAATCAAGAGCGAAGAGTTTATTGAGAATTGCATTCCAGCCGTTCGAGATTTGTCCGTGCTGGACGTTTCTCGACACTTATACTTAAAATAAAACGTTTAAATAAAAATTTACACGAAATATTGGGGCTTCTTGACTGTAATCCCAAACTCGGCCAACGCTGGGGTCAAATCTTCCATCGTCAGACAATATCTACGATCCTTTGTACCCTTAGAATTCTACAATATAAGAAAATCGTTACAATCTTTAACACTAAGGGTACATATTTTTCTATAGAATGTGTCTTTGCCGTTAAATATTTAAGATTCTGTTTTCAAAAATATGAAATATTAAACCTGTTCGTAATTTTCAATTATTCTGTTTTCACTTTGAATTGAAAATAAAATTGGGATTTTAAAGTTTGAATAAGTATTAAGCCCCCCAATAAATTAAGATTATTTTACCTTGTTGTTATTGTGACTGCTTGAAGAGTTGCTCGACCTCATTTTGCAGTGTTGTAGAGCATCGTTAGCAATATCGGATATGAACTTTTGGGCTGCGATGGAAATGAGTCGGAGCAATCGGGGGTCCTTAGGTTCGAAGCCACTGTTGTGCAAGTAATGGGCTGTGACCGCATCGGGAATCTAGAAAGTGTTGCAAATTTGAGTTTGTTTAGTTTTCGTATTGCCGGGGCTTACAGTGGGGGTGTAGTCTTCGAGCTGGAGCAGGAAATCGCTGAGCGGTTGCCCCATAGTCAAAGCTTGCGAGTCCTCGCCGTTTTGCTGGTTTTCTTCCTTGATTTGGTTCATTGTTTGATAACAATAACAGCTGAATAGAAACAACAAATAGATATGCGGTGAAGCTAGTTACAGGTTAATTTTTTTTAAAACTTAAAATAGTAAAAAACAAAGTAAATTGCACAAGATATTAATTAAACGATTAGATTTTAAGTAATTTATTTAATCTACGTAATTATTCTGAAACACGTTATCTATTATTAACAATATTTTGTTAGTTTGTGTACAGACATATCAACACGCGATTAAACAACGCGTCGACAATACAACACGCTACAAAAACATCGCATTATGAAATATGTGATGATAATAAAGATTGCGATGTACTATCTTGCTAATTTGATATTTTCGAAGTGATATTACGCTGCTGTGTTGCATTTTCGACGTGCATTTTGTTGTCAATTACTTTAGACCGTCTTATTTTATCTCCTTGCGCAATGTTATGTCGCTGTGATATTTTCGTTAACTCATATTTTTGTTATCTCATAGAGCTTTTTCATGTTGAAAACACATTATTGCATGAAATAAACGAAAGCTTAGTTTATCACACACTTGGTTAGTCTTAATTTGCAAATATTTTGTTAGAAGATTTCTTGAATTTATAATATAACTTGAGATAGTTATAACATTCATGACAAATTTAAAAAAATGTAATTTTTAATTTTAAATTTTTTAATAAAATTTTAAGGTGAAACAAACATTAATAATAGAAAATTCAACAATTGTAATTTATATTTTCAAATATTTGTGTATTTACAGAGCTTGAGGATGTTTTAAACGTATTTGAATTGAAGTGAAGTTTGATAGAACTTAGCTATCATCGCAGAAGTCGACAACATCTTGCTCCGATGACAACCTGTCAAAATGGTGAGTATTATATTGCAATTATATCAATTTTAATCGCCAGTTAGGCTTAAACGAACGTTGATTATCGCTTATTTAAAAGGTTTGGCAGTTATTGCGATATGAATTTTGGTTGGGGAGGTCGGAATTAAATCGGAAGTTTTATTCGAAGTTTTCAAAGTTTCTGAGATAAAGTGAAGTTAGTGCGCATACTCCGCTTTTTTATCAACATGTAAACATAGCCATACCTAACAATTTTTGAAACTTTAGAATAAATTTCGCGTTGAAATAAACGTTATAAATTTGTAAATTTAAAGTTTGAGTAATTTATTTGCATATAATTATTGTTTGGAGTTTGTTTCGAAATTCGTTTTAATTGAGTTGAGAAAATGTGAGTCTAACGTGTGTAGTGGCTATGTTCACAGAAGTCGAGAAAAAATTTTTCGAATGACAGTGGACATGTGAAACTGGTGAGTGATAAATTCCAATTTTAACAATTTTAATCGTCAGTTGGGCTTAAACAAACGTTGATAATCGCGTATTTAAATAGTTTAGCAGTCATTGTGATATAAATTTTGGTTGGGGCGATCGGAATTTATTCGCAATCTCTATCTGAATTCTTGAAATCCGTGTTTGGTTAAATTAAGTAAGTTTGACGTTGTTTCATCATAGCCTACCCATGCATTTAAAATGTTTGCGTGTAAAATAAAGTTCCAAACCAATTGTTTTGCAACAAACTTGCAATTACCTATTGCAAATTTATTGCATCTTGTGGACAAAAAATTATGATTCGTACATTTAAACATTGCATTGAAACATACATACCTTTAAATGTTATTTTGATGCCAATTGATATAAATTAATATTATTATTCGTTGAGGCCATCTAGTTAACATTTTGCGTTTGTGTCGCTTTCTTCTGAGACCACAATTCCCCCATTCTCTGTGAGTGTGCCACCTTGCGCTCCGCTTGTCCAGGTGGGACCTTGTCTTCCATTTGGTTCATCTCGGTTTATCCCATTCTTCAATATCTTTTTGCGGATGAAATTTCTATTTAAGGCGTCGTCTGGTTTTAGAAGCAGTAATAATAATAAACCTTTATTGGCTTAATTTATAAATATACATGCCACATATACACAAAATCATTCAGCCCTGTAATATTAATTTTTAGTTCCCAATACCTCACTTGGATTGCTCCTTCCATTCTTTAACCTTTTCCAACATTTCCAGCCCACTTCCGTCCTCACTCAGACTCGATTTTTTCCCTAATATTCTTTCCTTTTCATTCCAACGACCTTTTTCACATTCTTCGAACGAGTGTTGCCATATATCCTTCCCTTCTCCACACACCACACATCTTTTACACAAATCCTTCATCTAGTACTTACGTCCACGTTCTTCGCATCCACAGCGAATTCTGACTATGTTTGATTGTGAGTTTAAACTCCTTGGCGTTTTTAAATATTTCGGAACGCCTCCAAGTACTTGAATTACCTCAGCCTGTCTATGGTATGTGCTCTTCGTTTTTTATTTTGCCGCTCGTGTAACTCGTCTTCTACCTCGTCTAGCCACCAGTGTTTCTTCTACTCGAAAACCTTTGCCCCATTGGTTCTCCACCTCTGTTATTAACATACCCCCTCTTTCATGCATTACCCTTTTTTTTCTTCCCCTATTGGCCTCTCCATTCATTCCTTCCTTCCCTACTTGCTTCTCTGAACACTTCTTTAATAATTCTTCCTCCTGCACTCCATTAAGCTTCCGTTCATATCTTGCCATGCTTCTGCTTGCTTCTACTGATACCTTAAGTGCATTAAGCTCCTGTAAGACTATCTAGGAAGGAGTCGTACTGTCTAAATGCAGTTGAATTCTTTCAACCCTTTCTTCTTCCTTGCCTCCCCACACTTCTGTTCCATACATCAATATACTCCGCAGACAGGCCTTGCATATCATTTTGCTCGATCCGATTTAAACTCTTTTCCCCATACTTTCCAGAATCTTACATTCGCTAACCAGGCTTTCTTCGCCACGTACTCAGCGTGCTCCTTGTTATTACAACCACTCCCAAACACATACCCTAAGGCCTTTTTAAGAAATTGCAGCTGATTTCTTTGAATCCTTTCTTCCTACTTGACTCCCCACACGTGTGCTCCCTACATTAATATACTCCGCAGACAGCCCTTTCATATCATTTCTTTCTCCCGGTAATTCGATTTGAACTCTTTACCCCATACTTTCCAGAACCTTTCAGCCGCTATCTACGCTTTCTTCGCTACGTGCCCAATGTGCTTCTTGTTACTACATCCACTCCCAATCACATACCCTAAGTACTTGTTCTATCACGCTTCCCTTCCATATAAAACCCTTCTTCTTGCAGCTTCCGCTTTTGCTAAATTTTATTCATTTCGTTTTCTCGACATTTACACTCGGTTCTTTTTTATGGAAGAAACTTTCCAACCGTTTAATCACTACATGCAGTTCCCTAGCAGACTTTGCCAACACCACTACATCGTTTGCGTGGGCAAGGCTCCACACTTTTTTCCTCCTTACTACAACTCCTCCAACTTGACCAAAACTTTTTCTAAGTCCGCCACATACATGTTAAATAGTGCGGGGCCTAATGCAAAGCCTTGCTTTAGACCCCTTGGTAACTTAAATTCTGCCGATCTACACTCATTTGCTCTCATTCTACACTACGTCGCTTTATACAACCGTTATATACATCCTGTCAAATTCTTTGATACACTTTTTTTGCTCCAAACATTCCCACAACATTCTCCGCCTCTGTCTTTAAGTCCACGAACAAAACAAAGAGCCTTTCCTTTCGGTTTTGCGACTTCTTGATCTACTATGTATCGCAGTGTTACGTAGCTATCTTCGCGTAAGTCGACAACGTCTAGTTCCAATGACAACCTGTCAAAATGGTGAGTGTTATATTGCAATTTTATCAATTTTATTCGCCAGTGAAGCTTATACGAACGTTGATTATCGCTTATTTAAATAGTTCGGCTTTTAATGCTATATGAATTTTGGTTGGGGAGGTCGGAATTAATTCGCAAGTATTATTCGAGTTTTTCAAAGTATCTGGGATAAAGGGAAGTTAGTGCGCATGCTCCGCTGATTTCGCGCCAGGTGATCGAGACATGCGTAACAATATTTTGTAATTTTCAAACTTTGCAATAAATTTCGCGTTGAAATAAACGTTATAATTTTGTAAATTTAAAGATTGAGTCTTATATTTACATATAATTATTGTTTGGAGTTGTTTCAAGTTTGTTTCGAAATTCGTTTTAATGGAGTTGAGAAAATGTGAATGTAACGTGTGTAGTGGCTATGTTCACAGAAGTCGAGGAAAAATTGTTCGAATGACAGACGACATGTGAAACTGTTGAGTGATAAATTTCAATTTTAACAATTTTAATCGTCAGTTGGGCTTAAACAAACGCTGATAATCGCTTATTTAAATGGTTTGGCAGTCATTGCCATACACATTTTGGTTGGGGCGCTCGGAATTTATTCGCAATCTCTATCTGAATTCTTGAAATCCGTGTTGGGTTAAATTAAGTAAGTTTGACGTTGTTTCATCATAGCCTACCCATGCATTTAAAATGTTTGCGTGTAAAATAAAGTTCCAAACGAATTGTTTTGCAACAAACTTGCAATTAACTATTGCAAATTTATTGCATCTTGTTGACAAAAAATTATGATTCGTACATTTAAACATTGAATTGAAACATACATACCTTTAAATGTTATTTTGATGCCAATTGATATAAATTAATATTATTATTCGTTGAGGCCATCTAGTTAACATTTTGCGTTTGTGTCGCTTTCTTCTGAGACCACAATTCCCCCATTCTCTGTGAGTGTGCCACCTTGCGCTCTGCTTGTCCAGGTGGTACCTTGTCTTCCATTTGGTTCATCTCGGTTTATCCCATTCTTCAATATCTTTTTGCGGATGAAATTTCTATTTAAGGCGTCGTCTGGTTTTAGAAGCAGTAATAATAATAAACCTTTATTGGCTTTAATTTATAAATATACATGACACATATACACAAAATCATTCAGCCCTGTAATATTAATTTTTAATTCCCAATACCTCACTTGGATTGCTCCTTCCATTTTTTAATCTTTTCCAGCCCACTTCCGTCCTCACTCAGACTCTATTTTTTCCCTAATATTCTTTCCATTTCATTCCAACGACCTTTTTCACACTCTTCGAACCTGTGTTGCCACATATCCTTCCCTTCTCCACACACCACACATCTTTTACACAAATCCTTCATCTAGTACTTACGTTCACGTTCTTCGCATCCACAGCGAAATCTGGCTATGTTTGATTGTGAGTTTAAACTCCTTGTCGTTTTTAAAAAATTCGGAAAGCCTCCAAGTACTTGAATTACCTCAGCCTGTCACCTGTCTATGGTATGTGCTCTTCGTTTTTTATTTTGCCGCTCGTGCAACTCGTCTTTTACCTCGTCTAGCCACCAGTGTTTCTTCTACTCGAAAACCTTTGCCTCATTGGTTCTCCACCTCTGTTATTAACATACCCCCTCTTTCATGCATTACCCTTTTTTTTCTTCCCCTATTGGCCTCTCCATTCATTCCTTCCTTCCCTACTTGCTTCTCTGAACACTTCTTTAATAATTCTTCCTCCTGCACTCCATTAAGCTTCCGTTCATATCTTGCCACCCTTCTGCTTGCTTCTACTGATAACTTAAGTGCATTCAACTCCTGTAAGACTATATAGGAAGGAGTCGAACTGTCTAATTGCAGTTGAATTCTTTCCATCCTTTCTTCTTCCTTGACTTCCCACACTTCTTCGTTGCATACATCAATATACTCCGCAGACAGGCCTTGCATATCATTTCGCTCAGTTCGATTTAAACTCCTTTCCCCATACTTTCCGAAATCTTACATTTGCTACCCACGCTTTCTTCGCCACGTACTCAGCGTGCTCCTTGTTATTACAACCACTCCCAAACAACACATACCCTAAGGCCTTTTTAAGAAATTGCAGCTGAATTCTTTGAATCTTTTCTTCCTACTTGACTCCCCACACGTGTGCTCCCTACATCAATATACTCCGCAGACAGCCCTTTCATATCATTTCTTTCTCCCGGTAATTCGATTTGAACTCTTTACCCCATACTTTCCAGAACCTTTCAGCCGCTATCTACGCTTTCTTCGCTACGTGCCCAATGTGCTTCTTGTTACTACATCCACTACCAATCACATACCCGAAGTACTTGTTCTATCACGCTTCCCTTCCATACAAAACCCTTCTTCTTGCAGCTTCCGCTTTTGCTAAATTTTATTCATTTCGTTTTCTCGACATTTACACTCAGTTCACTTTTATGGAAGAAACTTTCCAACCGTTTAATCACTACATGCAGTTCCCTAGCAGACTTTGCCAACACCACTACATCGTTTGCGTAGGCAAGGTTCCACACTTTTTTCGTCCTTACTACAACTCCTCCAGCTTGACCAAAACTTCTTCTAAGTCCGCCACATACATGTTAAATAGTGCGGGGCCTAATGGAAAGCCTTGCTTTAGACCCCTTGGTACCTTAAATTCTGCCGATCTACACTCATTTGCTCTCATTCTACACTACGTCGCTCTATACAACCGTTCTATACATTCTCTCAAATTCCTTTAAACACTTTTTTTGCTCCAAACATTCCCACAACATTCTCCGCCTCTGCCTTTAAGTCCAGGAACAAAACAAAGAGCCTTTCCTTTCGGTTTTGCGACTTCTTGATCTACTATGTATCGCAGTGTTACTAGGTGTTCGATTGTTCCTCTTCCCTCCTTAAACCCGGCCTGAACTTCCGGAAGCAGCTTTCTTCCCTCCATTTCATCCCTTGAACGTTTCTCCAGTAGTTTTGCAAATATCTTATATGACGAGTTCATCTCATAATTTTCTTATTTGTCTTTGTCCCCATTTTTTGAAATTGGGACCATCTCACCTAGCCTCCAACTTTTTGGCACGTCGGCCTTTCTGCCCCATATTTGATTAAATTCATCCGTCACTCTTTGAAGACACTGCTGGTCCACCAGTGGCCAGGCTTCGTTCGGTATTCCGTCCGGTCCGACTGCCTTTCCTTTCTTCAAGCTCTCTATTTTAGTTGCTAAGTCCTCTCGTGATAATTCCATTTCTTGCCGTGCTTCTTAATTTGATATTTTCAACGTGTTATTACGCTGCTGAGGCATTTTCGGCGTGCATTTTGTCGTCAATTACTTTTGATCGTCTGATTTCATCATGTGAAGTTTTCGTAGCGGAATGTTATGTCACCGTGATATTTTCGAGGCATTGTTTAATCGTGTGTTGTTATGTCATACAAATTTATAAGGTATATTTCAACGCGAAATTTATTGCAAAGTTTCAAAATTACAAAATATTGTTATGTATATCTTCGAAAGTTCACTTGGCGAGAAAAGAGCGGAGCATGCGCAGTAACTTCACTATATCTCAGATACTTTGAAAAACTCGAATAATACTTGCGAATTAATTCTGACCTCCCCAACCAAAATTCATATAGCAATAAAAGTCGAACCATTTAAATAAACAATAATCAACGTTCGTATAAGCTTCACTGGCGAATAAAATTGATAAAATTGCAATATAACACTCACCATTTTGACAAGATGTCATTGGAACTAGACGTTGTCGACTTACGCGAAGATAGCTACGTTCAAACATAGTTTACTTGCATTCAAATGCATTTAAAACATCCTCAACCTCTATAAATATACAAATATTTGAAAACAGAATTTACAATTGTTGAATTTTCTATTATTAATTTTTGTTTCAGCTTGAAATTTTATTAAATAAGCAAAAATTGAATTTGTCACGTATGTTTTAACTATTTTACGTTGTATTATAAATTCAAGAAATTTTCTCACACATTACTTGCAAATTAAGACTGATCAAGTGCGTGATGAACTAAGCTTTCGTTTATTTCATGCAAAAATGTCCAAGTGCCATAGAGTCTTTTCACATTTTTGCATGAAATAAACGAAAGCTTAGTTCATCACGCACTTGATCAGTCTTAATTTGCAAGTAATGTGTGAGAAAATTTCTTGAATTTATAATACAACGTAAAATAGTTAAAACATACGTGACAAATTCAATTTTTGCTTATTTAATAAAATTTCAAGCTGAAACAAAAATTAATAATAGAAAATTCAACAATTGTAAATTCTGGTTTTAGAAGCAGTAATAATAATAAACCTTTATTGGCTTAATTTATAAATATACATGCCACATATACACGAAATCATTCAGCCCTGTAATATTAATTTTTAATTCCCAATACCTCACTTGGATTGCTCCTTCCATTTTTTAATCTTTTCCAGCCCACTTCCGTCCTCACTCAGACTCGATTTTTTCCCTAATATTCTTTCCATTTCATTCCAACGACCTTTTTCACACTCTTCGAACCAGTGTTGCCACATATCCTTCCCTTCTCCACACACCACACATCTTTTACACAAATCCTTCATCTAGTACTTACGTTCACGTTCTTCGCATCCACAGCGAAATCTGGCTATGTTTGATTGTGAGTTTAAACTCCTTGTCGTTTTTAAAAATTTCGGAAGGCCTCCAAGTACTTGAATTACCTCAGCCTGTCTATGGTATGTGCTCTTCGTTTTTTATTTTGCCGCTCGTGCAACTCGTCTTTTACCTCGTCTAGCCACCAGTGTTTCTTCTACTCGAAAACCTTTGCCTCATTGGTTCTCCACCTCTGTTATTAACATACCCCCTCTTTCATGCATTACCCTTTTTTTTCTTCCCCTATTGGCCTCTCCATTCATTCCTTCCTTCCCTACTTGCTTCTCTGAACACTTCTTTAATAATTCTTCCTCCTGCACTCCATTAAGCTTCCGTTCATATCTTGCCACCCTTCTGCTTGCTTCTACTGATAACTTAAATGCATTCAACTCCTGTAAGACTATATAAGAAGGAGTCGAACTGTCTAATTGCAGTTGAATTCTTTCCATCCTTTCTTCTTCCTTGACTCCCCACACTTCTGTTCCATACATCAATATACTCCGCAGACAAGCCTTGCATATCATTTGGCTCAGTTCGATTTAAACTCTTTTCCCCATACTTTCCAGAATCTTACATTCACTAACCACGCTTTCTTCGCCACGTACTCAGCGTGCTCCTTGTTATTACAACCACTCCCAAACACATACCCTAAGGCCTTTTTAAGAAATTGCAGCTGAATTCTTTGAATCCTTTTTTCCTACTTGACTCCCCACACGTGTGCTCCCTACATCAATATACTCCGCAGACAGCCCTTTCATATCATTTCTTTCTCCCGGTAATTCGATTTGAATTCTTTACGCCATACTTTCCAGAACCTTTCAGCCGCTATCTACGCTTTCTTCGCTACGTGCCCAATGTGCTTCTTGTTACTACATCCACTCCCAATCACATACCCGAAGTACTTGTTCTATCACGCTTCCCTTCCATACAAAACCCTTCTTCTTGCAGCTTCCGCTTTTGCTAAATTTTATTCATTTCGTTTTCTCGACATTTACACTCAGTTCTCTTTTATGGAAGAAACTTTCCAACCGTTTAATCACTACATGCAGTTCCCTAGCAGACTTTGCCAACACCACTACATCGTTTGCGTAAGCAAGGCTCCACATTTTTTTCTCCTTACTACAACTCCAACTTGACCAAAACTTTTTCTAAGTCCGCCACATACATGTTAAATAGTGCGGGGCCTAATGCAAAGCCTTGCTTTAGACCCCTTGGTACCTTAAATTCTGCCGATCTACACTCATTTGCTCTCATTCTACACTACGTCGCTCTATACAACCGTTACATACATCCTCTCAAATTCTTTGATACACTTTTTTTGCTCCAAACATTCCCACAACATTCTCCGTCTCTGCCTTTAAGTCCAGGAACAGAACAAAAAGCCTTTCCTTTCGGTTTTGCGACTTCTTGATCTACTATGTATCGCAGTGTTACTAAGTGTTCGATTGTTCCTCTTCCCTCCTTAAACCCGGCCTGAACTTCCGGAAGCAGCTTTCTTCCCTCCATCTCATCCCTTGAACGTTTCTCCAGTAGTTTTGCAAATATCTTATATGACGAGTTCATCTCATAATTTTCTTATTTGTCTTTGTCCCCATTTTTTGAAATTGGGACCATCTCACCTAGCCTCCAACTTTTTGGCACGTCGGCCTTTCTGCCCCATATTTGATTAAATTCATCCGTCACTCTTTGAAGACACTGCTGGTCCACCAGTGGCCAGGCTTCGTTCGGTATTCCGTCCGGTCCGACTGCCTTTCCTTTCTTCAAGCTCTCTATTTTAGTTGCTATCGTGTAAGTCCTATCGTGATAATTCCATTTCTTGCCGTGCCCGCCTCTTACAGATCGTTTCTGTAATTTTCTCTATTTTATTGTGGACTTCTTTGTTGGGTTTTGTATGACGGATGCAATTTTTGTAATTCTATCCCATTACACCTCTAACGATTTTAGACTCTTTCTTCTCTAGTTCTTCGAGGAGTCCTTTGCCTGCATTTAAGGATAGGGTTTCGGCTGCATATATAACTACAGGCGACTTCAGATAAGTTTCATAATGAGGGAGTTATGTGTAAGAATATTTTATTTAGATTGTGTCCAGATATTTCAACACACGAATAACCTACGCGCGAAAATACCACAGCGACATAATGTAACAATACGTTACAAAAACATCGCATACTAAAATATGTGATTATAATAAAAATTGAGATGTACTATCTTCTTAATTTGATATTTTCAACGTTTTATTACGCTGCTGAGGCATTTTCGGCGTATATTTTGTCGTCAATTATTTTTGATCGTCTGATTTCATCATGTGAAGTTTTCGTAGCGGAATGTTATGTCATCGTGATATTTTCGAGTCATTGTTTAATCGCGTGTTGTTATGTCATAGAGCCTTTTCACATTTTTGCATGAAATAAACGAAAGCTTAGTTCATCACGCACTTGATCAGTCTTAATTTGCAAGTAATGTGTGAGAAAATTTCTTGAATTTATAATACAACGTAAAATAGTTATAACATATGTGACAAATTCAATTTTTGCTTATTTAATAAAATTTCAAGCTGAAACAAAAATTAATAATAGAAAATTTAACAATTGTAATTTCTGTTTTCAAATATTTGTATATTTATAGAGGTGGAGGATGTTTTAAATGCATTTGAATGCAAGTAAAGTATGTTTGAACGTAGCTATCTTCGCGTAAGTCGACAACGTCTATTTCCAATTACAACCTGTCAAAATGGTGAGTGTTATATTGCAATTTTATCAATTTTATTCGCCAGTGAAGCTTATACGAACGTTGATTATCGCTTATTTAAATAGTTCGGCTTTTAATGCTATATGAATTTTGGTTGGGGAGGTCGGAATTAATTCGCAAGTATTATTCGAGTTTTTCAAAGTATCTGGGATAAAGGGAAGTTAGTGCGCATGCTCAGCTGGTTTCGCGCCAGGTGATCGAGACATGCGTAACAATATTTTGTAATTTTCAAACTTTGCAATAAATTTCGCGTTGAAATAAACGTTATAATTTTGTAAATTTAAAGATTGAGTCTTATATTTACATATAATTATTGTTTGGAGTTGTTTCAAGTTTGTTTCGAAATTCGTTTTAATGGAGTTGAGAAAATGTGAATGTAACGTGTGTAGTGGCTATGTTCACAGAAGTCGAGGAAAAATTGTTCGAATGACAGACGACATGTGAAACTGTTGAGTGATAAATTTCAATTTTAACAATTTTAATCGTCAGTTGGGCTTAAACAAACGCTGATAATCGCTTATTTAAATGGTTTGGCAGTCATTGCCATACACATTTTGGTTGGGGCGCTCGGAATTTATTCGCAATCTCTATCTGAATTCTTGAAATCCGTGTTGGGTTAAATTAAGTAAGTTTGACGTTGTTTCATCATAGCCTACCCATGCATTTAAAATGTTTGCGTGTAAAATAAAGTTCCAAACGAATTGTTTTGCAACAAATTTGCAATTAACTATTGCAAATTTATTGTATCTTGTTGACAAAAAATTATGATTCGTACATTTAAACATTGAATTGAAACATACATACCTTTAAATGTTATTTTGATGCCAATTGATATAAATTATTATTATTATTCGTTGAGGCCATCTAGTTAAAATTTTGCGTTTGTGTCGCTTTCTTCTGAGACCACAATTCCCCCATTCTCTGTGAGTGTGCCACCTTGCGCTCCGCTTGTCCAGGTGGTACCTTGTCTTTCATTTGGTTCATCTCAGTTTATCCCATTCTTCAATATCTTTTTGCGGATGAAATTTCTATTTAAGGCGTCGTCTGGTTTTAGAAGCAGTAATAATAATAAACCTTTATTGGCTTAATTTATATATACATGCCACATATACACAAAATCATTCAGCCCTGTAATATTAATTTTTAGTTCCCAATACCTCACTTGGATTGCTCCTTCCATTCTTTAACCTTTTCCAACATTTCCAGCCCACTTCCGTCCTCACTCAGACTCGATTTTTTCCCTAATATTCTTTCCTTTTCATTCCAACGACCTTTTTCACTCTTCGAACCAGTGTTGCCACATATCCTTCCCTTCTCCACACATCACACATCTTTTACACAAATCCTTCATCTAGTACTTACGTTCATGTTCTTCGCATCCACAGCGAAATCTGGCTATGTTTGATTGTGAGTTTAAACTCCTTGTCGTTTTTAAATATTTCGGAACGCCTCCAAGTACTTGAATTACCTCAGCCTGTCTATGGTATGTGCTCTTCGTTTTTTATTTTGCCGCTCGTGCAACTCGTCTTCTACCTCGTCTAGCCACCAGTGTTTCTTCTACTCGAAAACCTTTGCCCCATTGGTTCTCCACCTCTGTTATTAACATACCCCCTCTTTCATGCATTACCCTTTTTTTTCTTCCCCTATTGGCCTCTCCATTCATTCCTTCCTTCCCTACTTGCTTCTCTGAACACTTCTTTAATAATTCTTCCTCCTGCACTCCATTAAGCTTCCGTTCATATCTTGCCACCCTTCTGCTTGCTTCTACTGATACTTAAATGCATTAAGCTCCTGTAAGACTTTATAGGAAAGAATCGAACTGTCTAATTGCAGTTAAATTTTTTCAATCCTTTCTTCTTCCTTGACTCCCCACACTTCTGTTCCATACATCAATATACTCCGCAGACAGACCTTGCATATCATTTCGCTCGGTTCGATTTAAACTCTTTTCCCCATACTTTCCAGAATCTCACATTCGCTACCCGCGCTTTCTTCGCCACGTACTCAGCGTGCTCCTTGTTATTACAACCACTCCCAAACACATACCCTAAGGCCTTTTTAAGAAATTGCAGCTGAATTCTTTGAATCCTTTCTTCCTACTTGACTCCCCACACGTGTGTTCCCTACATCAATATACTCCGCAGACAGTCCTTTCATATCATTTCTTTCTCCCGGTAATTCGATTTGAATTCTTTACCCCATACTTTCCAGAACCTTTCAGCCGCTATCTACGCTTTCTTCGCTACGTGCCCAATGTGCTTCTTGTTACTACATCCACTCCCAATCACATACCCGAAGTACTTGTTCTATCACGCTTCCCTTCCATACAAAACCCTTCTTCTTGCAGCTTCCGCTTTTGCTAAATTTTATTCATTTCGTTTTCTCGTTCTCTTTTATGATACTATATTTTATGATATTATATATACTCAGTTCTCTTTTATGGAAGAAACTTTCCAACCGTTTAATCACCACATGCAGTTCCCTAGCAGACTTTGCCAACACCACTACATCGTTTGCGTAGGCAAGGCTCCACACTTTTTTCCTCCTTACTACAACTCCTCCAGCTTGACCAAAACTTTTTTCGCCACATACATGTTAAATAGTGGATGATGACATGTTAAATAGTGATGAACATACATGTTAAATAGTGGGGGCTTAATGGAAAGCCTTGCTTTAGATCCTTTCGCATTCTACATCACGTCGCTATATACAACCGTTCTATACATCCTCTCAAATTCCTTGAAACACTTTTTTTGCTCCAAACATTCTCCGTCTCTGCCTCTAAGTCCAGGAACAGAACAAAAAGCCTTTCCTTTCGGTTTTGCGACTTCTTGATCTACTATGTATTGCAGTGTTACTAAGTGTTCGATTGTTCCTCTTCCCTCCCTAAACTCGGCTTGAAGGGAAGCAGCTTTCTTCCCCCCTGCTTAAACATTCCTATTGGGAAAAGTTAAATCCTATAGGCTTTTTCAGAATTTGAATAGGAAACATCATATTTGAATAGGAAAAGTTCAGAAATTTCTGGCAACCGGAAAATGCCTAATAGGATTATACAAATCTGAATAGGAAATAAAATGATGATCGTTAACCTATAGGATTTAGAGCTTTCCTATTGACACAACTGAATAGGATTATGATGATTCTAAAAGGAAGTTAGCTAGAAGTTATTCTATAGGAAATGAAGAGTTTTTATAGGAAATGAAAGTGATCTAAATAGGAAACCCAGTGAATCAATAGGATAATGCGACTTAAAAAATGTATCTTTATTTCTAAAATCTATCTTTATTTCGCAATGGGATTCTGCATTATTCAATAGGTTTGGCTTCACCAATGTCCAATAGGAGATGAAAAGATGTCAATAGGGAAATACGACTTAGAAATTATTTTAATTGTCAAATAGACTGCAATAGGATTCTACATTATTCAATAGGTTTGACTCCTCCAATGTCCAATAGTAGATGAATAGATGTCAATAGGGAAGAAATACGACTTAGAAATTATATTCTGAGACTGCAATGTTGCCATTGAATAGTATCAAATTTTATTGGAGCATCTAAAAGGAATTGCCTCTTTTCAATAGGGGAATTATAATGTGAGAAGTTCAATTTACTAAAATCCTATTGAAGAATCGAATAGGATTCTGGATTATGCTATAGGAAATTCTCAGACCACAATATTCCTATTGAATTGTATTAAATCCTATTAGGAAATCGAATAGGATTTAGCATATCTCAATAGGACAACTGAATAGGATTCAGGAGATTTCGATAGGAAAATAAACCTTCAATAGGATTCAATAGGAAATTTCCGATGCAATTTTCCCATTGAACTTACCTCTCCCAATAGGATTGTTTAAGCAGGGCCTCCATCTCATCCCTTGAACCTTTCTCCAGTAGTTTTGCAAATATCTTATATGACGAGTTCATCTCATAATTTTCTTATTTGTCTTTGTTCCCATTTCTTGAAATTGAGACCATCTCATCTACCCTCCAACTTTTTGGCACGTCGGTCTTTCTGCCCCATATTTTATTAGATTCATCCGCTACTTTTTGAAGACACTGCTGATCCATCAATAGCCAGGCCTCCTTCGGTATTCCGTCCTGTCCGGTTGCCTTTCGTTTCTTCAAGTTCTTTATTTTGATTGCTAGGTCTTCTCGTGATTATTCCGTTTCTTGTCGTTCCCGCCTCTTACAGACCGTTTCTGTGATTTTCTCTGTGGTGATTCACTGTGGACTTCTTTGTGGGGTTTTTTATAATGGTTGCCATTTTTGTAATTCGATCCCATTACACCTCTAACGATTTTAGACTCTTTCTTTTCTAGTTCTTCGAGGAGTCCTTTGCTAGTCTTTAGGGATAGGGTTTCGGCTGCATACATAACTACTGGCGACTTCAGATAAGTTTTATAATGAAGGAGGCATGTGTAAGAATATTTTGTTTAGATTGTGTCCAGATATTTCAACACACAAATAACCAAGGTGTCGAAAATACCAAAGCGACATAATGTAACAATACGCTACAAAAACATCGCATTCTAAAATATATCTTCTTCTTCTTCTTCCTTCTTCTAAATAGGCGAATCGCCTGTTCTTCGTCGATTTTGCCCGGTCCTTTTTTTTATTGTACGTTGAGGTTGTCGTTCCACCGTTTTCGTGGTCTCCCGGTACTCCTTTTCCCTGACGGCGATTTGTCTCTTGAGATTTTTACAATTCGGTCCTCTGACATTCTGCTAATGTGTTCGTTCCACTCGGTTTTTCTTCCCAACACCCAATCGTTGACATTGTTAATATTGCATATTCGTCTAATGTTTTCACTTCTCTCCCGGTCTCTCAATGTTTTGCCGGTTATTTTGCGAATTACTTTCATCTCTGTTGTTTCTAAGATCTGCTTAGTTTTACACGTTTCAGGTCTTGTTTCTGCTGTATATGTTAATATAGGTCTTATAGCTGCCTTATAGATGCGGGTTTTGGTTACTGTTTGTAGGTGTTTGTTTGTCCATATCGTGTCGTTCAGTTGGGCCGCTGTTCTTGCTGCTTTTGACGCCTGGTTTCTAACTTCGTTTTCAATGTCTCCAAAGCTTGATATTTCTATGCCCAAGTACTTAAATTGCATTACTTGCTGGATGATTTCATCGTCTACCGCTAACTTACATCTGATTGGTGTTTTTGATGTAGTCATGCATTTTGTTTTTGATGTTGCTATTGTCATTCCTAGCTTTTTTGCCGTGATGTTAAATTGAAATAGTAATCTCTGAAGATCATCTTCATTTTCCGCCACCAGTACCGCGTCATCGGCATAACATAATATCTTTACTTGTTGTTTTCCCATTTTATAGCCTTTTAGTTTTCGAACGTCTTTTATGATTACATCCATTACTATGTTGAAAAGTAATGGGCTCAAGGAGTCCCCTTGGCATCATAAAATATATGATGATTATAAAGATTGAGATGTACTATCTTCCAAATTTGATATTTTCTACCTGTTATTACGCTGCTGTGGTGCATTTTTGACGTGCATTTTGTCGTCAATTACTTTTGACCGTTTTATTTCATCATTTGATGTTTTCGTAGCGCAATGTTATATCGTCGTGATATTTTCGAGGCATTGTTTAGCTTCGAGCCTTTTCACATTGTAAATACATTTTTGCTTGAAATAAACAAAAGCTTAGTTCATCACGCACTTGATCAGTCTTAATTTGCAAGTAATTTGTTAGAAAATTTCTTGAATTTATAATACAACGTGAAATAGTTATAACATACGTGACAAATTAAAAAAAATATGTTTTTAAATTTTTGCTTATTTAATAAAATTTTAAGCTGAAACAAAAGTTAATAATAGAAAATTCAACAATTGTAATTTTTATTTTCAAATATTTGTATATTTACAAAAGTTGAGGATATTTTAAATGCATTTGAATTGAAGTAAAGTATGTTAGAACGTAGCTATCTTCGCGCAAGTCGACAACGTCTAGTTCCAATGACAACCTGTCAAAATGGTGAGTGTTATATTGCTATTTTATCAATTTTATTCGCCACTGAAGCTTATAGGAACGTTGATTATCGCTTATTTAAATGGTTCGGCTTTTATTGCTATATGAATTTTGGTTGGGGAGGTCGCAATTAATTGAAGTTGAGAGTTTTTCAAAGTATCTGAGATAATGTGAAGTTAGTGCGCATGTTCCGCTCTTCTCTCGCCAGGTTTTCGCAGACATACGTAACAATATTTTCTAATTTTCAAACTTTGCAATAAATTTCGCGTTGAAATGAACGTGTTATAAATTTGTAAATTGAAAGATTGAGTAATTTATTTGCACACAATTATTGTTTGGAGTAGTTTCGAGTTTGTTTTGAAATTATTTTTAATTGAGAAAATGTGAATGTAACGTGTGTCGTAGCTATGTTCACAGAAGTTGAGTAAAAATTGTTCGAATGACAGACGACATGTGAAACTGGTGAGTGATAAATTCCAATTTTAACAATTTTAATCGTCAGTTGGACTTAAACAAACGTTGATAATCGCTTATTTAAATGGTTTGGCAGTTATTTCCATATAAATTTTGGTTGGGGCGCTCGGAATTTATTCGCAATCTTTATCTGAATTCTTGAAATCAGCGTTGGGTTAAATTAAGTAAGTTTGACGTTGTTTCGTCATAGCCTACCCATGTATTTAAAATGTTTGCGTGGAAAATAAAGTGCCAAACGAATTGTTTTGCAACAAAATTATTTGCAAGTTTGTTGCAAAACAATTCGTTTGGCACTTTATTTGTATTATTTCAAATTTGTGGATAAAAAAATGATGATTTGTACCTTTAAATACTAGTTCGATGCAAATTGATACAAATTTCTAATAAAAAAATATGTTTTGGTAAATAAATGTTATTTTCTTTTCAGTTTGTGTTTGTGTGCGAAAGAACGGGTTGTTGCAGTGACTCGAAAAAGACTTTAGTGTCAGTGCGGTTTATATTGCAAACATTGGCGATTGTGGGAATTTGACAATGAAAATTGGGAGATGGATGGAGACCGATTGGAGATCACGCGGTGAGTCTTATAAATTTGTGGGATATATTTCGCAAAATAGATGTTCGATACACAATTTTAAATTAAAGGCAGACTTAAATAAAAAATAAACAGGGGATTGTTTTTCTCGTTTATTAATTAGAGTAGATTAGATTGTAGATATGGTGGTGACGACTTGTACTGCGACCTTTATAGATATCTATGGTACCCCACCCTCCTTCTCCAAGCGTTGGTGTACTTACCCATTTAGAGCGCTTCCTCTAATCCTGATTCCTTTAGGAATTTCAGGATCTGGGTGGGATTCAAGCCCTGCAGCTCCTCTGTGTTCAAGCAGTGAGCCCCATGGTACATCTGTCTCTTGCGGAGTAATGCTCCCCAGTCTTTGAGCAGATGTAAAGGGGTTTCCTCAGCTGAGCCACAGAATCTGCATCCGTCATCCTCCTCTGGGCCTAGGGCCTTGAGATGTTTCCTAAGCCTGCAGTGTCCCCTCAGGACTCCTGTCAGAATTCTAAGCTTTATTAATTAAAAATTTATGTAATTCTTAGTTTCATTTGCTAATTTAATAAATTTTGAATGGATTCAATTCGAGTGTGAAATTAACTGGTGACGATAGGACAAAATGTCCTTGTCCTATGGTGATCAGTTAATTTCACATTTGAATATACAAGAGATATACACGAGAATATAGACGAGAGAATATATTTATGGTATACTTTATTCATTACACAACGGGCTATGGACCACAAGGTTCTTCTGCCCTCTCATTGGACATTAAACACATACTTAAAATTATTGAATTTTGTTTTGGTAACTTTTTCTTTAAAAATAATGGTGCTACAAAATTTCTCTAGAATTTATCAGTTCTATCTAGTGTTATATCGCGAAAGCAAGGAAAACTAGCACAATATAATTTACATATTTGTAATCGGCAGGAAGAGCACTTTGAGAACCTCTTTTTACAAATTTTCATCATTGATACATAGAACATAGAGTTGATACATAGAAGTAAAGGTACTTACGTATTAACGCCATCGCAGCCAGAGATTTATTGATTAAGAGATCAGATTGAGAGATTGGATTTATCTACTCTAATGTAACCCTAATCCTTATCTAATATTTTTTCTTATTTCGGATGGAGAGGTAGCGCTGCCGCGCGATATGTGGTCTGGATTTATCTTCTCCGTTATAACCTAATCTAACCATCCATTTTGTTCAAATCTGTAGCTGCGGTAGCGTTAGTACGTGAGTACCGAAATAAATTTCGCATTTTCCGCCAATTTCACGATGTGTTAACTTTTGAATGGCTTATCACAGAAGCTTCTAGTTTTCACCAATCGATTCAGAATCGCAAGATTAGCCGTAAAACATATATCATATTCCTGGGAACCAATTAAAAAATTCCACTGAACCAGCCATCGATCCTCTGGAAGATACCTACATTTTAATTCACTGCAATTTTCAACCGTTTTCCATAAATTTATTCTCTAAAGATGCGTAAGGAATTCGACTAAACTATTCTGCAAGAAAAACTTGCAATAAGTCCGAGGACATGGCTAAACTCGCATTTTCCGCGGATTTCACGATCTCGTAACTTTTGAACGGCTCATCGCAGAGAGTTTTTGTTTGCGCCAGTCGATTCAGCGTCCCTCTGAAACAACAAATCTCAGCGAAATCATTATCGGCACACTGAAACTAGACCACAAGACGAGCAAATTGTCTGGAAAAATTAACTTATTAATTGCGAATTTCTGAATTCAAATTTTCCGGAATTTCGTTACAGATAATCAAAAACGGATTTCGGCATCATTTTCAGGTGATCATTTTCCTACGGCTGCACTCACGACCCTTGAAAATATTAATTAGTTTACCAGTTCTCTGTTTAGCCGACCAAATTTCGCGAAGTATCGCTCGATTTTGCTGAATATGTAAAGTCTTATCTCGCGAACGGAAGCGGCTGCAAAATGCAATTTGTATACTTAATAAATGATGATTTTAAGGAAATACATTTTTTCAATAATGATACCATCCCGGACCTCATACTCCATACCTCCAACCTTACGAATTCCATACCCTACCTTGACCCTACAGACCTTGGTTCCGATCTAGGGTTGCCACCTCTCCGGGTTTGGCCCGGAGACTCCGGGTTTCAGTGAGTTATCTCAGGGCTCCGGGTTTAACTATTATTTTTCCGGACAACGTAAGTAAAATTAAATATGCACAAAATTAATCCATTCACTGCGAATTACTTTTTTGCTGATGAACTGAATGAAACTGATGTGATTGTGTGCTCAATATTCTGAACATTACATTATAGCCAGCCCGTGCGGAATACTTTTAGTACTTTGTATTATTTGCAATAATTTGCAAATAATATCAAATTTTGAAAAACGAAAATCTATTCGAAGCAGAAAACCATACAAAATTCTTTTGTTTTGAGTCAAAATTGGACGAAAACGTCAAAATAATTTGCAAATATTGCCAAATTTTGAAAAACCAAAATCTCTATTTGAAGCAAAATTTGTTTTTTTTTTGTTAATTTCAATGGACAAACCTTGCAACATTTTTTTGTTTTGTGTCAAAATTGGACGAAAACGTCAAAATAATTTGCAAATATTGCCAAATTTTGAAAAACCAAAATCTCTATTTGAAGCAAAATTTGTTTTTTTTTTTTGTTAATTTCAATGGACAAACCTTGCAACATTTTTTTGTTTTGTGTCAAAATTGGACGAAAACGTCAAAATAATTTGCAAATATTGCCAAATTTTGAAAAACCAAAATCTCTATTTGAAGCAAAATTTGTTTTTTTTTTTGTTAATTTCAATGGACAAACCTTGCAACATTTTTTTGTTTTGTGTCAAAATTATACGAAAACGTCAAAATAATTTGCAAATATTGCCAAATTTTGAAAAACCAAAATCTCTATTTGAAGCAAAATTTGTTTTTTTTTTTTGTTAATTTCAATGGACAAACCTTGCAACATTTTTTTGTTTTGTGTCAAAATTGGACGAAAACGTCAAAATAATTTGCAAATATTGCCAAATTTTGAAAAACCAAAATCTCTATTTGAAGCAAAATTTGTTTTTTTTTTGTTAATTTCAATGGACAAACCTTGCAACATTTTTTTGTTTTGTGTCAAAATTATACGAAAACGTCAAAATAATTTGCAAATATTGCCAAATTTTGAAAAACCAAAATCTCTATTTGAAGCAAAATTTGTTTTTTTTTTTGTTAATTTCAATGGCCAAACCTTGCAACATTTTTTTGTTTTGTGTCAAAATTGGACGAAAACGTCAAAATAATTTGCAAATATTGCCAAATTTTGAAAAACCAAAATCTCTATTTGAAGCAAAATTTGTTTTTTTTTTTGTTAATTTCAATGGACAAACCTTGCAACATTTTTTTGTTTTGTGTCAAAATTGGACGAAAACGTCGAAATAATTTGCAAATATTGCCAAATTTTGAAAAACCAAAATCTCTATTTGAAGCAAAATTTGTTTTTTTTTTGTTAATTTCAATGGACAAACCTTGCAACATTTTTTTGTTTTGTGTCAAAATTGGACGAAAACGTCAAAATAATTTGCAAATATTGCCAAATTTTGAAAAACCAAAATCTCTATTTGAAGCAAAATTTGTTTTTTTTTTGTTAATTTCAATGGACAAACCTTGCAACATTTTTTTGTTTTGTGTCAAAATTGGACGAAAACGTCAAAATAATTTGCAAATATTGCCAAATTTTGAAAAACCAAAATCTCTATTTGAAGCAAAATTTGTTTTTTTTTTTTGTTAATTTCAATGGACAAACCTTGCAACATTTTTTTGTTTTGTGTCAAAATTGGACGAAAACGTCGAAATAATTTGCAAATATTGCCAAATTTTGAAAAACCAAAATCTCTATTTGAAGCAAAATTTGTTTTTTTTTTTGGTAATTTCAATGGACAAACCTTGCAACATTTTTTTGTTTTGTGTCAAAATTGGACGAAAACGTCAAAATAATTTGCAAATATTGCCAAATTTTGAAAAACCAAAATCTCTATTTGAAGCAAAATTTTTTTTTTTTTTTTTTGTTAATTTCAATAGACAAACCTTGCAACATTATTTTGTTTTGTGTCAAAATTGGACGAAAACGTCAAAAAAATTTGCAAATATTGCCAAATTTTCGAAAACCAAAATTTTTATTCGAATCAAATCTTGTTCTTTTTGTTGATTTGAGTGGACAAACCTTGCAAAATTCTTTTGTTTTGTGTCAAAATTGGACGAAAACCTCAAAATTATTTACAAATATTGCCAAATTTTCAAAAACCAAAATTTTTATTCGAATCAAATCTTGTTCTTTTTGTTGATTTGAGCGGACAAACCTTGCAAAATTCTTTTGTTTCGTGTCAAAATTGGACGAAAACCTCAAAATAATTTGCAAATATTGCCAAATTTTCAAAATCCAAAATGTGTATTTGAAGCAGATTTTTTTTTTTTTGTTAGTTTGAATGGACAAACCTTGCAACATTCTTTTGTTTTGTGTCAAAATTGGACGAAAACATCAAAATAATTTGCAAATATTTCCAAATTTTCAAAAACCAAAATCTCTATTTGAAGCAAAATTTGTTTTTTTTGTTGATTTAAGTGAACAAACCTTGCAAAATTCTTTTGTTTCGTGTCAAAATTGGACGAAAACGTCAAAATAATTTGCAAATATTTCCAAATTTTCAAAAACCAAAATCTCTATTTGAAGCAAAATTTGTTTTTTTTTGTTGATTTAAGTGAACAAACCTTGCAAAATTCTTTTGTTTCGTGTCAAAATTGGACGAAAACCTCAAAATAATTTGCAAATATTGCCAAATTTTCAAAATCCAAAATGTGTATTTGAAGCAATTTTTTTTTTTTGTTAATTTGAATGGACAAACCTTGCAACATTCTTTTGTTTTGTGTCAAAATTGGACGAAAACGTCAAAATAATTTGTAAATATTTCCAAATTTTCAAAAACCAAAATCTCTATTTGAAGCAAAATTTGTTTTTTTTTGTTGGTTTAAGTGAACAAACCTTGCAAAATTCTTTTGTTTTGTGTCAAAATTGGACGAAAACGTCAAAATAATTTGCAAATATTGCCAAATTTTCAAAATCCAAAATGTGTATTTGAAGCAAAATTTTTTTTTTGTTAATTTGAATGGACAAACCTTGCAAAATTCTTTTGTTTTGTGTCAAAATTGGACGAAAACATCAAAATAATTTGCAAATATTGCCAAATTTTCAAAAACCAATATTTTTATTCGAATGAAATCTTGTTCTTTTTGTGGATTTGAGAGAACAAACATTGCAAAATTCTTTTGTTTTGTGTCAAAATTGGACGAAAAAGTTAAAATGATTTGCAATCTTCAAAATCAAAATTTTTATTCGAATCTTTTTTTTGGCGATTTGAGTGAAAAAAATATGCAAACATCTTTTGTTTTATGTCAAAATTGGACGAAAATGTCAAAATAATTGACAAGCAAATATTGCCAAATTTTCAAAAACCAACATTTTTATTCGTATCAAATCTTGTTTTTTTTTTGTTGATTTGAGTGGGAAAACCTAGCAAAATTCTTTTGTTCTGTGTCAAAATTGGACGAAAACGTCAATATAATTTGCAAATATTGCCAAATTTTTAAAAACCAAAATCTTTATTTCAATAAAATTTTGTTATTTGTTGATTTGAGTGGACAAACTTTGCGAAAATCTTCTGTTTTATGTCAAAATTGAAGGAAATGAACCAAAATCTTTATTCGAATCAAATCTTGTTTTTTTTGTTGATTAAAAAAAAATTAAATCTTAGGAGCAGGAGTGAGTCCCGAATCTTTCACCCAGGGAAACGTAAAGCTCCAATGAGAGTCTATATATTTATTAATCTCTTTGTTATGTTTAAAAAAGCCACACTGAAATCATAAAGTCGGTAGACTGCTATAGCAATCCATAGCATCTGGCCGCCAAATCAATTGGACTACTATAACAGTCCATAGCACCTGTGCGTCAAATCAATTGAACTGCTATAGCAGTCCATAGCAGCGAAAGGGTAAACTGCAGTGTCGCGTCTATCTCGTGTACCGTGTACGGAATAGCTAAGGCGGTCGGCGTTCCAATGACCCAACATCTACAAATTGGCGCAGTACTGGCTGCTTCAAAGAGGATAGGATAGGACCTTAATCCGTAAATTTTTGAAATGTAGTTCATAATGCAGTTAGACACTCATTGTAAGGGATTGTCTCTCGATGTTGAAACCTTGGTATTAAAAATATATTCTGAATTTTCTATTAGCTCTAAAAGAATTAAGGAACTAAAAGATTGCTTTGATTTTTTGGAATTGGAATATGACGATATTATTCGTCACGTGATAACAAAATTGCTACCTGTACATAAAGCTTTAGAAAAATATTGTTAATACCTGGTCAGCGATAAAACTTTATTTTGTACAACTGGGCGAAGAAGATTCGCACAAAATCATTTGGAAATTCGTGAAGGATAGTGAATATGAGATTCGAGACCATAAAGATTGTTAGGTGTTCAGTTTATCTTTAGCCACTTTACTATGTTCACTTTGTGCATCATTTTATGGGACTTATGAATCAGAAAATAAAACAGCTTGAAGATCAATTTTTCAGTAGTAAAGTGAATACAAGTTTAGATTTACTAAGTACCTATGAAAAACAAAAATTGTGTCTGTAGCGAAAAAGGTGTAGATACAGAAACGCAATTGATTACTTGGAAAAATTTTATAATTTTGAAAAAAGCCCATTCCAATATAATACCAAGATTTTTTAGATGCTGCAAAATACGTAAATGTAGAATTAGATGCCGATAAATTATATGATATCTGCCTTCTTAAAAACATCATTCATTCCACCAAATCGCTCGATTTGGGCAACTGATAAAAAATGGATAAACATATGTTCCTCTGGTATTTTCACTGTACCACCAAAACTTACAAGTAATGCATATGTGATACGATTTTTTTCGATTTTGGTAAATACTTGGACGGACAACCGTAACAGGATTGGTAAAGGCAATGTCGACAGCTGTAAAAGATGTAAAAGCTTTCGACAATTTTTTTGAATTCAAAATTCATTTTTTTTTATTTATCGTCTCCGGGCGAGACCCAGGTCTGTGGTGGCAACCCTATTCCGATCACATAGTAATTTCTTTTTCGTAAAATTTATGATTAAAGTAATCTTCCTGAAAATATTAGTTTACTATATAATCTTAGTATTTAATTGGTACTTACCCCATAATCCTTAGTTCTTTTTGAAAGTGGTGGTATAAGTGGTGGCTAGGTGTAAGGTATAAATAAAAGTAAATATATTTTTTTAATGATTTTTTTATATTAATTTATTATTTATAAATGATACCCAAGCAATACACAATGTATTAATAATAATATAATAATAATATGGCAAAAATGGTTTCATAATTTTTTTTTTGTTCAAAAATTTATATATAACGTACTTATGTATTAACTCTCTTATTGCACCTACCACTAACTAAACAAATATGTCAACTAACATAATAAGTAATAAAAAAGGGAAACTAATGAGGAGAGGTGGTGAAATCAGGTGGCGACGGAATCCTAACAAAAAGACGATTAGGAACATTTTTTTTATAAATTTTTGCTTTTATAATAATAATAATATAATTTATACAATTTTATATAATTTGTGTGGGTTTATTTTTAATAATAACGAGGAAATAATTTTGTTGTTGTTGGGAGGGTAAATTAGGATTTACAAAAATCGGGTTTTTTTTTCAAAAAATTTGAAAAAAGGAGGCGTTTTTTTAGTTGGGTATACTAATTCAGTTTGCTTTAATATACACATACACCTAATTTTTTTGTCGCAATTTTTTTAGCTTGCACATTTGAATTTTGCAATAATTTTTCGTCAAGGTATAATAATTTTTGTTTTGGTGTACATACGAATAAATATATACGCGATTCTGCTTTTTCTTAATATAATTTTTTTTTTGTCAAATTTACTCAATTTTTAATTTTTTAGCAAAACTATATTCAAATATTTTTTTTTCACAATTTTTTCTTAATTTTTTTCGGTGTTTTTTAACGGTTCTACACAACTTCTCTTCTCTATATAAAAATCATTTTCTTTTTATATATATTTTAATATTATCCAATAATTTTTTTTCTCCAAAAAGAAAAAAACCTCGAAAATGGTAAAAAACATTTCGAGATTTTTACCCCCGTTTACAATAATTTTTTTTTTTTGGTTTAGGAACTCTTTATTGTTTCGCAACCTGCAAATTTCCTGCAGCCTCGCTAAAAACTTGTATTTTTTTTCATTTTTCATATTTTTTATACATTTTGAAGGCACCCAGTCCCTCAACAATCCACAAAAACTCCAGGACAAATTCCACACAAAAAAAAAACACCTAATAACACTCAAAGCTCTAATTTTTGTTGCAAATTTCTTCTGTGAAAACATCCATTGTTGAGGTACTGTACTAAATTAGGAACCATTTTTCCGGTTTATTTGTTTCTATTTATTTACGCGCAAATTTTTCGCGTGAAAATTATGGCACGAAATAACGCGCGAAAAAACCGCTTTCGCAAAAACCGAAAGTCTTCTCCGTCCTCCACAAACTAAACATTAAGTCTTAAACTATATAAAACAACTGTACAATCTAAAAACTAGCAATCTCTTCTATATAATATATATAATTACTTTTTTCTCATCTCATATACTAATTCTCATTATAATTATTAAAAAAAAAAAACAAATTATTACCTGCGCTTTATTGTTTTCTAGTATACTAATTAACACGCGTATTTAGTACATCTAGCGTTCTTTTTTATAAAAAAAGAGATCCTTCAGTTTCACTTCTTTAAGATTACATACGTACAAAACTTATCAACTAGTTAGACACGTTTCCCGTTTCAACTTCAAACGAGATTAAACAATTACAGACAAATAAAACGTAACGAGGTAGGCTGTGAAATTACATTAACTACATACTTATTCTTGTTTAAACAAACACATCAAAATAATCACAACGAATTTTTAGGTTAGATTTGGTTAGGATAGGATTAGGTTAGGATGGGTTGGAACACGGACTTGGAAAAAACCGGCAAGTAGGGAAGTTTGCTACAGAGGAACTAACAGTGGCTCAAAAAAGGCAGAGGATATGATCCCATCGGAAATCATCAAAACCGCATGCAGCGTTGTACCCCACTACGTTCTAAATATTACGACTAACGCTAAGGGAGGGTGTCTTTCCGCAGAACTGGAAAAGGGCTAGACTAAGGCTACGGCCTGAGTGAACGCAATTAATTTAATTAAAGCAATGAGCGTCCATTGTCTGGCCTGAGTGATGAGCGGGGCGTGCAGCGTGCAGCTGCATCCGACGCGGCGGTCTCCCATTCATCTCAGTGACCTAGCTTAGCTCAAGTCTCAAGAAATCAGTTCCATAGACAGCGTTGTCGTGGTCAAGTTGATTTACCATCACGGCATCTTATGACGTTTTTGATCTTATGAATGTTTTTAGAGGAAAATTCTTTATTAAAAATGGACCTATTACCAACGGATGGTCCTAGTGCCGTTGTCAAACAAAGAAAAAAGTTTGGAGAATTTGCTTTATGCTTGATATTTTTAAAGAGGGGGTGACTTGATAACCAAATTTCTGGTTTAGCCTGAAAATGGGAGATAATGTCCTCAAACGACATACTGCACGCTGTAGAGGAACGCTAGTCACAAACTGATTTGAAACGCCCCGCTCACTTACCAACCAGTCCTTACTCAGGACACGCTACTAAGACCATGTGTTAGAGATGCAGGCTGTACGCCCCGCCCCGCTCCACGCTCTGTTTGAGCGGGCACAGAAAAATGGGGAAAATCTCTCTGATAACGGTTTATCAACTCGGCCTCCTGGCCAGATATCACCAGAACACTACAAGAAAGGTAGATATCACCCTACCTGGTGAACGTGATATGTAGCCATTTCAGAAACCGGAAAATACCCGTAGGTGAACAGCATAGCCTGGAAGTGACATGCGGGGTTCCACAGGGTTCAGTATTAGGCCCCACACTCTGGAATCTGTTCTGCGATGACATACTTAGAGAACTAGTACCAGACGAAACCACACTGATAGGTTACGCAGATGACTTGGCACTTGTAGTGAGTGGAGACAACAAAGAAAATATGGAAAGAGACACAGAGCTGGTTATAAAAAGATACAAAGTGTGGTTTTAGGGAAGGGCGATCCACAATTGATGCGCTCAAAACAGCCGGCAGGAAGGGTACCTGGAGAACCGGAAAGATTCATTGCTCTCGATGTACGCAATGCGTTTAATTGTGACATTATGAACGAAGTCACGCGGCGTAACTTCCCACTATACCTGTTATCTATGGTAGATAGCTACCTATCCCAACTGGAAATTGTCTTCGTTTCAAATGGCTGCTGCACTATTAAGAAAGTATGTTATGGGCCTAACTCTGTAGAATATAGTTTAGTATGGGGTATTCTATGATAGATAGTTACCAATCCCAAAGGGAAATTGCCTTCGTTTCAAATAGCTGTTGCACTATTAAGAAAGTACATAGCGGTGTTCCACAGTGCTCAGTTATGGGCCCAACGCTGTAGAACGTAGTTTATCATGGGGTACTCTATGATAGATAGTTACCTATCCCAACGGAAAATTGTCTGTTTCAAATGGCTGCTGCACTATTAAGAAAGTACATAGCGGTATTCCACAGGGCTCAGTTATGGGCCCATAGTTTTAGAACAAAGTTTTGCGATGGTGTATCAAAACTTGACATGTTAGAAGGGGTAGACATTATAGACTTTGCAGATGATCTCGCTCTGGTGGTATATGGCAGAACGGAGCAAGGGTTGAAAGCAAATGAAGCCATACAACAGATAGACAAGTGGATGGAGGAAAAACAGCTGAAGCTGGCACCTGAAAAGATGGAGGCAGGTCTCTTAATTTGGGGACGTTATATTCAAGTTCAGAGACTCCATTAAAGCAAAGAGTTCAATTAATTATCTATGCGTACTGATTGATAAGAAATGGTATTTAGAGAGCACATCATAATAGCTGCTGGATAAGTCCAAAAATCCCTATCTGTGCTGGAACGGCTTATGCCTAATGTAGGAGAACCACGAAGCAGCAAGGGAGAACTGCTATGCTCAGTGGCTCACTCTGCAATGCTCTACGCGTCTCCCGTATGGGCGTAGATGTAAACAAACGCAAGCTTGGAGCGTTCCAAAGAATGCTGGCAATCAGAAGAAGCAGTGCCTATAGAACTGTCTCCAGAAAAGCGTTCCTAGTCATAGCTAGCATAGCATCTATAGAGCTGTTAATGCAGAAGAAATCAAAGATATATAAACCCAGAAAAGCAAAGATGAAATAAAGAAGACATGAAAGTATGAACTATTCCGGGCGTGGCAAAATGAGTGGGAAGCCTGGGAAAAGTGATAATGGAAAAAGTTGCTTATAAGGGACGTGAGAGAATGGGTAGAGAGGAAGTACGGAGAGCTCAGTTATCAGCTACTCAAGTCCTCAGCGGACATGGCAGTTTGGAAAGCAATTGGAACAGCATCAACCAAGCCATATATGACATTATCAGAGAAGTATACAGAAAGCTGAGAAACTACACGCAACCTAAACACTAAACAATAGCCGGACGGCAGCAGTAAGTTGCGACAACCCAACGGCGTTTTCTGAAATTGAGGGAAGGAGACGTAACTTAGGCGCATGATGAGGAAGCATGTGTAAACGATACCGATTGGAACCAGGCGGAGGGGTTTTAGTGAGTATGCTGGCCACTAACAACTAGTGTCCACTCTTGAACACTAGTCTTTTCTGCCTAGTATTGTTTGTCTAGCATTGTCTGCCTACTTGGTGAACGTAATATGTAGCTATTTCGGAAACCGGAAAATACTCATAGGTAAATAGCATAGTCTGGAAATGACATGCGTGGTTCCACAGGGTTCAGTAATAGGCCCCACACTCTGGAACTCGTTCTACAATGACATACTTAAAGAACTAATGCCATACGAAGCCACACTGATAGGTTACGCAAATGACTTGGCACTTGTAGTGAGTGGAGACAACCAAGAAAATATGGAAGGAGACGCAGAGCTGGCTATAAAAAAGATCCAAAGTTGGATGGAAGGTAGGAAATTACAACTGGCACCGCAGAAGATAGAAGCCGTTATATTGAAAACCATCTCCATACAAATAGGAGAGACAACGATAATCAACAAACCCAAGCTGCAATATCTAGGTGTCACCTTTGGACATAATATGAATATGGGAGCCCACATAACTAGAGTAAACGGAGAAGGCAGTTAGGACTATAGCCGCAGTGGCACGAATAATGCCGAACACAAGAGGTGCAAGACAGGGAGCTAGGAAAGTGGTATACAACGTGGTAAACTCTATACTCCTCTTCGGAACACCGGCGTGGTGTGAGTGGGCCATTAAAATTAAATATTGAAGAATTCTAGAAAAGATACAACGAGAGGCAGTCCTTAAGATTACGTGTGCCTATAGGCCATATCCACAAAGGTCATACAGATGATTGCAGGCACGACACCAATCCATCTGCTGGTACTAGAAAGCAGAAAACCAAAAAGAAGAAAAACTAATGGACGAGGAGGTTACTCTAAATAAGTGGGAAGAAGAATTGTCGCAGGATAGCACTACCGCTAAATGGACGAAGAAACTAATTTCCGAACTAAAGCCATGGATTCAAAGGGAACAAGGAGAAGTGGAATACCACCTCACCCAGTTCCTTAGCGGACATGGAAATTGTTTTAATAGCTATCTATTTAGATTTAAATTAGTCACAAGCGTAGAGTGCAGATATTGCGGTCAACGAGATACGCCGGAGCACACGGTCCTGTGGTGTTACAGGTGGCACACTGTAAGAGAAGCCTTGGGCGAAGTAGGGGAACAACTCAATGTTAGAAAGCCGGGATAAATGGGATGCAATAGAAGGAGCAATCAAGGAAATAATTCGAAAGGAGGAGGAAAAAAGGCAGCGATGAAAAAATTTGTGGATCTCAGCGTAGTCATGCGTTAAGGCAATTCCACTGATTTCCATGTAACCGAGGAGGGGTTTTTAATGGGTAAACCTATCCCGATCATCTGGATGGGAGTCCCACACTCTCTAGGGAAACCTCGAGGTTGTTCGTAAAGTATTTCCCCTCCTCCGAAAAAAAAGGTGAAGGTTAAGTTAAGGTTAGATTAAGGTACAGTTAGGGCTATGTACGGTTAGGTTATATAGGGTTAGGTTTACATAAACGACATTAAATCTATTGTTTAAACAAACGCGCGCGCGAAAAACATCACAAGGTTTCATTTTTTTTCGCACATTTTTCTTGTATAAAATTGCAAAAAATTACTTTTCGCGTAACCTTTTTTTTTACTTTAAACAAAAATAGAAACTCAACAAATCTATGTACACAGATTAAAAACAAAAAAAAATTAAGTACTCAGTGTGTGTATTAAGTACGGCGCGGAGGGCTAGCTTTTAAGTATTAGTGGTATACATTTTTTTATCAAGCTTTTTTCTTGTGCCAATATTTAGTATACTAATTTCTCTGTCCTTTACAAGTTCATATTTTTTTTTGCTCTTTATTTTTAATTCAACAACGTTTATCAATTAATTTTTGTTCGCTACGTCTAAAACTTATTCAATAATTAACAACGACCTCTACACACTCGGATTCATCGCTATACACTAACGCTCAAATGAAAAGCATTCGACTAAAACTATTTCCAATCCCGCCGCAATCTAACACTAGTTCATCGTCCCTCGTTTACTCGCGACTAAATCTCAATCTTTATAGCGACAAGCCGGAATTCCAAAGAGGTTTCTTTTCTAAATAATAATAATAAAAATTGATATCACAAAGTGTGAAACAAAAGACAACAAAAGAAATTTGCTATTTTTTTTTAAATTCATTCTGGAAGAACTTAAACGGAGCTGTGCCAATTTTCGTTTGCAAATTTGTACTATTTTTCGTGATATATATTTTCGGGAATGAATTCGCGCAACAGCTCATTTCCTCTTTTTTTTTTATTGGGAGACTTCAGGAAGAAACTTTAATATTTAGTATAACTAGTATTGGAAGTGTGTACGTGTGGAAAATCATCTTAATATCTAATAAATCTAGTGACTATTGTATACTTGATTTGAGTGCGTTGAGTTTTAAATTATTACTTGATATTTAGTCAACTCGACAAACTAAACTTAAGATTTAGACTTAACTCTAACTACTTACAAAACAAAATTTATATAATTAAAGTCTGATTTCTAGGTTTATATTGTTTTGTTTCTGCGCTATTGATCTACTAAACTAAGCTTAAGATTCAGTCTTAAATGCATTTAGTCACAAAAACTAGATTATTCTTCTGTTTCTAAACAATTGAGTTTGTCTTATGTTTGATTTCTAGTTTTATTTTCTTTTGTTTCTGCGCAATTGACCAAGTGTACTCGACTTAAGATTTAGTCTTAATTGCATTTAGTCACAAAAACTAGTTCATCCTTCTGTTTCTAAACTATTGAGTTTGTCTTATGTTTGATTTCTAGTTTTGTATTCTTTTGTTTCTGCGCAATTGACCAAGTGTATTAAGCTTAAGATTTAGTCTTAATTGCATTTAGTCAACAAATTTAGACTAGTTTGTTTCAAACAATTGAACTAATCTAATCAAACAATTGAACTAATCACGCTTTAAGCTTGAGTAGTCTTAATAGAATTTAGTCACAAATTAACAGATTTAGACTAGTTTCTGAAGTAGCATTTAAATTAAATCTTAAGCCTAATTTCAACAGCTAGTGCGCTAAATTTAAGACTAACTAGATAGAACAAAACCAAGCTTAAGACCACACAGTTTACTATTTAGACTAAATCTTTAAGTTTAGTTTTTCATTAGAGTTGACTTATTATTATATTTCCTGAATATTTAGCTTAATAACCTGAATTAGATATCACGTGAGACAACTATAATATATATTTAGTTACATACATAAAACAAGATAATAAAAAGAAAGGTTTGAGTAAAAATCCCTGATATAAACGTAATGCTGTGTTTCTGAAATACTTTGTACTCGATATTAACTATAATATAGACTATATATTGACTATATAGCGTTTAGGTGACGACTATATAGTGATAATGTGTCATTGTTTTTGTTTACCTGAGCGTACGATGATTGATTCGATCGGATGATTGTTTAACATTGCTTAGATTTTGTTTTAAGGGAAACTTTTTGGAAGCATCTATAAAAATAATAACGCTTACGTTTTGTCTTTAAATATTAATATTTACGTAGAAAAATATAAAAAAAATCGCGTTATTCATTTGTTTCGTTAACAAAATCGTAAATTTTTGTTTGTACCTGGTTTATATTACTGTATACTTAGTTTCACTAGCGCACTAAATTTAGTGCACTAAATCGTATTTAATTATCGTTTAAAACAAAACATAAAATCGCAAAAAAATAAATTTTCATACCAAATTTGCTAATTATATACAACCAACTAAATCTAACATAATAGTACGTAAGTCAGTGGTACTCAAACTAAGGGTTAAATATAGCGTTTTATTATGTATGTCAGAGGTTCACAAACTTTGCGCCATGATAAAACTTTGTGTGAAATTGATCATACAATTTAACTAAAAAACGGGGTGGGAAACTAAATGTAACTTAATACGTCTTAGTGTGTACGTCAAAGGTTCTCAAACTTTGTAAACTAAACGTAGCTTAATAAGTATTATTATGTACCTAAGAGGTTCTCAAACTCTGGGCCATGATAAAACTTCGTTTGAAATTGATGATAAGTTAAAAAAGTTTGAGCAGAGGTTCTCGTAGACAAAATCTTTATTTGGATCAGTGCTTCTCAAACGGTGAGAAACTAAATGTAGTTTAATAAATTTTAGTTTGTACGTCAAAGGTTCTCAAACTTTGTACACTAAATGTAGCTTAATAAGTTCTATTATGTACGTCAGAAGTTCTCAAACTTTGGGCCATGCTAAAACTTTGTGTGAAATTGATCATAAATTAAAAAAACTTTGAGCAGACGTTCTCTTAGACAAAATCTTTATTTAGATCATTGCTTCTCAAACGGTGGGAAACTAAATGTAGCTTAGTAAGTTTTAGTATGTACGTCAAAGCTTCTCAAACTTTGTAAACTAAACGTAGCTTAATAAGTTTTATGATGTACGTCAGAAGTTCTCAAACGTTGAGCCATCATAAAACTTTGTTTGAAATTGATCATAAGTTAAAAAAGTTTGATCAGGCGTTCTCGTAGACAAAATCTTTATTTGGATCAGTGCTTCTCAAACGGTGAGAAACTAAATGTAGCTTAATACGTCTTAGTGTGTACGTCAAAGGTTCTCAAACTTTGTAAACCAAACATAGCTTAATAAGTTTTAGTATGTACGTAAGAGGTTCTCTAACTCTGGGCCATGTTAAAACTTCGTTTGAAATTGATGATAAGTTAAAAAAGTTTGAGCAGACGTTCTCTTAGTCAAAATCTTTATTTATATCAGTGCTTCTCAAACGGTGGGAAACTAAATGTAGCTTATTAAGTTTTAATATGTACGTCAAAGCTTCTCAAACTTTGTAAACTAAATGTGGCTTAATAAGTTTTATTATTTACGTCAGAAGTTCTCAAACTTTGGCCTTGATAAAACTTTGTCTGAAATTAATCATAAATTAAAAAAAGTTTGAGCAGACGTTCTCTTAGACAAAATCTTTATTTAGATCAGTGTTTCTCAAACGGTGAGAAACTAAATGTAGCTTAATACGTCTTAGTGTGTACGTCAAAGGTTCTCAAACTTTGTAAACCAAACGTAGCTTAATAAGTTTTAGTATGTACGTAAGAGGTTCTCTAACTCTGGGCCATGATAAAACTTCGTTTGAAATTGATGATAAGTTAAAAAAGTTTGAGCAGACGTTCGCTTAGTCAAAATCTTTATTTAGATCAGTGCTTCTCAAACGGTGGGAAACTAAATGTAGCTTAATAAGTTTTAGTATGTACGTCAAAGCTTCTCATACTTTGTAAACTAAATCTAGCTTAATAAGTTTTATTATGACCTTCAGAAGTTCTCAAACTTTGGGCCATGATAAAACTTTGAATTTGAAATTGATCATAAGTTAAAAAAGTTTGAGCAGACGTTCTCTCAGACAAAATCTTTATTTGGATCAATGCTTCTCAAACGGTGGGAAACTAAATGTAGTTTATTAAGTTTTAATATGTACGTCAAAGCTTCTCAAACTTTGTAAACTAAATGTGGCTTAATAAGTTTTATTATTTACGTGAGAGGTTCTCAAACTTTGGGCAATGATAAAACTTTGTTTGAAATTGATCATAAGTTAAAAAAGTTTGAGCAGACGTTCTCGTAGACAAAATCTTTATTTGGATCAATGCTTCTCAAACGGTGGTAAACTAAATGTAGCTTAATAAGTTTTATTGTGTGCGTCAGAGGTTCTCAAACTTTGGGCCAAGATAAAACATTTTTCTGAAATTGATCATAAATTATGAGTAGAAGAAGTGAAGAGAAGAAGTTTGAGCAGATGTTCTCTTAGAAAAAATCTTTCATTACTTTAGTTTTAATACGTAGATCACTGCTCCTCAAACTGCTAGTCGTGTTGGTCCTAGGTGCCAATAAATATGCAAATTCTTAGTTTGTAGTAATTAGCGACTTATTAATTTTAATATATAGATCAGTGCTTCTCAAACTGTGGGTCGGGTGGTTTTGGATATCAATAAATATGCAAATTATTAATTAGCAGTAACCCGCAAACTATTATTTTGCTCGGCAAGGCAGAAAAAGCGGAATAATGTCAATTCGCAAAAATTGTTCGCAAATTGGAACAATCCACTCTCTCTGAGATAAGTTTGAGAAACTCTGATTTGCAAGGTTTTAAATTGCCGGAAATTGCCAAAAAATTACGAGTGCAAAAAGTTTGAGACAAATAATAGTAATATTAGATCACTCGCAAAAATTGTTAATTTCACAGTTAGATCAAATCTAAGTTTACTTTCGGTGTATTAAGATTCTCAAATTTAAAAAGTTTGAGAACGACTGATCTAAACGTCTTAGACAAAATCTTTATTTAAATTAGTTCTAGTATCAGAACTTGAGTTGCGATATTTCTACGCAAAAATGTTTTTGGGTCGCGATAAATTTGCAAATTGTTATTTCGCCGGATATTGAAAACACGTGATGTTCGAAAAACGAGTTTCGACTCGCAAGAGTTGGCAACAGAAAAAAGTTTGAGAAACTCTGATCGGTGACGTATTCTAATGCAGGGAATTCGCAAAAAATTGGCAGTGCAAAAAGTTTGAGGCAAATAATAGTAATATTAGACAATTCGCAAAAATTGTTCGCAAATTGAAAAAAGTTTGAAAAGCTTAATTTCACAGTTAGATCAAATCTAAGTTAACTTTTGGTTTATTAAGATTCTCAAATTAAAAAAAAATTGAGAACGTCTGGTCTAAACGTCTTAGACAAAATCATTATTTAGATTAGTTCCAGTATTTCGATCAAAGCTTTGAGTTGCGGTATTTCTGTGCAAAAAGATTTTTGCGTCGCGATCAATTTGCAAACTGTTGGTTTTAATACGTAGATCACTGCTCCTCAAACTGCTAGTCGTGTTGGTCCTAGGTGCCAATAAATATGCAAATTCATAGCTTGTAGTAATTAGCGAATTATTAATTTTAATATATAGATCAGTGCTTCTCAAACTGTGGGTCGGGTGGTTTTGGATACCAATAAATATGCAAATTATAAGTTAGTAGTAACTCGCAAATTATTATTTTGTTCGGCAAGGCAGAAAAAGCGGAATCATTATTGATAATATGTGATATTTGAAAAACTGTCGTCTTGAAAGAGTTGGCAACTGGAAAAAGTTTGAGAAACTCTGATCGACAACGTATTCTAATGCAGGCAATTTGCAAGAAATTACGAGTGCAAAAAGTTTGCGACAAATAATAGTAATATAATACCACTCGCAAAAATTGTTGGCAAATTGCAAAAAGTTTGAGAAGCTTAATTTCACAGTTAGATTAAATCTAAGCTAACTTTTGTTTTTTTAAGATTTTCAAATTAAAAAAGTTTGAGAATGTCTGCTCTAAACGCCTTAGACACAATCTTTATTTAGATTGGTTCTCGTATTTAGATTAGAACTTTGTGTTGCGATATTTCTGTGCAGAAATAATTTTGGGTCAAGATAAATTTGCAAATTGTTGGTTAATGCAAAGTGGCAAATTGTTATTTCGCCGTTTATTGGTAACACGCGATGTTCGAAAGACTGTCGACACACAAGAATTGGCAACTGAAAAAAGTTTGAGAAACCCTGATCGGTGAGGTATTCTAATGCAGGGAATTAGCAAGATATTGCGAGTGCAAAAAGTTTGAGGCAAATAATTTTGAATTTGAGGCAAAATATTAGACAACTCGCAAAAATTGTTCGCAAATTGCAAAAAGTTTGAGAACCTTAATTTCACAGTTAGATCAAATCTAAGATAACTTTTGTTTTTTAAGATTTTCAAATTAAAAAAGTTTGAGAACGTCTTCAAACTTTGTTTTTACCTATCTAAACGCCTTCGACACAATCTTTATTTAGATTGGTTCTCGTATTTGGATTAGAACTTTGTGTTGCGATATTTCTGTGCAAAAATAATTTTGGGTCACGATAAATGTGCAAATTGTTGGTTAATGCAAAGTTGCAAATTGTTATTTCGCCGTTTATTGATAACACGTGATGTTCGAAAGACTGTCGACACACAAGAATTGGCAACTGAAAAAAGTTTGAGAAACCCTGATCGGTGGGGTATTCTAATGCAGGGAATTAGCAAGATATTGCGATTGCAAAAAGTTTGAGGCAAATAATTTTGAATTTGAGGCAAAATATTAGACAACTCGCAAATATTGTTCGCAAAGTGCAAAAAGTTTGAGAACCTTAATTTCACAGTTAGATCAAATCTAAGTTAACTTTTGTTTTTTTAAGATTTTCAAATTAAAAAAGTTTGAGAACGTCTGCTCTACACGCCTTCGACTCAATCTTTATTTAGATTGGTTCTCGTATTTAGATTAGAACTTTGTGTTGCGATATTTCTGTGCATAAATAATTTTGGGTCACGATAAATTTTGCAAATTGTTGGTTAATGCAAAGTGGCAAATTGTTATTTCGCCGTTTATTGATAACACGTGATGTTCGAAAGACTGTCGACACACAAGAATTGGCAACTGAAAAAAGTTTGAGAAACCCTGATCGGTGGGGTATTCTAATGCAGGGAATTAGCAAGATATTACGAGTGCAAAAAGTTTGAGGCAAATAATTTTGAATTTGAGGCAAAATATTAGACAACTCGTAAAAGTTGCAAAAAGTTTGAGAAGCTTAATTTCACAGTTAGATTTAAATCACACAGTTAGAATCTAAATTAACTTTGGTATATCAAGTCTTAGACAAAATCTTTATTAAAATTAGTTCTAGTATTTCAATCAGAGCTTGTCAAAAGCTTCCCAAGAAATTGCAAGTGCAAAAAGTTTGAAACAAATAATAGTAATATTAGACAAGGTTATTAGCTTTTCAAGGTAATTAGTTATTTTCTTTTTGTTTCGACAATTAGATTTAGTTTTTAGCATATTTTTTGCACAATTAATGGTATGTAGCGACTTCATTTTTAATTTTTTGCGATTTTTTTGTTGTTAAATTAAAACTATTATTTTGACCCGTATTTAGTTTTATCTTTGAGAATTTTATTTTCTCTCCAAACGATATTTAAAAAGAAATCAGGCATTCAAACAACAAGCACGAAATCGATTTTTTAACACACTCACTTGGCTAGGAACGCGGATACGAAAAACTTAAAAGACTCGGCCGGTATCTAACAACTAACACTAAGGCCTCCCGCGCACTAGTCAGCCTGGCTGCTGACAGCCAGTCTAAAACATGAGACAACCCGCGCACTAAGCTGCACCAAACGGCAGTCCATTGTGTTTCCATGTATGTGTCTCCACGCACTTGTCGTAGCAGCCAGAAGAAAAAAGAATTTTTGCTCGATTATTTCGGCTGCTACAGCCTGGCTGCCTAGTGCGCGAGAGGCCTAAATCACTGGGGCGGGCGTTCGCACTAAAAAAACGAGAAATCTGGCACGTTATCAAATCAAAAAAAAAAAAAAAACGACAAATTTTCTTCGGCTATTAATTTATAGTCTAAATTTTTCATTTTCTATTATTATCAATAATTATTTGTTTCATATATATATTATGTGTGTATAAATATACCGTATACTATCAGAACCCTTCTCGAATTGTAATATTTATTAAACTGTAATTAGTTCAACTACATATTTATATATAAACTATATATACTTATTTTTATTTCATTTTGAGGTAGACGGATGGAATTTGTATATACTATACATAGCTACGTAACATGTCCGTTAATGATTCTCCAAGATTTCTTTGACTATTTACTGGTAGCTACTATGGACAGTCATTGTCCGGATAATCATTAACGAACACCCGGTATACGTATTTCGTATTTATTTTCTCGGCTAAATTAAAAACTTAAAAATTATTAAAAACAAAATAAAAACGGAAATAAACACAAATATATAGAGGTAGTTTGGATGGAATTTCAAAAAAATATTTTCCTTATAAAATAACATCTTTTTCTTGTTTTCTTTCGTTTCGTTTCAAAAAGTCATTTTGTAACATGGCAAGAGTCGCGGCGTTAGCCCCAAATAAAACAAAAATTAAGAAAAAACTTTTACTTATCATTCCCCGACTTTGACCGTCTCGGGCTCGGCCTCGTCTTCACTGTACTCGTCCTCGCCCGCCGACGATTCCGCCTCGTCCTGATCCCGCTCTTCGTTCCTGTCGTCGTGGATCAGCTCGCCTTCGCTCCTCCTGATCTCGTCATTCCGCTTCATCATGAAATCGTTCGCCGCGCCGATTTGCTGCTGCATCTTCTCCAAGAAGTGCTGTTGGGAAACTTTATCCAAACCCATCGCGTTCAACTGCGCCAGTTTGGCCGCGTGAACCGCCGCCGCCGCCTGCTCGGGCATCATCCCCATCATCCCACTGTTCTCCGTAATAAACTGGAGGTACGTGTCGAGGATGGCCGACCCCGTCGAGTTAGCCGTTGAAGGCGGGGCTAGTGGCGCCGGGTAGGGTTCTTTGGAGAGGTTGTGGGCGATGGAATCTATGCTCTTGGCGGCTATCGCCTGGTTGGAGTTGAGTTTGTGTTTGAGGTGGGCCGGATGACTCTGGTGGTTGATCGGGGGCGACATGGCCAGGTCGAAACTGCTGCCGTACCGCTGGTGGGAGGTGGTCAGGTCTTCGGGGTCGTTGTCGCCGCAAATCGAGCTGCCGGCTTCCGAGGTCGCGTAAACGCTCTTTGCGTCCAATTTCACGTCGGAACGTCGCGGGCCGGTTGGAGACGCGCGGGCCCGCAGCTCCGCCGGCGTTATTTTCACACCCGCCTTAGCCAGTAACCTAAAAAAAATAATAATATTGATTAACACGTTAACTGCCATGTGTATACAAATGTATACACGCTAGTAGGGTCCTGTACGCAGCGTGTATAATTTCGTATACACGCACAATATCTTCTTTCTGGTCGTGTGTATGCTATCGGAGCTTGCTTATCATAGGTTTTTTATGCCGAAATTTTGGTTGGCGTTAGTGTGGCGTGGAAGAACACATTGCAACTTAGCCCAAAAAAAAAAAAAAAAAAATTGAAAAAATGTTATAAATTCATGAATGAAAATTAAAAAAAAATGTCGTGGCCTGTGGGACCTTTTTTAAAATTTCCCGCGGCAGTTAACGTGTTAACACCTAAGTTGAGTAGAGTAGGTTTGATGGTCTAATTTATAGAAGTGAAACTAATTAGACCAGGTATAATAGACCTTTTCATAGTTGACATTTTTTATGCGCATGCGTCAATTTTTGTCATGTTTTCGGGCACTTTTTTGACGTATAACCAGTGAAAATAACAAAATATGCCCGAAACTTTCATAATCCCGCCTTATAACAAGCGCTTAACTAACCGTAAAAATAATATTTAGTTTAGATTTTTTGTAAAGTATCTTAGACCTTTCTCTGACAGAAATAACGTTAAGTAAAGTTTATATTCTGCTTACGTTTGTTCTAATCGCATGTAATTCTGGTTTCTCAATTTGCTAAACGATTGTAAATTATTGTTACCTGCTGGCAAGGTCGGGGTCGAAGGGCGCGGGCATGGGTACGACCGGTAGGTCCTTGGTGCTGATGCCCCGGTGCTGGCGAGACATGTGCGAGTGCAGGGAGTTCCTGGACTTGGCGACGGTGCCGCACAGCACGCAGCGGTAGCCGGGACAGATCGTGTGCTTGTCCTCCAGGTGGGTGCGGAGCGTGTGCGCGGATCGGTAGATTTTGCCGCATTTCGGACAGGGCCGCGGGTCCGTGGCTCGCACCCGCATCATGTCCAACGACCTCCTCGACACTAAAAACAAAATAATAATAATAGATGACACAAGTTAATCAATACTTTGGATTAGTGTTGTAACGGAACACCGCCTGTGTAAGTGCGGAATTTCCGCAAGAAATCGAACCTCCGCTTCTGCTTCCGATATAACGGAGGTTTGTTTACATTACGTCAACGCGTAAAGAACGACGATTTGAGACGCGCCGCCGCACGATTGAGACTTGCGCATGAAATGCTCAGAATTGTGCTTGTATAGCGGGAAAGTGAGTAGGTTATGTCATACACGTATCAACTTGTGGGCTCGCTAGAGTTTTTGAGCTTTGTGGTAGATATTCTTAATCAAATCGTTGAAGCTGAAAAGCAAGAATAACGAGAAACGTTGAAATTGAATCAGGTCACGTCGGTGTGGCATCACACACTCCAAAGCAAAAAAAAATGGACGTTATGATCGGAGAAATGATTGCATTACAAAGTCTGCAGTAGTGAAATTATTGATTTTTCCCCATCTCCACCTCCGCCTCCGTTAACCGCCGCATCTGCGGAAGCTAAGCTCTTCACCTCCGCCTCTGCTTCCGCTAAAAAGACCTCCGTTACAACTCTACTTTGGTTACAATAAAGATTGCTGTTAAGGTGGAGAAGATCGCGTACTGAATGTTAATACATTTAATTTAGTTTTTTTGGTAAGATCTGATGTGTAGTTCTTGCTACATTAAATTTTTAAAAACTGAATGTTTAGCATGTAAGCTATAGGCAATACACATTTCTTAAAAAGATAGAACTAGAGCTTATATGTGACTATACTAAAGTGACCACACGTCCCGATTTTGGCGGGAGAGTCCCGATTTTTGGAGGCAGTCCCGCGTCCCGCCGATTTTTAAAAATGTCCCGCTTTTAGTAAATATCTGCATTTCTTATTTTAAATGTATGTAAATACATTTTTGTATATTTATAGACAAGTATATGGATGTATACAATAATAGTAGTTTATGATACAAGTATGTGAAGAAGGGCTTTTGTGTATGAGTTGCCATGAGTTTAAAGTACGAGCCACTTGGAGTGGTTGGAAATGGTGGAAGGCGAGTGGTTTAATCGCAATGAGTAGATTTTATCTAGATTATTTTATGGTTAGGTTAAGTTATATTAGAGTCAGATAAATCCAGATTGAGAGGCCGAGACTTCAATTCTAATAAATGTCAGAAAATTTATTTTGCACTACGTGGATGATTTTTGTTTAGTGACGAGAGTTATTGCCATAGTAACAACAAATAGAAATCGTTTAATAATTAAACTCCATTTGATTTACATTGGACTCTTACGCACGATTTGGATACTTTTACACACGATTATAATAATGGGATCCTTCACATACATTAATGTATTTATGAATGTGTTCATTTTGGTGAGTGAGTAGATAAAATATATTTTTTAGAATTAATGTTCTGCTTTCATATCTAAATTATAATTCTCATTTCATCCCATTTGTCCCACTTAGTCACAATGAAAATGTGGACTATACTCGAACCGGCGAGAGAATGTAGCTGTACTGAGACGAGGTTTGAGAGACAAGGGACGCGCAGATTATTTTGAGTTAAGAAATATGTGTCAGTTTTACAAATACGGATAACTAAACGCCGCGCACTCGAAATAATGTAGGGGTATGCGCAGAACAATGCTAAACTCGCCGAGGCGAGATGCATTCTCTCGCCGGTACGAGTAAGATAGAACTAGAGGAGAATCTTTGGAGGAGAATGGCTAAAAAGGAAATGCATTTCGTCGCATTTTCCGCAGATTTCATAGTCATAACAGCTTATCACAGAGACTTCTAGTTTGCAGCAATCGATTCAGCGTCCCAAAATTAGTCTAAAAACATATATCATATTCATAGGAAGTTGTCAATTAAAAAATCCCACCGAACCAGTCATCGATCCGCTGAAAGACTCTTACATTTTAATTCATTGCTCGGGTAATTTTCAACCGATTTCCACTTTTGTATGAAAAAATGCGTCGTAGCAAACATTTTCGTTAACTTCACCAAGAGGTCCCCCTGGAAGAAAAAAGAATCCATACATCCTGGGACTGCTTATAGTGTTTCTGTAATAATATTGCCTTACATCCCCCTTCCAAGATAAGAATTACATGTGGATTAGAAGACATTAATGGCTGGGTATCAAACAGAAAAAAAGAGTGGAATGAACACATAAATAGGATGAACGACAGAAGAATAGTAAATATAAGAATAGAATAGAAGAATAGCAATTACTCGTGATAAATCACCACGGGGGCGCAGGAGCGTAGGGCGTCCTCGAAAGAGATGGAGCGACAACCTGAATGCAGAGCAATAGGCAAGTTGACGAAGAATAGACGATTCGCCTAAATCAAGAAGGAAGAAGAAGATCCCCCTTCCACACAGAGTGATTAGGGGTTCAGAAGCTTCTTTGTAAGCGCGATTAAGCGTTCTTCCTTTCGTTTTTAATATGGCCCTTGGCATGGTATCCGTTGCCAACCTAGCTTCTTCAGACGTTAGCATTTCTTGGACTAGGGTTTTCGCTCCTAGTTTGATGTGGCTCAAAGCTGTCCGTTTGGCCCTCTCTGGGGTCCATCTGTCACATTGGAACATCGCGTGCAGGACACTGTCCACAAGTATTCGCATAGGTCATCAGAGGCTCTGCCAATGCTATTCAAATAGTCACTGAAGCGTCCGTGGCCTCACCGGTGCTTGGAGTGAGGTGGTAATTGACCTCACCGTGCTTCCGTGGCACCCATGGTTCAAGTTGTGGTATTTACAGTTTTGTTCAATAAGCTTTGACTCCAGTGGCTTTGCCACTTGTGGTAGAGCTTAGCACGGACTTGCTTCCTTCTCTTCCTGTGTCCAATATAGTTCAGCCCGTTCCTCATTCATATAGTCGATTGGAGCTATTCCTGCGACCACAAGGGCAGCGTCTCTAGACACTGTCTTGTAGGCGCCGCATACCCGCAGAGCCATCCTCCTCTGCACCGTAAGCTAACTTATGCAAGTACGTTTTTATGTATTGCCCTTGCCCAGACTGGTGCCCCATACAACATTATTGAATGGGCAAGAGTGCACAGCAGTTTCCTTTTGCTACTGCTTGGACCACCGATATTCGGTATCGTATTTTCAAGTGCCACAAATGTTTTCATAGTTTTTGGTTTGCGTTCGTCACGTGCCCTTTAAAGGACAGTTTGTCAATGGTTAGACCAAGGTACTTTACGTACCTTGTCTTTTGGAGAGTCTTTTGGATACGGACAACAAGACTAGGCAGATAATACGAGATTATATGAGACTAGACAGAACTAGACGAGATAATATGAGACTAGATAGAACTAGACTATGTGATAGTGGATTAGACTAGATGAGACCAGATGAGACTATATGAAAGTGGATGATACTATATGAGAGTGGATGAGACTAGATTAGACCAGATGAGACTACATGAGAGTGGATGAGATTATATGAGAGTAGATGAGACTAGATGAGACTATATGATAGTGGATGAGAGTGGATGAGACTATATGAGAGAGGATGAAAGTGGATGAGACTATATGAGAGTGGATGAGACTGTATGACCATGCTGTTAGTAAATAAGTAAATGAGTTAACGTTGTAAGCGATGATTATCTTTATTGAAATACATAAATAAATTTAGGTACAATTTGCAAAAAAAAACACAAAAATATTTGAAAAAAAAGTTTTGGTTCGAAAACAAGAAATAAATTGTTCCTTGGCAAAATAAAATAGAACTAAATTAAGGAACCTAAAGAAGTACACACAATAGAAATGAGTTTCACTCGTCAAAACAACTTTTATGTAGACACAAATTCCGCGTTTAGTTTCCTTCCCCCGATTCCGCGTCTCCTTCCTTCCTCCACTTATCTCGATCCGCCGTCTTTGTCGCTTATGTACACAAACACACGCAGTTTATCGATTGGTAAAACGACGCCCAGAAGTAATAGAGATATTCGCAAAATCACACACACAAAAACAGAACGGAAGAAAGAGAGAAAACGTTTTTTCGCTGTATCATAATCGATCACAAAAATTGCTCGTTATTTACTAAACTTAAATTTAAACTTTAGTTTACTTTAAAATTAACGGTTTAATACAATTTTCTTGTAGTTTTGGTAATTAGTTGCTATCGAATGAAAGTCTCTATAATTAGATTTATATTCTCAATTGATTTGTCAATCCATTTTCAGTTCGGTTGTCCAATTTTATTTCAAATCTAAACACAAGTCTTGTCTCATTCCGTCTCAAATCTTTCGTTTATTAATTTTAATTCCAGATTTTGTCAATTTAGCTCAAAGTAGCTAGTCAGATTCAGTATTTAGTTAATACCACGTGATTAAATTTGTCCCCAAAAAACCAAATTCGTTTCTGACTAAATGTAGCGTGGATTGATAGTATTTAGACTATTATTACCTCAGATCAACTATATAGTCTAACTTTAGTTGGACTTTATTTGGCCAACTCTATATAATTTCACTTGGATTTAGACTTAATACATATATAATTAGTTTCAACTGCAAAGCCTGTTGAAATGTGCTAGAAGCTAGAATCCGCAATAGTTTCAATATTTAGATTTAAGCGTTTAGGGATGATTTTGTTTGAAATTTTGCACACAAAAAAATCATTTAGTTTACGGCCACAGAAATTATAAAAACTAAATGCAAACTATAGCTTGATTAGACCAAATTTGGATTTAGGTTAGATGGAAGTCATTCTTGTTTCTCCCTCGCTAAAAGTTGATCTTATAACTCGTTGAATGCCACACAAATTTGGCCAGTGGCGCCGAGATTATTTATTTCTAGTAACTGATTGTTTCGCGGCACTAAAAATAAACTTAGTGCGGGTCATTCAACGTGTTTTTAAAATTTTAACAGAGGGATCAAGTTAGGGCCGGTCACCGGTGACCCCCACGGCGTAAAACGTAATGAATTAGTCACTTTTTGAACACTGTTTGATGTCTATAGACTCCATTTGAGCTGTTTCATGAGTTCCCATTGTCGTGAGTGTTTAGTTCGCATGTGATTCCGAACGGAGTTGGGATGCGAGAATCTTCTGCTGCACTCAGTCACGGGACAGATGGGGCTGTCGCGGGGGTAATGCTCGTCGATGTGTGTCCTCGCCTGGTTGAGTGAGGGCAACAAGAGCTCGCACAGGGGACACTCGTACTTGATGGAAACGGCACCGGGCGGCGGTTGCGGCCCCCCACATCCACTGCTGCTGGCATCTGTAATGCCACGGCTGCACTATAGTCAAGCTTTTTCACTTTTCATTTATTTAACAAAACCACACAAATACATCAACACTTCATTTTAATACATCATTACACAATTTACTCACAAATCATATCGTTCTATTCAAATGTTTGAAACTTAATTTTAAGCCAAATCGCGAATTTTGCAGATTGGATCCTAGTTTTTTGACAATCTAACTCTCAAACGCCAAACATTTTGATACCAATTTTCTCAAGAATGAATTGTTTTTAAACTTTGCCAACTTATTAGTTGCATCTAAATCTAATCGCTAGTTTCAGTACTAAAGTTGTGTTTTGGAAATACAAAAAATAATTCCTACTCTTCGATCAAACAAGACCATATTTAGAATTGTTAAAACCATACTACATTATAGATAATCATATAAACTTAAAAAAGGCGGAAAACAGCCTGAATATATAAATATATTCAACCTTTGCGGAGCTCTATAATACTAACGCTCGAAACGAGTAGAATTTTTTCGAGATTTATCTGTCATCAGCACAGCTTTGCTTCCATGAACAATAATTTGTAAACCACTCACTTGAAAATCCATGTGGTGTTTAAGGTTAGATGTTTATAATTTTGACATTTTGTGAGAGAGATATGAACTTAGCAGGTTATTGATTGAATTGATAAGATACAATTGGTGAAACCAACCTACGTTATAGATAATCATACACACACATAATTTCAAGTGAGTGGTTTACAAATTATTGTTCATGGAAGCTGTGCTGATGAGAGATAAATCTCGAAACGCGACCAGAGATGACTATCCACTTAAGGTATCCACTTAAGGTTATTTTTCTGGTTTTGGTTGAGTGCCACGAAGGTGGACTGAAAGCTATAAAATAATTGACAAATTTCACATGAGATTTGTTTTTGGTAGTCCTAAAAAGACTCATTAGTATTATAGAGCTCCGGAAAGGTTAAATATATTTATATATTCAAGCTGTGTTCTGCCTTTATTAAGTTTATAAGACCTAGGCCGCACTACGGCTGAACCGCCGCGGTTTCCAACCGCGTGATTTTATGACTCAAGTAAATTAATACAAGCGGCCTCACCTGCGGTTTTCTCCCGCGACTGATTTTGCCCATAGCGTACTGTGTGTTTCTCGAGCAGTTTCGCGGTTGTAGCGGTTACCACTCGCGGCAAAAAACCGTAGTGCGGGCTCGACCTAAGACCATATTTCGTTCAGCTAATTTTTTCGAGACATTTCATCGTCTAAATCTAAACCAAACTAATTGAATAAAATTGTTTCGGTTTACTTCCCGTCGGGAAAAACTCCCGTAAACAATTTTCTCAACATCTCTCTTTGTTCCCTCTTTTATAAACATAAATAAATAATAGTTTAATGTTTTGCGAGATAATTATCGAATCCGCGCGCACATAAGAGAAGCGGAAAAAAAAAACAGTAAGGAGAATCTTTCTCTGTCTTTGCAATCGATAATCGCGTTATCGGCGCCGTGGGAAACTCACCCCGTCGCGAAAACAAATGAATCTCGACCGATTTCCCCGGAAAGAAATCTCTCACGGCGACCGCGATCGCAAATATATTAGAGCAAGGAACCGGAAATTGTCGGATTTACGAGACGAATTTACCCCGGTCAGCGGACCGTTAGATTAATCTATGCAGCATGTTATAATATACAATAATCTATATAGTATGTTATAATATATAATACTCTATATAGTATGTTATAATATATAATAGTCTATATAATATGTTATAATATATAATTATCTATTTAGTATGTTATAATATATAATAATCTACATATTATGTAATAATTTATATAATATGTAATAATGTATAATAATCTATATAGTATGTAGTGTTTATAAATGTAATGGCGAGTAATTGTTTCTGTATTTTTTTGGGCATTGCGTTATTAGTTATCTCCGGGGCTCTGTGTAGCAAACGTACAATTAGTTTAATCATTTCAATTTTCAAGGTCCATTATTTTAATAAGTACGAATTAAAGGATGCAGTGAACAAAGCTCGCGCTAAATAACAAATTGCATCATATTATTCATTTCTTTGTTTCATACACCTGCAACTAATTTCCAAACTAATTTAGTACTTATAGTCTGTTCTGCCCAGTCTCGTCGGCCTAGTTCTCGTCTGCCTAGTTTCGTCTGCCTAGTCTAGTCAAATTCAGTTGTTGGTTTTTATTTGTTATTTATTGGCCAGTTGTATGCATACAGAATACATACAAGCAAGTCAGGAAATTGTTAAATAAATCTGCACGGTTTTAAAAATTCTTCGATTTTGTATGGACATTGTGCCACGAGATATTTCTATTTTTCTTCTAAAAATTCTATACGGATGTTCCTGAGTAATTTCCAGTGGAAGCAAATTATTCAGTTGAATGACAAGAATAAGTTGAGTGCCAAGAATGAGTTGAGTGCACAATTTGAGAAGAGTTTTGGTGAAAAGTTATGTTTATCCTTATTTGGATAAATATAACTGTTTATCCAAATTCTGTTTGGCATTATATGTTTGTTTCGTGGATATAACTATACTCTGTCCGGCGAGAGAATGCATCTCGTCTCGACGAGTTTAGCATTGTTCTGCGCATACCCCCGCTTTATTTTGAGTGCGCGGTGTTTAGTTGTCCGTATTTGAAAAACTGACGCATATTTCTTTACTTACTTTTACTTTTTCGAGTCCGAAACCATTCCATTTAAAGTTTTTCTGCTCAGTACCGGGCTACGGCTACGGAATTTTCATTTGCAATCCACATCTCGTCAATGTCGCAGGGCTGTTTTTCATCGATGTTGCGATGTTGCAGATTTTCATTTGCAATCCATTGATGTTGAGCCCGTTGAGGGCATAATGTGCATCCCATACCATGTGTTTTGTATCTTCCCACATTCATAGAGGCATTGGTCTTCCTCCTCAATTTTCCACTTTAGTTTGTTTGTTTTAACGGGTGCCAAGCCGGTTCGTATTCTGTTTAGCGTTCTCCATGTCTTCCAGTCCAAATTTTACTCTGCACAGGGGCTTTCATTGATAGGGAAGTTGTCGGGCGGTTCCTAATTCTTCTAGGTCAATACTAAATGGCACTTCCATGTATTTGTATACGTGTATACGTTATTATATTTTACTAATCCATTTTATTTACCCTATCCAACTTTATTTTATTCATCCACTCTAGATTAGTTTAGCTTAGTTATTCTATTACCTATTTAATTCTTATTTTAGTACTAGATAAACCTATGTTAAGCTATGTTTAGCCATTTAGATATAAATTAGTTAAGATAACCGGTTCAGTGCGAAAGCAATGTATTTCACATTATAAATAAATACGATGTCGGGCCGTTCTACCAAGAAAATTTTTCCTTGATTTGAGCTTTTTCTGCTGTTCTTGGCCATAGAGGACATGGTGATCATCGAAGGTTTCCTTAAATGTTTCTAAGCACTCTATACCCATTCTTCTTTCACATGGTTCCGCGAACCCCGCTGCTTTGTACACTTGGTCGATTGGTGTTTTTGGGGTTTCATGCAGCCAGTAATATTCTTGCACGTTTGGTTTAAGGCGATGTCGACCTGTTTTGCATGGCTTGATCTGCACCAGACTGGGCAGGAAAATTTTGCAGTTAAAAAACAGTGGGCTTGCGTGGATATTCTCAAGTCTTGAGATTTTTCACCCCATTTGCTTCCGGATAGTTTTTGTACAAAGCTGTTTCTAGCAACTACTTTTTGTCTGGCTTTGTAACAGTGCTGTTTCTAAGCTACAAAATGACGTCTGCAGGAGGCAAATGTTAGCAGACCTAGCATGGAACTTTTTTGGGCTTTCAACAGTGTTCTATCCAAGATTACACCCAGATACTTTGGTGTTTTTTAGGTGTATTCTATTTCTTTGCCCTCCCAGGACAACACATTTAGGTTGTTATGAGCGAGGGGCCATCCACTCTTGCAATACATGTTAATATTTAGATGCATTACCGCACATTACTTTGCATTCCTTAACATTACGTAAGTATTTCACCACAGTACACAAAGTACTCTTGCATTCCTTGAATTACTCTTGCATTCCTTGAATTACTCTTGCATTCCCTGAATTACGTTCACAATATATTCGCATTACGGCCACATTACCTCCCCACTACACCCGCATGAGCTCATCATGCGCCTAATCATGCGCCGTGGTGCAGTAGGGCAGTGAGATCCTACTAAACTCCTCAAAACAATGATGCCAACTTGAGGGTTTTACCCCCAAATTTAAGCAGAACCAAGATGCAAAGGGGTTTATAAGGAGTATTTTTAGGGGGATCTTTTAATACATTATTTCATGGATCCCTTATTTTTGAAAATATATTTTGAACCAAGGTTTTGATCAAAAAATGTCAAAGGGATCTTCGATAGAACTCTTAGGGTGCTATTTAGATCCGCGAAAAGAACTGTTTTTGCAATTTTCTAAAATATTTTTTTTTGCAAAATCAATTTTTGTAGTAACGTTTTGCAAAATTGATCAAGTACTCCAGAACTAGTGATAGCCGAAAGCAGAGAAGAACTGGCCACACTTATCGATGCCATCTACAGGGCCACGAAGCGCATAGGCCTAGAAATCAACTTTGACAAAACAAAGTACATGACATCAAACGTAGATGACGATCGAGAAATTACCCTAGGAGACAACAGAATCGAGAAAGTAACTGCATACAAATACCTAGGACAAACACTAACTATAGGCAAGGCTAGCCAATGACTCGAAATAAATGAGAGAATACGGCAAACCTGGGCGGCATATTCCAAAAATTAAAGAAATCTTGAATATGGACATACCCCTAAACCTCAAAACCGAATTATACAACCAGTGTATCCTACCAGTAACTACTTACGGGTCACAAACTTGGACCTTCACGAAAGCTATACTTGACAAACTTAAAGTAAACCAGAGAGCTATTGAGAGGAGAATACTTGGGATATCATTAAGAGATAGGAAAACAAATGAATGGATCAGGAGAAGAACAAAGGTTCATGATGTCGTGCGACGCGCCGCCGCTCAGAATTGGGACTGGGCCGGACACGTAGCAAGAGACCAGGATAAGTGGAGTGGCAAACTAATTCGATGGAGACCATGGAGCAACAAAAGGAGCATAGGAAGACCACAAATGAGATGGAGCGACGATTTGAAACGAGCGAGTACCTCTTCTCTAGTTTTCTTCGAGTACCTCGAATTACCAAAAAAATCAGGATAATTGCGAATACATTGCAACATTTCAGGGAGTGGATGACCCCTCGGTTATGAGCCTTTTGGGTATTTAAATGGAAAGCACTTACTTTGGTTTTTGATGGGTTCGGTTTTAGCGAGTTTAATGGGACATAGTTCCCATTGCATCCTCCACCCTTACAGTTGTGACAGTTCAAGGTCAAACATTCGGGGAGATAGAGGTAAGGGTGGAGGATGCAATGGGAACTATGTCCCATTAAACTCGCTAAAACCGAACCCATCAAAAACATTTTCTGTTATAGGCTGGTCATTGGTGTATATATTGAATAGAGTGGGGGTCAGAACACTTCCTTGTGGGAGACCGTTTCTTTGGAACTTCTCCAGCAGCTTTTTTTATTTTGAAGTTGCATATTAAACCTTCTGTTTTGGAGTATTGATGAACTGCTTTCGTTAGTTTGTAGTCTTTTGTTGACTTTGATAAGCAGAGTTTTATAGCTTATTGTTTCGTTGGCAGCTGTGAGATCGATGAACATATCTTGGAATCCCTTCTCTATGCGTTCTGTGAGATTTAGTACCTGACCAGTGCATGGTTTTCCAGTTCTGAAGCCTGGCTGTTGGGGTATTAACAGAGAGTCTATGTGTATCTGAATTCTCTGGAGGATTACCCGTTCGTAGAGTTTAAAGAGATGGCATAGCATTCTTCCCAGGTTTGGGAATGGCAATTACCTTTGCTCTTCGCCACATTTTGGGTATTGTGTGTGATTTCAAACAGTTGTTAAGAAAGGCCATTAGCCAGGTTTTAGTTTTCCCTCCGAAATGTTTGACCTGTTGCGTAAACATACCGTCTACCCCTTGAGACTTTCCGTTTTTCATGGCTTAGTTAAGTTCTTTTATAATAAAACCCTCGCCCAGCAGGTTAGTTTCGTTGCCGGCGTCTCTGATTAGGTTCTCTTTACTTGTTTTTTTTTTTTTACTTTCTATGCTAAATTTACTAAAACTAATCTGCGCGTTGACGGCTTGACTTGAGCTGCCGAAACTATATTCTCAGAGACCGTATAGTCCCAATCTGTCTCAAGAGAAAAGTATACGATGCGTAAGAGACCACCACTCTCACGGTCAACAGCATAAGCCGTTTAAGAGTCTGCCAGAGAGCAATGGAGCGAGCGATGCTAGGTATCAGCCTGAGAGATAAAATACGCAAAACGGAAATTCGCAAACGCACTAAAGTATCGAATGTCATAGAACGAATTGCAAGATTAAGGTGGCGATGGGCAGTTCATGTTGCCCGAGATGACGTGAAATGGACCAAGAAAATAATGCAGTGGAGACCCAGAGATACAAAAAGAAGTGTTGGTAGACCCCAGGTGAGATGGCGGAATGACCTAAAGCTGCTAGCCGGGAAGAACTGCATGCGCACACCGCTCAAAACAGATCGATCTGGAAAATGATGGAGGAGGCCTATGTTCAGCAGTGGACGTTTAAAGGCTGGAATGACCTAAAGCTGCTAGCCGGGAAGAACTGGATGCACACCTCTCAAAACAGATCGAATTGGAAAAAGATGGAGGAGGCCCATGTTCAGCAGTGGACGTTTACTGGCTGGGATGACCTAAAGCTGCTAGCTGGGAAGAACTGGATGCACACCTCTCAAAACAGATCGAATTGGAAGAAGATGGAGGAGGTCTATGTTCAGCAGGATGAAGAAACAGAAGAAGAATCTGCTCGCACCTCGGCGCGTCCAGATGCATTCTCTCGTAGACAGAGTATAGTTGTTTCTAATATGTGTAGGCTAGTAACATCGTTCGGATGATAAGTTTTACAAAATAACGTCTGCAGGAGGCAAATGTTGGCAGACCTAGCATGGAGCTTTTTTGGGCTTTCAACAGCTTCGTTAGTTCATGGCAGGATCTCAATGTAAAGAACGGTAATGAACACTAGCTTATAGTTCAGCTATAGTTTGACTATAGCTGTGTGACCGTTTCGAGTAGCTCAAAAACTATTCGTATAGTTCAGGGGTGGAGAACTTTTCTGTATGTAAGATCTACTTTTTATCTTAAAAGTCTGTCGCGATCGACTTATTGTCATAGGCGTAGTCTAAGAGGGAAGAAGGGGATGTGAAATGCATACTAACTTTATACACTGTGTTTCAGTATAAGGTGCATTCCAGCGAGGCATGGGAAGATAGAGACAGATTTAGAATTCACTTTGTTGCCTTAACATTAATGGGAAGATTGAGTTTGCATGTCTTTAACCAGGGAATCATAATTAGGTATATACCAGACAAAGATAATAATAATGAGTCTTCAGTACGAGAATCAGTCATGAGAGAAAGTTGTTAAGTCTTCATTAGCTTCAAGTATGAAAATGAAGATTTGTCTAGGTATGTAGATCCGAAACAGGTCAGGCTGTCCGAATTTTCCAAGGTCAGAAATTCCTAGAATACATTAAACTAATACTGCTAGTATAGGAATCAGTCAGGACAGAACGTTGTGCAGTCTTCGTTGGCTTCAAGCATGAAAATCCCGATTCGCATAGGTATGTAGATCAGAAACAAGAATACGTCAGGCTGTCCGAATTCTAGAATTTTATGACCTTGGAAAATTCCCAGAATGCATTAAACTATTGCTATAAAGTTTTCTCTTCTACAATCGCTTCCATGGTACACGGGATTTCACCCCAGATATTGCGAGCGATCGACGATCGAACAAAATTGGCCTTGCGATCGACTTGTTGGCCACCCCTGGTATAACGTAAAGCTATAGTCATACTATAGCGGGAGTATACGCTAGTTTTTTCTATATGGTGTCTACGTAGCTTCATAATGCCTAATTAATGAGTTTGAACTAAATATAGATCTTTTAATATTGGTAAAACCATACTACATTATGGATAAGTAAATATAGATGAATTACAACCTACTTTAGCTTGACTTCTAGTGGTCTTAAACTAGCTAAAGCTGTTTTAATTTGGCTTAGAGTAACTCGAGATACTTTGGCTTAGCTAAATTTTACTAAAACCTAGTTAATCTTCTATTAATATTGCTTCTATTATATTAATATTATCTTCTATTAGTTGTTATTCTTGCAAAGATTGTAAAATAAGGGAGAAAATAGTAGTTTATGATGCAAGTGGGTGAAGGGCTTTTGCGCATGAAATGCGATATTTAAATTCTTTATTTAGTGACGCGAGATGTTGCCACTGTAACAACAAATAGAAATCGTTTAATAATGAAACTCCTTGGATACTTTTACACACGATTATAATAATGGCATCTTGCACATACAATAATTTACTTATTAATGAAAACTAATTAGAAACTATTTAAATAATTTGTTGTGAGATTTAGATTTTTTTTGATTTTTTTTTGGGCAAATTTTCTTTCGCAAAATTGCTTTTCGAACATCCTCACGCGCCGAATGAACCAAGGTCCAGTGAATTGCGAATTTCGGCAGTCGCTGTACACACAGACCTAATCCATTTTCCTTCCTCTCACTCGAACGATATTTTCCACGTTTCTTGCGGCTAATGCTCGCTTGCGAATATTTTACGACCAGATAAAAACTCGATATATATACGAAAAAGGCAGCGAACCTTTAGATTATATTTTCGTTGGTTTTATTGCATTGCGAGAAATATATTTATTTATTTATATATATATATATATATATATATATATATATATATATATATATATATATATATATATAAATAATGTTATTTTTGTGGGGGTATTTAAAGGGCCAAGGCGGAAGAAAGGAAGAATAAGGGAGGAAGGAGAAGTCGATATCGACTCTCGATGCCGTGCGTGCCGGCCATTACCTTCATTTATTGTACCTTCATGTTCGATATCCAAACCTTTTTCTTGCTCTCTCAATCTCCCTCCTTTCCTCTCTTGTCCGCTATTTCTTATATACTAAATTGTTTTTTCTCTTTCTTTTTCTGCACTAGGTGCGGTACAATACGCATAGACTAAATATATAGTTCGCTTTTTGTTCTTATCGAAAGTAATTAGATTTTCCTGATTTAGATTCTACTATTTAGTTGAAATAGAGTATACGTAACGACAAAATCAAGTCTAGATTGTTTAAACTATACTTGCTCTTCAAGGTTTCATCCTAAGTATATGTATTGGTCGACAGATTCTTTGATATAACCATCAATAAATATCTGTTGGTTAGTATTGCTCATTACCTTCGTTTTGTTCAGGTTCATATTTCATCCGACTATTTTGGAAGCTTTGATTAAGTTCTTGTAGCTTGATATGTATTTCTTCAATGCTATTAACTATAAGGACAATATCATCTGCAAAACGTAGGTGTGTCAAGTTTCTGCCTTCTATGTTTATACCCCTTTCGTCCCAATTTAGTTCCTTGAAGATATTTTCAAGTGCCAGAATGAATAGTTTAGGGGACATCGTGTCACCCTGTCGGACGCCTCTTATTTGGTTAGTCTTAATAGTCTTAATATCTTCATCTAACTTGACACGAAAGGTCGCATTTTCATATATTATTTTGATTTGGTTTGTATATCTTGAATCAATTCGTGCATCGGACATTGCGCTCAGTAACGCCAATTCTACGTAGTCAATGAATGCCAGGTGGAGTGGTACATTATATTCTGCGCTTTTTTCAATTAGCGTTCGGATTGTCTGCTATAGCCCTTCATGAATCCTGCCTGCTCGACCGGTTGGTAAAAGTCTAATTTGCTCGTTAGTCGATTTTGTAATAATTGTGGTCAGTAATTTATAGAGATGCGATAGCAGGCTAAAGGCCGATTCCCATATACGCGACTCTCAGCTACGCGACGTCGCGCGACATCGCTTGTCAAATGATGATTACATTGTTATAAATGGGCACGTTTTCACTATGGCTACGCGACAGCTGCTGCAAATCACTAGGTCGCGCTCTGTCACTAGGATTATTTCGTGAGCATTCTTTTACGTTTTGTCGCTCGACGTCGCATGACGTTTGACCAGTTTGTGATTTTAATGACGCATTGTGTCAAAAACGGCGTGTTTTTGAAAATGAGTGGAATTAACGATGAAAAAGCAGAGGAATTAATCGCTCTTGTGGCTTATTATGTTGAACTGTCTGACTTACAACATAAAAATTACAGTAATCAACAAACGAAAGATCTAATTTGGAAAGAAATTTCTTTAAATTAAATGAGACTTGTAAGTAGAGACTCTCGTAATTGTTTGAAGAGAGTATGAAATTCTCCTTCTACCAGTCTTGTTCTTAAGATCCGATGCACCCAATATTTTCTTTTCCTCTTCTACGACGAAAAAAATCATCGGAACTTGACATTTTGAAAATATAACTTAACCTGCAATATAGAGAAACTGCAGATTTGACACTTGCAGCAAAGAATCGCGTAGCTGAGTATCGCATATATGAGAATACCTAGCAGCGACGCGACACTTCGTGTAATTGAGTGTCGCGTATATGAGAATCGACCTCTATAGGTCGGTAGTTTTTTATGAATCAATATTACTTCAGCGATTTGCCAATTCCTTGCTATTTTCCCTTCAACTAACCATCGATTCAGCAGAATACGGATCGCCTCTAACAGGTTTGCACCTCCAACCTTCAGAATATCACTTAGAACAATATTCGGTGGGCGCTCGCTCATTCTTCATTTGTTTGAGACCAGTTTTTAGTTCTTCTATACTGACGTCTGGCATTTCTTCTGACTTGATTTAACATCAATTTCAGTGCCTACTAACGTTTCGTGTAGAAATTTTCTACGATATTTGCAGTATCTGTAACAATAACTCCTAGTTCCGCTTTCATTCGGCTGATTTTTGTTCTGCCATTCTGTATCTTGGACTTCAGAACTTTCATTCCGTTCGATTGTCTCTATGATCTGTTTGGTGTTATAAATGCTGACATCTTTTCTAACTGCTTTATTTATGATCTTATTTGTGCCCATAATTATGAAAGTGGTCTAAGTCAAAATTAAAAAAAAATGTGTTCATCAGTTATTTCACACCACATTATTAACACTAAATGAATTCCATATATTTTAGAAATTACAACCACTACCAAATGTTCATTATTGACGATATCGTAAAAATTACATTGAAAAAATTTAGTTTAAAATAATCCTGCGCGAAATAACTGATAAACTTAATAAAGACGGAACAAAGCTAGATCTCGAAACGCGTCCACAGATGGCTATCCACTCAAGGTATCGGAAAGATATGATCTTAAAAATCAATGTTATTTTTATGGTTTTTGTTGAGTGCCACGAAGGTGGAAGAACTGAAAGCTATAGAATAACTGACAAATTTCATACGAGATTTGTTTTTGGTAGTCCTAAAAAGACTCATTAGTATTATAGAGTTCCGGAAAGGTTGAGTATATTTATATATTCAAGCTTTGTTCCGTCTTTATTAAGTTTATCTGATTATCTATAATGTTGTATGGTTTTACCAATTCAAAATTTATCATTTATATCAATAACCTGCTAAGTTCATGTCTCTCTCACAAAATGTCAAAATTAAAAACATCTAACCCTAATCAACACATGGGATTTTAAGTGAGTGATTTACAAAATATTGTTCATGGAAGCAAAGCTGTGCTGATGAGAGATAAATCTCGAAACGCGTCCACAGATGGCTATCCACTCAAGGTATCGGAAAGACATGATCTTAAAAATCAATGTTATTTTTATGGTTTTTGTTGAGTGCCACGAAGGTGGACTGAAAGCTATAGAATAACTGACAAATTTCATACGAGATTTGTTTTTGGTAGTCCTAAAAAGACTCATTAGTATTATAGAGTTCCGGAAAGGTTGAGTATATTTATATATTCAAGCTTTGTTCCGTCTTTATTAAGTTTATCTGATTATCTATAATGTTGTATGGTTTTACCAATTCATAACTGATAAACTATTTTCATTTTGAATTTTGACTTAGACCACTTTCATAATATTGGGCACATTTAAGCATTTGTTTTCGTTTGAATCTCTACATAATGTTCGTCTTTCTTCCATGAGTTTGGTAGTTTCTTTACTGATTTTTTTATTATGTTAGATAAATCTTTTGGTTGTAGTTTGTACTACATTTGTGATTTTATCAGAGAGTATATCAAGCTCAAGTGAGTTCAGATCTGTGTTTGTTAGTTTCTTATCCAATTCTTCTTTGAATTTTTGCTGTTGCTGAGAAACGTGGTCTATAGTTGGGAGAGCCTTTTCGCTCATCATTTTTCGTCTTTCCACTTTGATATCGAGTTTAAGTGTTGCCCTTACTAATCGGTGGTCGCTTCCGGTATGGAACTTATTTAACACTGAAACAACGTTGATTATAGGTTTTTTGTTGGAAATTATGTAGTCTATTTCGTTTTTGACTGTCTGATTTGGACTTATCCATGTCCATTTCCTTTGCATTGGCTTTCCAAAGAAGGTGTTCATACAGAAAAGGTTTTCCTGTTACATATAATTCAATTTTCTAAGTCTTTTTCAATTTTTTGCCCGACTTAGCATTTAGATCGCCAATTATTAAGCAGAATATTAATATTTATATGAGTAATGTGAGTAATATTAATATTTTTTTGTATTTTGAGTCTGTAATACTCATAATAGCATTCATATGCGTGCAGTTATGGCTCGCCCAGTGCGATACAATTTTCTCAATATGTATTGGCGACTTTTTTATTTCGAAATGGCATAAAAGGGTGCAAAATAGAAAAAATAGTATAAAAAACTCGTTCGTAAGGCGTTTTTCAGCACTTGTCTCTTAGAAAACTCCTCGCTACGCTCGTCGTTTTCCAAAATCGGACGCTTGCTGTAAAATCGCGCTTACTGAACTCGTCCTTGAATATACTATAATAACATTAAGACTACTATAAAGACCGTAAGTAAGATTTGAAAATTGTTAGGAAGTTCCGGATAAAATCAATTTATTTTCTGCAATATTTCCTTGTGGATATTATTCAAACTTTGCACACTTATTACTTACGAGTCAAGTTAAAAATGTTAATAAGTTCGGAATCGAGTGGTTGGTTCCAAATTTATTGCTTGGTGCAGACAAATTTTCTAAATTTCGATGTCTACCTAGTCGTAATTTCATAAACGATATTAATAAATTATGCTTCAAAATTTTAAGGCTTCTGTAGGCTTTCGGAAAATCTAAAACTAATTCCGCTACAATTATTCCTTTCAAATATATCGCTGTAAATATAACAAGGTGTTTTTAGGCGGTTGAAAATTGTTTAGTTTTTTCAGATTTCCTGACTTATTTTAAACCAAATTGTATAACGATTTATATTGGCGTAATTTGTGTTAAATTCTGCGTGTTTTGATATGCAATATGTATAACCCAGAGAGGTGTAGAAAATCGCGATTTCTTCGATTTCAATTTTAACATGTCATGGATATTGACATATAATACATCAAAAGACGCGATATTTCGTCTGGAACAAAAAACTAATAACCTTTTTGTGTTTTGGTGCAACGTAGGTCTGAAATAAACGATTATAAAGGCGCGCAAAATATCGTACTTTCGGATTTTTGCCCAGAACTTTTTCCAGAATACTCCAAATTGCCTTAATCTTTCTAAATTGAAAGTAGATTAAATCTAAGTATGATACATTCAGTTTGCAAGGATTATGAACCTCTCAAAGTTTCTACAAAGCGATTCGATCAATTTTCGAGACTTTCATCTTGAGCCCGCGGGCCAAATCCACTCTTCGACTTGATTTTATCCGGCCCTCGTACCATTGTTCAAACCTTATAAAATACTGGCCAAGTGTGCAGCCTTCGTTTTCAAGGTTCGATAGCTTAGCAGTTTAAGCTTTGATGTATGCAACGACACTTGCTTATTATTACCATTACAACTACGAAAAAATAATTTAGTTCTTAATTAGTGTAAACTAAATTCTAGCTTTATTAGTTTGTGAAAAATAAAAGCATTTAGTTTAATTAATCCCTAAGTTATTGATACTCAAACTTGGATAGTTAACTAATTTAGCTTCTAGTCAGTAAAAATTAGAACCTTTTAGCTTAATTCAACACTTAGTTATCGGTACTGAAACTTGGATGTCTTTGATTTTGGCATTATTTACTTTTTAGTCGATATCTCAGTTAGCGTATTAGGTAGGAAAATGGAAACGTTGCCAACATTTAGCTTCTAGTCCGTGAAATTTATAACTTCTAGCTTAATTATTCACTAAGTTATTGATTCTCAAACTTGGATGTCTTTGATTTTAGTATTATTTACTTTTTAGTCGATATCTCAGTTGGCGTATTAGCTAGGAAAAAGGAAACTTCACCAACATTTAGTTAACTAATTTAGTAACTAGTCAGTGAAAATTAGAACCTTCTAGTTTAATGAATCACTAAGTTATTGATACTCAAACTTGGATGTCTTGTGCATTATTTACTTTTTAGTCGAAATTTCAATTGGTGCAATAAATATATTTTCCAATAATTGGTGTTAAGAGAGAGATTGTTAGATTGTTACAAACTTAAAATAAACGGAACACAGACTGAATATATAAATATATTCAGCCTTTCCGGAGCTCTATAACAATTACTTTTTTAGGACTACCAAAACAAATTCCATGTAAAATGTGAATGTTTTGGTAGTCCTAAAAAGACTCAGGTAATTGTTATAGAGCTCCGGAAAGGCTGAATATATTTATATATTCAGGCAGTTCCGTTTGTTTTAAGTTTGTATGATTATCTATAACGCGGGATGGTTTCAGCAATTCTAAATTGTTAAATTATGCTTTGGAATAATTTACTTATTTATTGGTCAAAAATACTAAATAATAACTAGTGACGTATAAAGTAGGTAGACATTTAGATTTTCAAATATTCAGTCTTGGTGAGATTTGAGCTGGAATGATTATGCAAGGAGTGTAGTATGAAAGGACGTTCGGACGTACGGCGGATGTAAAATCAATTCGAAAATCTCAAAGAAAAGGACGAGATGGAGCGAAAATAAAAAAGGAAATAGACGTTTGCGTAAGTTTGGCTCTCTCCCCCTCGCATAATATCCCAGTGCGCATTAGATTCTGCCACCTATATAGATTATATATATAGACGTCGTCCATCCTCTCTCGGACCTGGGTATAAATCAATAGACCGATGTGCCAGAGGGGCGCCCCGTACACGTATACATACACACGCATTTAGTACATAGCGAGCGAGAGTGAGTGTGCAAAAAGGAAGAAATCTCGAACGTTTGATTCCAAACCGGCCCGATCAATTGCACGAACCGACCGACCTGTTTCCGCAACCACCACCACCCCCACCATCTCTCTCCTCCTACGTATATATTATTTAATTACATAGGAAAACCCGAATTATTGATCGATATAATATATATATATATTTATAGTCTGTTATGTATTTTATTATTTGGAGGGAGGAAAACTCACCGAAATTATCCGGGCTGTTGTGCATGCCTGAAGGTCCCGGTAGCAAGCCTGGAAGCCCTGAAACAATTGCATATGTGTAGTCCAGATCGCTGCGAATCCCGCTTACGGTTGGGAGGAAGTTGCGAAAGAAATTTCGTTTTGTTCGGCGAAACGCGTGTTTCGTTAACTCGCCGGGATTCGCGTACTTTTGAGAATTAGTCTCCGCCGAAGTTTCGGAAACTCACAAGTCTGGTCCGAACTTTGATTCAGTTCTCTTTGTTTACTTCCATTCAGACGGAATCAGTGTTCCCAAACTAGTGGCAATCACAAATATGATTCTCTCAAAATAGGTTTAGACAAGACTAGACAAAAATAGATAGCACAAGAATAGACAATAAAAGACGAGGGCGAAACTAGATTAGGCTAGATGAGAGTATATATAAGATATATTCGATTGAGATATATAAGATTCGACGAAACTAAATGAGAATAGAGAAGACTAGGCTAGACAAGAATACAATGTATTCTAAACTAATTAGTTTTGTACAAAATATACTAGGCTAATTAGTTTAGTTTGTACAGACTAATTAGTTTTATTTGTACAGTGTATACTTAACAAATTAGTTAAATTTATACAATGTATACTAGACTAATTAGTTTAGTTTGTGCGGTGTATAGCATACTAGTTAGTTCAATTTTCGCAATGTAGACTTGTCTATTCTAGAAATGTTAATTTTGCACAACTTAGTTTTTCATATTTAAAGGCGGATTCTCTTATACGCGACACTCAGCTACGCGACGTCGCGCGACATCGCCTGTCAAATAATTTGTTTTAAATGGGCATGTTCTCACTATGGCTACGCGACGTGCCCATTTAAAACAGTGTAATCACTATTTGACAGGCGATGTCGCACGACGTCGCGTAGTTGATTGTCGCGCATATGCGAATCGACCTTTAAGCTTGCTCAAATTAGATTTAATCGTAAAGTTTGCGAGGGTACTTCGAATGAGTTGTAGCTGCTGTAACTGTTAATATTGAAACATTTAGATTTACCTTGTAGACCGAGCAGGGCGCTGGGAAAGGTGGGCGTCCGGCTCTGGTCCATGAGACCCCCGTTAGTGCTGTAGGGATGATGGTCGTGGTCCATCATGGGATAGTCGGTGGGTTCAGTCTTGGGTGTGACGGGGTCGCGTTCGTGGTCGCTCAGCGCTGTGTCGCTGCTGTTGCTGTCCTCCCCCGTCGACTGCGCCTGCAACGACGAGTCCGAGTTTCCTTTTCTCTCCTGCACAGAAACAAGTTACAGTCTCGAGAAATTGGGAAAGGTAGTTCGGATCGTACTCACCGAGTTTGTGTGTATTGTCGGTCCGCCTTCGAGCGCCTGACCCAGCAGCGATTCGGGCATCTCGATGTCGGCCCTCGACGGGGGGCTCCTGCCCCGATCGGGCGTGTAATTCCCCCGATTGTGTTCGCTGCTCCGCGACCGCTTCGCCGGCGGCGGCGACAGCCCGCCGTCCCGCAACGCGTCCGATCGGTCCGTCGCCCACGGCAAAGACGCCGAATTCTACACAACAAAATTACACAAATTAAAGCAAATATATTCAGAATAACCAAATAGTTAACACGTTGAATTGCATAGAGGTCACCGGTGACCGGCATTAAATTTTTTAAGACTTGTTCCTCTTTTATTCATCTAGATAGTTTATAATAGAAGTTCTTACGGTTAGTTAAGCGCATACGCAAAGTTTAAAATGCGGGAATATTAAAGTTTCGGGCACATATTTAGTTATACGTCAAAAATTTCGGGCACTTTTTGACGTATAACAAGCGGAAATTGACACATGCGCACAAAAATTTCAACTATGAAAAGGTCTATATGAAAATTTCTGGCACATATTTAGTTATACGTCAAATATTTCGGGCACTTTTCTACTTATAACATGGCGAAAATTGACACATGCGCACAAAAAAATGTCAACTATAAAAACGTCTATTTCCAAAATCTAGACTTAAATAGTTAGTTTAATCCAAGCTTGAGTGGTCACTTAAGTTAACATAATCTAGACTTGATTCGTTAGTTTAGTGTGCACAATATACTTACTGTTTAACTTAACTAGATAGTTTAATTTAAGCTTGAGTGGTCACTTAAGTTAACATAATCTAGACTTGAGTCGTTAGTTTAGTGTACGCAATATAGACTGCACAATTTGCAGAATCTCAACTAGACTAGTTAGTTCGAATTGCACCACCTAGACTTGCCTAACTAGTTTATAATTTGAAGTGATTACAGTATAATCTCGATAATCCGACAAAAATGGGACCAAACAACCGGAAGATTATCAGAAAGGGTCGTAGGAGCGGTCTCCAAGCCGCCGGATTACTGAACGTGTCGTCCGATTAACTAGCGGCCGAATTACCGAGATTATACTGTATTTGATTTAGATAGCTTACTTCGAATAGGAACTAATAGACTAGTTAATAGTAGTTTTTAGTAATTAGCTAAGAATTAGTAATCAACAACTCTCATCTTTACTTTAATCTTTATTTTTATTCAGTTCATATCTAACTGAGGTATTTGAAAACTTGTTTTAAGGGTTTTAAAGTTGGCTGGCTAGACGATATAAAAGAGATTTGGCAAAGTGTAAAATCAAACAGACTTAAGTGTGTATCTTAATGGCAATTCTATTATGCTTGTTTGCCCGACATGAAATTAGTTTGCGAATATTTCGCGACGTCAAACTTGTTTGACGGTGACTGCTAAATGGAAATGGAAACGGTTTATTTATTATGCACACACACACATAGATCGCTCGATACCATTTAGTTTACTAAAACTTTCACGTGAACTTTATTTTTTAGAAATCGCACTGTGACGACGACTACACATTTCGCAATTATCTATTTACCATTATAAGAAATTACGATAATAAAGAGCCGGAAACCGGGGACTGTGCAGTTTATTAAATTGAGAATATCCTAAATGGGTGGATGGTTAGCATAAGTGGAACAAACCAAAATTAGAAATCTTAATAAGCTCGATTTACTAAATTTAAAAACTGTTTCTTCAGAAAAATTAGACTTAATTTACGCACACACGGAATAGAAAACTAACGTATAGTCTTGCTATAGTTTGACTATAAAGCGACAAATACATGGTATAGAAAACTAGTATATACTCCTGCTATAGTTTGATTATTGCTGTGTGACCGCTTTGTATAGTTCAACTATACGGATAGTTTTGGACTATACGAAGCGATCATACAGCTATAGCGGGACTATACGCTAGTTTATCCAAAACTATTTGTATAGTTCAACTATACGAAGCGGTCACACAGCTATAATCAAACTATAGCAGGACTATGCGCTAGTTTTATATACCATGTGTATATAGCTTTATAGCCAAACTATAGCAGCACTATATTTTCTATACCGCGGTTGCGAAGCTTTAAAGTGCGTTCCAGCAGCAGTCAAAACGGTCAGGAAACAACCGGGGTAATAACTTGCTCATGCGTTTACTGACCGTTTTGACAAACTTTTTACGGACATTTATTAGTTCACTATCAAATATCGTGAGAGCACTTACTGGTGAGACTTTTTGTTCTGAGCTGGTGGTAGTGGTGGTGGTGGTGATTTTTTGAGCGGCCCCCGGGCCACCAGAAGGCACGTCGGCCAAACCTCTGACTTGGAGCATCTGCGCCGTCTTCAGGAAGTCCGTCAGTTGCTCCTGCCCTATGTGAACCTCACCGTTATACATAAACCTAGAAAACAAGACACACAGATTTAGTATGCAGCCGACATCACGAACAGTATCTGCGATTGAGTCTGCTTGTCACTTCTTGAAAGACAGGCTTAGGTAGAAGAAAATAATTAAAGAAATTAGTTAAGTAATTTGAATTATAATGACTTGATTGATTGATGCTGTATATTCTCATTCTATGTGTGTACATAAAATATTAGTTATTTAATTTGACTTAGAATGACTAGATTGCCTGACTTTAACACGTTAACGCCGGCGTGTACCACCGGTGGTGCACGTTCCCCGCTAAACTAAAACACAAAACCGAGGGCCGGCGTCAACATGTTAATGTAGATTCTCATTCTATGTACATACATAATATATTCCTAACTATATGGTTATCTAATTTAATAAAGCTACGTACACATGGCAATGAAAACTAGTGCAAAGTCCTGCTATAGTTCGACTATAGCTCCAAAACTATTCGTATAATTGATCTATATGAAGCGGTCACACAGTTAAGCTACGTATGCACGGTATAGAAAACTAGCGTATAGTCCTGCTATAGTTTAACTATAGCTGTGTAACTACTACGTATAGTTCAACTATACGAATAGTTTTGGACTATACGAAACTGTCACACAGCAAGTCATAGTATAGCAGGACTATACGCAAGTTTTCTATACCATGTGTACTTAGCGTTATAGTCAAACTATACCAGGACTATACACTAGTTTCCTATATCATGTGTACTTAGCTTTAGAATAACTTGATTACTTAACTTAAACTACATACACATGGTATAGAAAACTAGCGTATAGTGCTGCTATAGTTTGACTATAACGCTACGTACACATGGTATAGAAAAGTAGCGTATAGTTTGGCTATACTATGACTATAGCTGTGTAACCGCTTCGTATAGTCCAAAATTATTCGTCTAGTTAAACTATACGTAGTGGTCACACAGCTAAAGTTAAACTATAGCAAGACTATACGCTAGTTTTCTATACCGTGCATACGTAGCTTTACGATGTAGATTACAGAAAGTATTCCTAACTATACAGTTATCTAACTAGACTTACAATGCCTTGATTCTCACTATATGTGCTTGTGATTGAGTTTAAATAACAATATAGAAAGTTTATTTTTTAATTAATTTGAGAGAATATTGAAATTGTATTGAGTATTAGTAGACAGTGTACGTAATAGGTTTAAGTGTTTCGAACGGTGTGTGTGTGTAATAACGAGCGACCGAGAGTCGATAATTATCGAGCGTTCCCAACGAAATAAATATTGCAATTAAGGAGTGAATTAAACCCGAATTTTATGCAAAAATGTCGCAATTAAAAAACAAATTAAACTATCCGAACGGCGAGTAAGTCAACCTTCAGAAAATCCACGCTACATAGTTGCGCCTGCTTGCTTGCAACAAACAACAAATCCGTTTCGAGAACGACAAAGACAAAAGAAAATTGTTAAAAATTACCACTAAAGTTTTATTTATTAGTAAACTACGCTCTTAAGACATCTAACTTATTATCTAAATCTTTGCTTAGAGATTGCACCACAACTTAATTGAAAACACAATCAAGCAAGTTGTCGCCTACGTACTAAATCTCAGTTCGTGTTCGAAAAATTTACTACATACTCCACTTAAAATACTGCATAGTCTACAACTCCACAAATAAGCTACGTACACACGGTATAGAAAACTAGCGTATATTCTTGGTATAGTTTGTCGATAGCTGTGTCACCGCTTTGTATAGTCCAAAACTATTCGTATAGTTGAACTATACGAAGTAGTCATGCAGCTATAGTCAAACTACAGCAAGACTATTCACTAGTATAGTAGCGTATAGTCCTGCTATAGTTTGTCTATTGTTGTGTGACCGCTTCGTATAGTCCAAAACTATTCGTATAGTTGAACAATACGTAGTGGTCACACAGCTATAGCTAAACTATAGCAGGACTATATGTTAGTTTTCTATACCGTGCGAACGTAGCTTTAATTTTTAAAGTCTTTCTAGTTTTGTCTATCTGGACTTGTCTGCCCTCTCTAGTATTGTCTGTCTAGTCTTGCTTGCTTAGATTTACCTCTCTAGTCTGGTCTGTCTGCCCTTGCCTGCCTAGTTTTGTGTGTCTAGCCTTGCCTGTTTAGTCTAGTTTTCTCTGTCTAATCTATAAGCTTTCGTCAGTTTTGGTATTTATCAGTTTTCAGTAAAATTACATGGTAGTTAGTGTCGTCTTGTTTGTTTAGTTTGTCCAGTCTTGTCTGTCTGGTATTGTCTGTCCAGTCTTGTCTGCACAGTCCCGTCTGTCCAGTCTTGTTTATCCAGTCTTGTCCGTTCCGTCTTGTCTGTCTTGCGTGTTATTTAAAAGTGGTTCTTGGGGAAGCTCTTACTAAACCCCCTAATCCACTTTGGCTTTTAGTATGCGCCACCCTGCAATCGCATATTTTGCATTAATTCAGGGTGGGCAGCCCGGAAGGTTATTGAAAACTGCCCAAGTTGTCGCCTCCCCGACCTAGTCTTGCGTGTCTAGCCTTAGATTTGGTTTTTATCAGTGGTAGTTAGTATTTACCTTAATAAACTTTCCATGTCCTTTTGTTGGACATCCCGTAGGATGACGATGGGATGTTGGCAGGGGTTGGCCTTGAGTAGTCTCCTGAAGTAGGGACTGCAGGCGGAGAGGACGACTTTGTGCGCGGTGAAGGAGCAGCCGTCGCAGGCGAGGGTGACGTCGACGAAGTCCTCTTCGTCCCGCAGATGCCTGAAGGAGGAGAGGATGGACGAGTGGAAGTCGTTCCATCGCAGCGAGTATTGCTGCTCCGGGGAGGTGTCGCCCCCCATTGGGCAAAGCGAGGGGGCAATCTCTACGCCAATGGTTAAGCCGTTTTTGCGCCGCTGGCACAAAACCGAAGGTGACGGGGATGATGGTTGGTTTCGCTGGAAGGTCTTTTTTTGCGCGGAATTTTCGCAAGAGATTTTGCGCCGGGGTTTTTCGAAAGTATTTCCTACGCCCCTTCGTTGGGTTTATTTTGATTCCCAAATATCAAATCATCGGTTCGGTTTAAATTTAGAGAGACTCTCTAATTTCTGCTAATTTTACTGTTGACGAATTCTGCAACAACAAAAAAAACATTAAAATTTACACTTTTCTATATTTATTTCTTTTCTATATTTATTATCTGACAATTGCATTTTTCGTGTCAAATATTGACAGATTACTTGTCACTTTATCCTGACATGTGTCAAATTTATTACGTAAGTTTGAAATTATTTAATTAACAACAAAAAATCACAGCAAAATCTATGAATATTTGACCAAAAATATCGATATTTGACCTAATTTTTTAATTGATCATTTAATTGTCAAATCTGACGTTTATTTACTTATTATAATTTTAATTTATTGATTTAGTCATAGACGGAGAGATCACAATCTGACTTGAAACTATTTATTGGAATTGGTTAACATTGAGTCATTTTGACAGATTACTGTCTGGATTTTTGACATTTAAATTTGATTATGTAAGATTTGTTTATTATTTTGACGTCTGTCAAATTTATTATTTAAGTAGAAATTATGTAATAAACATACAAAAAATGACCAAGAAATGACCAAAAGAACAGATTTTTTTAACCGATTACCGTCTCGATTTTTAGGGTTCCGTACTGAAAACGGAACCACTTTGTTGTCCGTCTGTCTGTCTGTCTGTCTGTCAAGACCATTTTTCTCAGGAACGCGTAGAGGTAACAAGTTGAAATTTGTATCAAATACTCGGGTCTGCGGTCTCTTTCGGCTGTGAAAAAATCAAACTTGTAAGTCAACGCGATCAAAAGATATGACCGTTTATGTCGCATATTTTGCGATTTCACAAGGGAATCAAAACCTATAGGGTACTTCCCGTTGACCTAGAATCATGAAATTTGGCAAGAAGCGGTGTCTTACAGCACATGTAAAGGGAAAAATCTGAAAACCGTAAATATGTAATTTAATTACAAGAAAAATGCGAATTTACTATTAGAAACTTATGAAAATAAACTAATGTGTTGCGTGGTATTGTCAGGCACCAAAAGCATATGGGTTGCATACAGTTAGGTCCTCCTAAAGATACCTTACTTACAAGTTTGTACGGAATCCTAGGTACGCGAGTCACAACTCGCACTTGGCCGGTTTTTTTTGACATTACAATTGATTACGTAAGATTTGAAAATTGTTATGATATCTTTCAAATTTATTATTTAAGTTGAAGTTTTGTGTTAAATAAACAGAAAATGAGGAACAAATGACCAATAGGAACAGATTATTTTGACAGATTAATTTTTGACATTTAAATTTGATTATGTGAGATTTGTTTATTGTTATGACATCTGTCAAATTTATTATTTGAGTTGAAGTTGTGTGATAAATAAACAGAAAATGAGCAACAAATGACCAATAGGAACTGATTATTTTGGCAGATTACCTACTTGATTTTTGACATTTAAATTTGATTATGTGAGATTTGTTTATTGTTATGACATCTGTCATATTTATTATTCAAGTTGAAGTTTTGTGTTAAATAAACAGAAAATGAGGAACAAATGACCAATAGGAACAGATTATTTTGGCAGATTACCGTCTTGATTTTTGACATTTAAATTTGATTATGTGAGATTTGTTTATTGTTATGACATCTGTCAAATTTATTATTTGAGTTGAAGTAGTGTGATAAATAAACAGAAAATGAGCAACAAATGACCAATAGGAACTGATTATTTTGGCAGATTACCTACTTGATTTTTGACATTTAAATTTGATTATGTGAGATTTGTTTATTGTTATGACATCTGTCAAATTTATTATTTAAGTTGAAGTTGTGTGTTAAATAAACAGAAAATGAGCAACAAATGTCCAATAGGAACAGATTATTTCGACAGATTACCGTCTGGATTTTTGACATTACAATTGACGTGAGATTTGATTATTGTTATGACATCTGTTAAATTTATTATTTAAGTTGGAATTGTGTGTATAAATAAACAGAAAATGAGCAACAAATGACCAATAGGAACAGATTATTTTGACAGATTAATTTTTGACATTTAAATTTGATTATGTGAGATTTGTTTATTGTTATGACATCTGTCATATTTATTATTCAAGTTGAAGTTTTGTGTTAAGTAAACAGAAAATGAGAAAGAAATGACCAATAGGAACAGATTATTTTGGCAGATTACCTACCGTCTTGATTTTTGACATTTAAATTTGATTATGTGAGATTTGTTTATTATTATGACATCTGTCATATTTATTATTTAAGTTGAAGTTGTGTGATAAATAAACATAAAATTAGCAACAAATGACTAACAGGAACAGGTTATTTCGACAGATTGATTTTTGACATTTAAATTCGAATATGTGAGATTTGTTTATTATTGTGACATATGTCAAATTTATTATTTAAGTAGAAATTCTGTAATAAACAAACAGAAAATAACCAACAAATGCAAAAAACGGACAGAAATCTCAATTGACTGCTATTATTGGAAATTGAAATTGGCGAGTATTTTAAAACATTCTCTATTGTGTTGCTTGTAAAGCATTGGAGGTTTACGTGTTTAGAATTTTGACATTAAAGTTTCAAGGATTGTTTATAAAGATAAAACAATGCAATGTCACAATTATGACATCTGCCAACTTTATTGTATAATTGGAAAAGTTTGGATTAGCTAAATATCGCGTTAAAAAAATGTGAAAACACTCGCAAATTTGTCAAAAAAATTGCCATTCGTCAAAGCCATTCGCAGATTAAAAAGATCGCAAATTTGTCTAAAATTTGCCATTCGCGGATTTGTAAAAAAATAAATATGTTACATTTTGTTGTGAAACGATTATTTTTTCCGCAAATTTGTAAACAAAAAAATTACAAAAAAATACACCTTTTTTGCAAATTTTTTGTTTGCAAATTTTCGGAAGAAAAATAATCGTTTGACAACAAAATGTAACATATTTATTTCTTTACAAATCTGCGAATGACAAATTTGCGATTGTTTTGGTTTCTTATCTTTTTAATCTGCGAATAGCTTTGACGAATGGCAATTTTTTGACAAATTTGCGAATGTTTTCGTTTGTTAACTCTTTAACCAGCAAATGACATTAGCAAATGACAAATTAGCGATGGTTTATTCACTTTTTAATTTGCGATTGACTTGAATGTCAAATTTGCACGAATGACATATTTGCAGGAGAGAATATATTTATTGTATACTTTGTCTATTGTCTATTCATTTTATACAAACTGCAATTTGCAAGAATATGTCAAATTTAATAAAATATAAAATTTGCAAATCTATTGCGACAAAATATATCATTTTACGGTTAGTTAGGCGCATGCGCGTCCGCCATGTTTAAAAGGCGGGAATATGAACATTTCGGGCACATTTTGTTATTTTCACTGGTTTTACGTTAAAAAGTGCCCGAAAAACATGGCAGAAATTGACGCATGCACACAAAAAAAATTCTATGTTTAACTATGTCTATTCTATGTCTATGTATATTCCTCTTTAACTATGAAAAGGTCTATTGCTCGAATCTGTACATAAGAATTTCGAAATTTCGAAACAAATTTGCAAGCAGAAATTGTTATTTTGACATTTTTTTTTAAGCAGAGGTCAGAAGCAGAGAGAGTTTTAAGTTAAGGTCGATTCCCATACGCGCGACACTCAGCTACGCGACGTCGTGCGACATCGCCTGTCAAATAATAAACACATTGTTTTAAATGGGCACGTCGCGTAGCCATAGTGAGAACCATGGGCACGTTCTCACTTAAAACAATGTAATCTTTATTTGACAGGCGATGTCGCCTGACGTCGCGTAGCTGAGTGTCGCGTATATAAGAATCGGCCTTTAAATTTGCACGTCGCTAGCCATAGTGAGAACGTGTCCACTTAAAACAATGTAATCTTTATTTGACAGGCGATGTCGCCTAACGTCGCGTAGCTGAGTGTCGCGTATATGAGAATCGGCCTTTAATGCTAAATCAAATTAATTCAAATTGATTCGAAATGTGCACATTTTGTAAACAAAGTCAGTGGTAATTTAATTTGACAAATTTAATATTTGCATTGTTTTTTGCGAACAAAAAAAATGTTTAAATATGTGTTTCTATTTTTTTTTGCAAATATGCAAATATTATACTTATTTTGGCAAACTTGTGCTTGAAAATCCTAAACGTAATAAATTCGAATAAACGACCGCAAAAAATCGCATTTAGAGAAATTTACATCAAAATTTGCCAAAACGTGTAATAATAAAAAAACCGTATACATATTTGCACATTAATTAGCTTACAGTCGACAAAAAAAATAATACATTAAGTACGAACTTTTTTTGGAACATAAATCTACTTAGAATCTAAAATAAACTAAATCTAAAAAAATCGCAAACTTTCACAAAAAAGCGTTCGCACTTTGCAGACTAAATTTTAAAGTTTGATTGTTAGCATTAGTACTAGTGCTAGTTATTTGCATTGCCATTAGTATTAGGTTTTAATTAATTTTAAGAGAAAATTAACGATTTCTAGTACATAGACGGAATTCATTGCGAAAATGTAACACAATTAGTTTGCAAAAACAATAATACAATGAGAGAATGAGGTGTTAGTGTGATTTACTTTGGTATTAACATCTAGTTCAACTAGATTTTGAACCAGTTTTAAGGTGAAATAAACTGTAATTTATTTCTAATGTAGTTTGTTGCGAAAATTTAGATACAAAGTTTGCAAAAATTTAGATAAATAAATGTGCAAAAATTTAGATACAATAAGTTTTCAAACATTTAGATACATTAAATAAACGAAAATTTAGAAACAATAAGTTTGCAAACCTGTAGATTTAACAAGTTTGCAAAAATTTCAATACAATAAGTTTGCAAAAATTTAGACACAATAAGTTTGTAAACATTTAGATGTAATACGTTTGCAAAAATTTAGATACAATAAGTGTATAAAAATTTAGATATAAGTTTGCAAAAATTTAGATGTAATAAGTTTGCAAAAATTTAGATACAATAATTTTGCAGACATTTTGATATAATAAGTTATTGAAAATTTAGAAACAATAAGTTTGCAAACCTTTAGATGTAACAAGTTTGCAAAATTTTAGATGTAATAAGTTTGCAAAAAATTAGTTACGATAAGATTGCAAATATCTAGATACAATAAGTTAGCGAAAATTTAGAAACAATAAGTTTGCAAACCTTTAAATTTTACAAGTTTGGTTCAATTTAGATGTAATAAGTTTGCAACAATTTAGGTAAATATGTTTGCAAAAATTTAGACAATAAGTTTGCAAACATTTAGATGTAATAGGTTTGCAAAAATTTAGATACAATAAGTTTACAAAAATTTAGATATAATAAGTTTTCAAAAATTGAGATGTAATAAATTTAGATACGATAAGATTGCAAACATCTAGATACAATAAGTTAGCGAAAATTTAGGAACAATAAGTTTGCAAACCTTTAGATTTAACAAGTTTGCAACAATATAGATGTAATAAGTTTGCAAAAATTTAGGTAAATAACTTTGCAAAAATGTAGACACAATAAGTTTGCAAAAATTTAGATGTAATAGGTTTTCAAACATTTAGATACAATAAGTTTACAAAAATTTAGATGTAATAAGTTTGCAAAAATTTAGATGTAATAAGTTTGCAAAAATTTAGGTACGATAAGTTTACAAAAATTTAGATATAATAAGTTTGCAAAAATTTAGATATAATAAGTTTGCAAAAATTTAGGTACGATAAGATTGCAAACATTTAGATACAATAAGTTAGCGAAAATTTAGAAACAATAAGTTTGCAAACCTTTAGATTTAACAAGTTTGCAAAAATTTCAATGCAATAAGTTTGCAAAAATGTAGGTAAATAAGTTTGCAAAAATTTAGACACAATAAGTTTGCAAACATTGAGATGTAATAGGTTTGCAAAAATTTATATACAATAAGTTTACAAAAATTTAGATATGTTTTCAAAAATGTAGATGCAATAAGTTTGCAAAAATTTGTATTCAATAAGTTTGCAAAAATTTTGATACAATAAGTTTTAAAAAATTTAGATAAATAAGTTTGCAAACATTTAGATACCATACGTTTGCGAAAATTTAGAGACAATAAGCGAAATATTAATTTACTTTGTTAAAGAACTAATTCAAAGACAAAATAAACGAATTTGTTGCAAAAATGTACGTATAATTAGTTTGCGAAAAAATGAAACATTGAGCGAATTAGCGAACTGTTGCAAATATTTAGAAGTAATTAGTTTAGAATTTGTTGCAAAAATTTAGATATAATTTGTATGCGAAAAACATACATTGAGGGAGTTAATGTGAATTATTTGTTTAAGTATTGACAAATTCAATCAATTTTTGGCATTTTATTGCGAAAATAAAGTTATAATTGGTTTGCAAAAACAACGAGGGAATTGGTATAAGTGGCAGTTATTTACTTTAATAATACGATTTTGTTTTTAAAGTAACTTAAACAAAATATTATAAATAATTTAGTACGTAGATTGAATTGTTTGCGAAAATTTACGTATAATTAGTTTGCGAAAAATGATACAATGCGGGTATTAGTGTCTTAATTTGAATATTTAGTATGTATACACTGTTCAAATTTCTTTAAGATATAATTAGTTTGCCAATGAGGGAATTAGTGTCTGAATTTGACTATGTAGTCTGAAGATTGCATCGTTGAAAATTATTTAAGTTAGAATTAGTTTGCCAAAAAATGGCACAATGACGAAATTAGTGTTTTAATGTACCTATGTAGTGTGTAGATTGCAAAGTTGAAATTTCTTTAAGATACAATTAGTTTGTCAAAAAATGGCACAATGAGGGAATTACTGTTTTAATTTGACTATGTAGTATGTAGATTACACAGTTGAAAACTATTTAAGATGCAATTAGTTTGCCAAAAAATGGCATAATAAGGGAATTAGTGTTTTCATTTGGCTATGTAGTGTGTAGATTGCACAGTGGAAAATTATTTAAAGTACAATTAGTTTGCCAAAAAAGTGCACAGAGGGAATGAGTGTTTTAATTTGGCCATGTAGTGTGTAGATTACACAGTTGAAAACTATTTAAGACGCAATTAGTTTGCCAAAAAATGACACAATAAGGGAATTAGTGTTTTCATTTGGCTATGTAGTGTGTAGATTGCACAGAAAAATATTTAAGGTACAATTAGTTTGCCAAAAAATGGCACAATGAGGGAAATAGTGTTTTAATTTGGATATGTAGTATGTAGATTACACAGTTGAAAACTATTTAAGATGCAATTAGTTTGCCAAAAAAATGGCACAATAAGAGAATTAGTGTATTGCTTTGGCTACGTAGTGTGTAGATTGCACAGAAAATTATTTAAGGTACAATTAGTTTGCCAAAAAATTGCACAATGAGGGAATTAGCGTTTTAATTTGGCCATGTAGTGTGTAGATTACACAGTTGAAAACTATCTAAGATGCAATTAGTTTGCCAAAAAATGACACAATACGAGAATTAGTGTTTTTATTTGACTATGTAGTGTGTAGATTGCACAGAAGATTATTTAAGGTACAATTAGTTTGCTAAAAAAATGCACAATGAGGGAATTAGCGTTTTAATTTGGCCATGTAGTGTGTAGATTACACAGTTGAAAACTATTTAAGACGCAATTAGTTTGCCAAAAAATGGCACAATAAGGGAATTAGTGTTTTGATTTGGCTATGTAGTGTGTAGATTGCACAATTGAAAATTATTTAAATTTAATTAGTGTTTTAATTTGGCCAAGTAGTGTATATATTACAGAGTTCAAAACTATTTAAGACGCAATTATGTTGCCAAAAAATGGCATAATACGGGAATTAGTGTTTTTATTTAGCTATGTAGTGTGTAGATTGCACACAAAATTATTTAAAGTACAATTAGTTTGCCAAAAAATGGCACAATGAGGGAATTAGTGTTTTAATTTGGCTATGTAGTATATGGATTGCACAGTTGAAAACTATTTCAGAAGCAATTAGCTTGCAAAAAAAAATGGCACAATAAGAGAATTATTGTTTTAATTTAGCTATCTAGTGTGTAGATTGCACAGAAAATTATTTAAGGTACAATTAGTTTGCCAAAAAAGTGGCAAATTCTGTCAATGAAAGAATTAGTGTTTTAATTTGGCCAAGTAGTGTGTAGATTACACAGTTGAAAACTATTTAAGACGCAATTAGTTTGCCAAAAAATGGCACAATACGGAAATTAGTGTTTAGATTTGGCTATGTAGTGTGTAGATTGCACAGTTGAAAATTATTTAAGGTGCAATTAGTTTGCCAAAAAAATGGCACAATACGGGAATTAATGTTTTGATTTGGCTATGTAGTGTGTAGATTGCACTGAAAATTATTTAAGGTACAATTAGTTTGCCAAAAACTAGCACAGTGAGGGAATTAGTGTTTTAATTTGGCCATGTAGTGTGTAAATTACTCAGTTTAAAACTATTTAAGATGCAATTAGTTTGCCAAAAAATGGTATAAGGGAATTAGTGTTGAGATTTGGCTATGTAGTGTGTAGATTGCATAGTTGAAAATTATTTAAAGTACAATTAGTTTGCCAAAAAAATTGCACAATAAGGGAATTAGTGCTTTAATTTGACTCTGTAGTGTGTAGATTACACAGAAAATTATTTAAGGTACAATTAGTTTGCCAAAAAATGGCACAATAAGGGAATTAGTGTTTTGATTTGGCTATGTACTCTATAGATTGCACAGATAATTATTTAAAGTACAATTAGTTTGCCAAAAAATTGCACAGTGAGGGAATTAGCATTTTAATTTGGTCATGTAGTGTGTAGATTACACAGTTGAAAACTATTTAAGACGCAATTAATTTGCCAAAAAATGGCACAATACGGGAATTAGTGTTTTGATTTGGCTATGTAGTGTGTAGATTGCACAGAAAATTATTTAAGGTACAATTAGTTTGCCAAAAACTGGCACAGTGAGGGAATGAGTGTTTTAATTTGGACATGTAGTGTGTAGATTACACAGTTGAAAACTATTTAAGATGCAATTAGTTTGCCAAAAAAATGGCACAATAAGGGAATTAGTGTTTTGATTTGGCTATGTAGTGTGTAGATTGCACAGAAAATTATTTAAGATACAATTAGTTTGCCAAAAAATGGCAAAATGCAGGAATTAGGGTTTTAATTTGGCTATGTAGTATGTAGATTACACAGTTGAAAACTAAGACACAATTAGTTTGTCAAAAAATTTCACAATATGGAAATTAATGTTTTGATTTGGCTATGTACTGTGTAGATTGCACAGTTGAAAATTATTTAAAGTACAATTAGTTTGCCATAAAATTGCACAGTGAGGGAATGAGTGTTTTAATTTGGCCATGTAGTTTGTAGATTACACAGTTGAAAACTATTTAAGATGCAATTAGTTTGCCAAAAAATGGCACAATAAGGGAATTAGTATTTTGATTTGGCTATGTACTGTATAGATTGCACAGATAATTATTTAAAGTACAATTAGTTTGCCAAAAAATTGCACAGTGAGGGAATTAGCATTTTAATTTGGTCATGTAGTGTGTAGATTACACAGTTGAAAACTATTTAAAACGCAATTAGTTTGCCAAAAAATGGCACAATACGGGAATTAGTGTTTTAATTTGGCTATGTAGTGTGTAGATTGCACAGTTGAAAATTATTTAAAGTACAATTAGTTTGCCATAAAATTGCACAATAAAAGAATTATTGTTTTGATCTGGCTATGTAGTGTGTAGATTGCACAGTTGAAAATTATTTAAGGTACAATTAGTTTGCCAAAAAAATTGCAAGTGAGCGAATTAATGTTTAGATTACACAGTTGAAAATTATTTAAGATTCAATTAGTTTGCCAAAAAATGGCACAATAAGGGAATTAGTGTTTTGATTTGGCTATGTAGTGTGTAGATTGCACAGAAAATTATTTAAGGTACAATTAGTTTTCGAGAAAATGGCACAATGAGGGTATTAGTGTTTCAATTTGGCTAAGTAGTGTGTAGATTGCACAGTTCAAAATTATTTAGGGTACAATTAGTTTGCCAAAAAATGTCACAATGAGGAAATTAATGTCTTAATTTGGCTATGTAGTCTGTAAATGCACAGTTGAAAATTATTTAAGGTACAATTAGTTTTCCAAAAAATGGCACAATGAGGGAATTATTGTTTTAATTTGGCTACTTAGTGTTTATATTGCACAGTTGAAAATTCTTTAAGATACAATTAGTTTGCCAAAAAATGGTACAACATTAGATTTAGTAATTTGGCTAGAATTTTTTTTTGGAAACAAATTGCGAAAAAATGATACAATAAGGAAATTAGTAATTTGGCTATGTTGTGTATAGATTGGCACAGTGATATAATTAGTTTTCGAAAAATTATAGTAATGATGTTAGAAGATTGAGATTTAGTGTAAGCTAATTTGGAAGTAATTTTCGCGGTAGATTAGCGTGCGAAGTTCAGGGTTAGGTGTACAGATGTCGCGAACACTGAACAACAAACGGAATGGTATTAAAAATGCGCAAAAATTTAATTAGCGGTTGTAGTGTGGGTTTCGAACGTATGTCGTACTGTCTAAATGTTAATTAGCATTAATAGGTTAACACACTGCGTTATTTATTTAGCAAGGATAAGAGAGCAATAAAAATTATTTAAAACGAAGGTTTCCAATGCCAAATCGATAAATATGTAAAAATATGTTGTTGTTTTTTTCGGTAAAAATAATTTTATTTAGTGTGATTAGTAACAATAAATAATTTATGGAGTAACCTTTAAAAATAGAAAGCGACAATTATTGCACGCCCACGGTTAGTTTAATCGCGGACTTGGATGTGCACTAGGTGGTGGGTAGTTTGCGTTATTTTTTCCCATAGCAGGGGGTAAAGTGTATATAAAATCAATAATCCGCTAAAAATTAGTAAGTGGACAATGGCGCAATGGCAAAAATTGGGGGATATGCGCGAAAAATAGAGGCAAAAACTAGACCCGGAGTGCGCAACACAAACACTAACACACGCAAAAAAAAGCGAAGAAAAAGAGCGACTATTTTGTGATTGGTTCCCAATAATTGCAAAATCAATAAAAAATTTATTAATTTGCGATTTGTAATTTGTTTGAGGAATAAAATGGCTTACGCTTTTCTTTTGTTTGTAATGTTTTTCTTATCCAAAATGTTGCCAAAAATCGTGTTAATTGGGTGGCGAAAACGCGGAAAAACGTCTTTGCTTCATTTGTCCGGTGCAGCGAGAACATACAAAATTATTTTCACTTTGTTTTCTTTGCTTTAACAAAAACCGAAATCACTTGCGTAATTTTTCACCCGAAAAATTAAATTTATATTCGTTAAAACACTTTTAAAATCACTGTTAATTTTAATTTGCTGCGCCGGTTAATTTAATGTTTGTTTATTATTGTTGTTGTTTTTTTTGCGTTGTTTGTCGGGACCGGCAGTGAGTGAGTGAACAATTGCAATTGTGAACGAGTGTAGATCGTGTGAGCACTTTGCTGCGTGCAGAACACTTGCGCGTCGACCTGCCGCCTTTACCGCCTATCACGCTTTGAGAGAGGAGAGTACTTGCTCTCGGTGCCACTTAGGTTGCCATCCTTATTCTTGCCATCATGGCTGCTGCTGCTTACTGCTTGCTTGCTACTTCTGACCATCCGCTCCTCGCTCCCTCACCAATGCTCCGGACGGAGACGGAGATACGTGATACGTAAAACGTGCAACATTGCAATGCATCTACACTCACTGCCTGTGTACACTCTACATACACCTTCTCTCGCTCGCTCACTCACTCTCCTACTTTTATTATTTTTCTGCATCCTCTGACTCTATTTTTGGACCCATTCTTCTTCTCTCACTCACTTCTCTTACACTACTCCCACATTTTGCATTTACTCCAATTAAAATCAAATCATTTCTAATAACTCCACTACTCCCCTTAATCCACATTCATCATTGATCAGAACATTCATAGACGAGACTAGACAGACGCGACTAGACATACGAGACTAGACATACGATACTAGACAGACGAAACTAGACAGGCGAGACTAGACAGACGAGAGTGGACAGACGAGACTAGACGGACGAGACTAGACAGGCGAAACTAGACAGACGAGACTAGACAGACAAGACTAGACAGACAAGACTAGACAGACGAGACTAGACAGACGAGACTAGTCAGACGAGCTAGACAGACAAGACTAGACAGACAAGACTAGGCAGACAAAACTAGACAGACAAGACTAGACAGACGAGACTAGACAGATGAGACTAGACAGACGAGACTAGGCATTTGAGACTAGATAGACGAGACTCACTAAACCCCCTATTCCACCTTGGCTTTAGTATGCGCCACCCTGGTATCGCATATTTTGCATTCATTCAGGGTGGGCAGCCCGGACGGTTTACTGAGACAGACGAGACTAGTCAGACGAGACTCACTAAACTCCCAATTCCACTTTGGCTTTTGGTATGCGCCACTCTGGTATCGCATTTTTCGCATTCATTCGGGGTGGACAGCCCTGACTGTTCGAAAAAACCGCGCTACCAGGAATCGAACCCGGGTCTCCCGCATTGCCAGGCGGTTATTTTGTCAACACCACCGAATAGGACAGGCAGACAAGACTAGACAGACAAAACTAGACAGACGGGACTAGACAGATAAGACAAGAATCTCAGTAAATGGCCTCTACTTCGTAAACTGTCGATTCGAATTAAAGTTAAAAAAAGGTAAATCGACCAAGTGATTATCTTAGTAATCGACATGAATTAAGTCAAATTCTAACTTAAGTCAAATTCTTAGCTCGTGTTAGTTCGAAACCGATAGAGACGATATAATGTCTTGAAATACTATCGCTAATAAGTCAACAAACCCATAATTAGTATTGGTAATGAAACAAAAAATTATTCCAATCGCATGTACGCTTTAGTTGTATCTATTTGTTATAGACTAAATGCTAAACAAGTAATTTGTGAATCACAAACTTATTTTTAATTGTCGCTCGGTACGTCGTTAGTACTTTTGGGTGACGTCGCCGAAAACCCAATTAATAACAATTTCTCAAAAATTATCGTTCGATTTCTTTGTATTATTTGTACGCGTGAATCTCTTTCCCGGTGGATTTACATTTTATTAAATGCGCGTTATTTTTGGACCGGACAAATAACGCGACACCGTTCTATAATTAATACTCAGTTTTATAGTAAGAATTATAAAAAAATATGTGTGTACGGACTTATTTATAAATACGACTTGCACAAGGAGGGCACTCACTACTTATTATAACTACACGGATTTTCAAGATGTTTTGCTCGACTTCATCATTTGAAAAACACAGCCTTCAAATAAATTTCACTAAAACTTACTTTATCTATTCACACTCCAAAATAAATACAGCATTGTATGTGAAGAATGCCATTATTATAATCGTATGTAAAAGTATTAAAATCGTGCGTAAAAGTCCAATGTAAATCAAATGGAGTTTCATTATTAAACGATTTCTGTTTGTTGTTACTATGGAAACAACTCACGTTACTAAATCAAAAACATAGACGGAGTGAAAAGAAATTTTCTGACATATTAGACGGAGTGAAAAGAAATTTTCTGACATATTAAAAATTGAATTAATTATTTTTCTTTAATTTTTTAAATTATTTTTTCTTATTTTGAATCATGAAGTCTCGGCCTCTCAGTCTGGAGATATCTGGCTCTTATATAACTTAACCTAACCATAACCTAATCTTAATTAAATCTAGGTTAACCTAGATTACATCGACAAGGACCAAACAGTTTTGCCGTCACTGTGCATTTTTACTAGTTGCTTCGTAGATAAAATAATGTATGACACACGTGTGTGAAGAAAGGCTTTTGTGCACTCATTGCGATTAAACCACTCGCCTTCGTCTCGTACTTTAAACTTCGCAACTCATGCACAAAAGCTCTTCTTCACACACTTGTATCATAAACTACTAGTTTTTGTAGATTCAACAATATTTTAACATGCTTCGTAAATAAAATAATATATAATACACGTGTGTGAAGAAGGGCTTTTGTGCACTCTTTGCGATTAAACCACTCGCTTTCGTCTCGTACTTTAACTTCTCATGCAGAAAAGCTTTTCTTCACACACTTGTATCATAAACTACTATTTTTGTAGATTCAGCAGAATTTTAACATGCTTCCTAGATAAAATAATGTATGACACACGTGTGTGAAGAAGGGCTTTTGTGCATGAGTTGCGAAGTTTAAAGCACGAGACGGGGGCGAGTGGTAGTTTATGACAATAGTAATAGTAGTTTATGACACACGTGTGTGAAAAGCTTTTGTGCATTCAATGCAAATAAACTTTCGATTAAAACGAGTCTTTCGATTAAACTTTCGAGTAGCGACTCATGCAACTCATGCACAAAATCCCTTCTTCACGCACTGTAGCATAAACTTCTATTTTTTGTAGATTCAACAGTATTTTAACATGTTTCGTAGATAAAATAATGTATGATTTGAGTGTGTCAAGAAGGGCTTTTGTGCATGAGTTGCTAACTTTAAAGCACGAGCCTTCGGCTTTCGACTCGTGCTTTAAACTTCGCAACTCATGCACAAAAGCCCATCTTCACACACTTGTATCATAAACTACTATTTTTCTGTAGATTCAACAGTATTTTAACATGCTTCGTAAATAAAATAATATATGATACACGTGTGTGAAGAAGGGCTTTTGTGCACTCTTTGCGATTAAACCATTCGCTTTCGTCTCGTACTTTAAACTTCGCAACTCATGCACAAAATCCCTTCTTCGCACACTTGTATCATAAACTACTGTTTTTCTGTAGATTCAACAGTATTTTAACATGCTTCGTAGATAAAATAATGTATGATTTGAGTGTGAGAAGAATTTCAAGCAAAATTTGTTAAATATCGCGAATTTTCTCAAAGAAAATTGAATTGTTTTAAATTTAGTAGGAATAGTGGTTTTTAATACGTGTGCGAAGAAGTGCTTTTGTGCATGAGTTGCGAAGTTTAAAGCACGAGCCTACGGTTCGTTCTTTAAACTTCGCAACTCATGCACAAAAGCCCTTCTTCACACACTCAAATCATACATTGTTTTATCTACGAAGCATGTTAATATACTGTTGAATTTACAAAAAAGTGTGTTAAAGTGTGCGAAGAAGGGCTTTTGTGCATGAGTTGCGAAGTTTAAAGCACGAGCTGTAGGCAAGTTGTATAATCGCAACTCTAAAATTTAATCGAAAAACTCGTTTTAATCGAAAGTTTAAAGCACAAGCCGAAGGCGAGTTGTTTATTCGCATTGAGTGCACAAAAGCCTTTGACACACGTGTGTCACAATCTAAAACGGTTTTCTTTCTCTGCTCTTCATTGGAAACAAGTCGTCAAGTTTTTGGCCACAAGTATAATAATCTTGTTATACAGAAAAATTCTTCGCGCATTTTCGAAATATTCGCAAAATTCGCATAATTTCTACCAAAATTTGTTAAATATCGCGATTTTTCTCAACGGCTTTAAATATAGTAGGAATAGTGGTTTATGATACGAGTGTGTGAAGAAGGGCTTTTGTGCATTTGTTGCCTTCGGCTCGTGCTTTAAACTTCGCAACTCATGCAGAAAAGCTCTTCTTTACACACTTGTATTATAAACTACTATTATATTATCGACGATATCGATCATTTATGATTGAGTCATTGCTTAATTGCAAATAAATAATCTAAAATTAACTTTTTTATTATCATTTATTGTTGAATATTTTGACAATTTTCGGGCATATTTTAGACATTTTTCATGCATATTTCATGTTTTTATGTTGCATATAATCCGGTTTCTAATGGTTTTATGTTGTTAGATCATTTCCGATACTATTAATATTGTCGATAGTTTATAAGCTTTTCCAATTTTAACCAAATATGATATTTTACATCAATAATATTACAAAAAAATGTGTTAATAGTAGTTTGTGATACGAGTGTGTGAATAAGGGCTTTTGTGCATGAGTTGCGAAGATTAACGCACGAGCCGAGCGACAAATGTACAAAAGCCCTTCTTCACACACTCGTATCATAAACTACTGTTCTTACTATATTTCAAACAATTTAATTTTCTTAAAGCCGTTAAGAGAATGCGATGAGATCGCGATGCTTAACAAATTTTGCTTGAAATTGTGCGAATTTTGCGAATATTTCGAAAATGGGCGAAGAATTTTTCTGTATAACAAGATTATTATACTTGTGGCCGAAAACTTGATGACTTGTTTCCAATGAAGCGAAGAGAAAGAAAACCGTTTTAGATTGTGACACACGTGTGTCAAAGGCTTTTTTGCACTCAATGCGAATAAACTACTCGCCATCCGCTCGTGCTTTAAACTTTCGATTAAAACGAGTCTTTCGATTAAACTTTCGAGTTACGATTATACCACTAGCCTACGGCTCGAGCTTTAAACTTCGAAACTCGTGCACAAAAGCCCTTCTTCACACACTTTTTTGTAAATTCAACAGTGTTTTAACATGCTTCGTGGATAAAACAATGTAGGATTTGAGTGTGTGAAGAGGGGCTTTTGTGCATGAGTTGCGAAGTTTAAAGCACGAGCCTTCGGCATGCACAAAAGCCTTTCTTTACACACTCGTATCATAAACCACTATTCCTACTAAATTTAAAACAATTCAATTTTGTTGCTGAGAAAATTCGCGATATTTATCAAATTTTGCTGGAAATTATGCGAGTTTTGCGAATATTTCGAAAATGTGCGAAGAGCTTTTCTGTATAACAAGATTATTATACTAATGGCCGAAAACTTTATGACTTCTTTCCAATGAAGCGCAGAGAAAGAAAACCGTTTTAGATTGTAACACCTATATCTCAACCAAAAACGTTATTTCGCATTATTTTCTAGATTATAACCAGTTCACTAGCACCTAAATCGCAAACACATTTTAGACTTAATTTCGTATTCCTCGATTTTTTTCAAACTTTGCGGACTTTTATTAGTGAGGCTTGTTATTACAGTTTTAGTAACCCTCCCCGGTTTTAGTCTAGATATTAGTTTTAATAAATAACATTTTATGGACAATAAACCGCCGGTTCTCGTTAACCATCTCGAAATATAATTAGTCAAATAAATCTTGTCTTACTTTGTATTTATTTACATGGAGCGCGCGTCATAAAAAAAGAGAGCCCAATAAAAACATAAATAACGAAATGCACCGCATCCGCACTAATTAGCCCGCCTAAACGCCGAAGACGAAAAATGTTACGCAGTGTGCGAAAATTATTCGCGTGGTCGTAACACATTTTTTGCGGTGCGAGTCTCGCTCCCCCGAATCGGGAAGGGGCTGCGGAACTCGAGAGGGAATTCGCAAATTTGCACATTATCGTAAGCGGCTTAACGATACAATTAAAACTTTTAGTTGAAAAAAAAAGAAACATGGCGAGGGGGGAGTGGAAAAATTCGTGCCATTTTGCAAAACGAAATTTTGCAAAACGCAGTTAAGTTAGCAAAGTTTGAAAACAATCGATGGATCCCGAAAATTGAGTTTATAGTTTTGTTTGGGAAAAGTTCGTAAACTAAATCGATTCTAACTTCGATTTAGCACAATATACTTAATACAGACAATACACAATAGACTTAACTCGGAAAAAGTTTGCAAATAATTTAGTTGACTAAATGGGCTGTTTAAACAGTACTTAAATTAATTCATCTAATTTATACAGTTTGACTAGTTCAGTTAGTATCTTCTCTAAGTAGATTTAGATTTAGACTAGACAACACGGATAGAACAAACCTTAAGAATTTAATAGATTAAATCTTATATTTAAACACTTGCTGCAGCTTTGGTCTAATCTACATAGCTTCAGTTGCTCAGTTTGTGTCTTACTGGTTCAGATTTCGTCTAATCTACATAGTTTGACTAGTCTTTTATTGCAATAATCTTGGTATTAAATGTAGTGGCTAAGCTTTACTATGAAGACTAGATAACAGAATGTTAAGAATTTAGTAGACTAAATGCTGCATTTAAATGCTGTAGGTACACACCAGGGATGTTGTGGATGCAGATTTTTTCACATTCGCGGATGCGGATATTTGAAGGCTCACATCCGCGGATGCGGATGCGGATCTTAAGATATTTTATAAGAAACTAATAATTTTTAATATTCTTAACAAGTTATTAGTAATTAATGTTAAAAATTGGAGCATTATATTTAATAAAAAGTAATATCCGCCTTTTTCGTTTTTAGCCCTAAATTATAACTAAACGGTTTCCAAACACGTAGCGGTCATAAAGAGCTAGAAAATAAAGATTTAGAATATAAAGGATTTAGAATATAAACGTCATAAAGAGTTAGAAATCATCCAGATGTTGGGACCTATTGGCCGATTTAGCGTAATCTTAATCCCTCTAAAAACCTTTAGAAACCAAAATTTAAATTATTACGTATAAGACCACAATAAAAATAAAATCCGCATGGACATCCGCAATGATTATTGCGGATGTAGATGCGGACGCAGATGTCCACATTGATGCGGAAGTTCCGCAATTGCTGAAGATGATGCTATGAGCGGAAGTTCTGCAATTGCGGATACGGATGCGAATATTCGCAACATCCCTAGTTCACACTTTATTCAGTTTTCGTGTAATCTACATAGTGTTAGTTGCTCAGATTATATCTTAGCCCCAAAGGATAGACCCTTAGCTCAGATTATATCTTAGCCCCAAAGGATAGACCCTTGTTGTTATATGTATCCTTCGTAAGTTGATAAGCCATTTCCATTCTTCTCGCCCGCTCTTTTATGGCATTCTTTTCCGACCCATTGTCCTGTAATTTTTCTCCCAAATACTTAAAACACCTAACTCGCTTTATTTTGGCTTCTCTCAACTCCAAGTGGAGAGGAACGTCTTTGATGTTGGTCATGAAGACAGTCTTCTCAAAAGAAATTTGAAGCCCAGTCTTCTTGGCTATCATGCGGAGTTCTTCAGTTCTTTTAGTCGCTGTTTCAACACCGGTAGTGAGTATCACAACATCGTCGACGAATGCCAAACAATCCGTTCTTATACTATCTTTACCTCTCCCTAACCTGAAAGCCTCTTTATCCAAAATTCCCTTTGTCCATTCTCGAATAACTTTTTCTAAGACGCAGTTGAATAATATTGGCGAAAGCCCGTCGCCTTGTCGTACGTCAGTTTTGATTTCGAAAGGCTCTGACAACTCCCCCCCGGAACTTTATTTTGGAGAAAGTATTGCTAATCGTCTGTTGAATTAGATTCCTCGTCTTGTTGTCCACTCCAAATTCTTCGAGAATTGCCAATAAGGTTTTTCGGTCAATGGAGTCATAGGCCTTCCGGAAGTCCACAAAGACGGCGACATATTTATTCTGTCCCAACATCCTGTACTTTATGATATTCCGCAGGTTGAAGATTTGATCCGCGCAAGATCTTCCTTTCCGAAAACCTGCTTGGTATTCACCCAATTCAGAATCCAAAAACCCTTCTATTCTGGTTAGTAACGCTTTCGATAAAATCTTGTAAGGAACTGAAACAAGAGCCTCTATAATTATTTACGTCCATCTTGTCACCTTTTTTATGAAGGGGATGGATCAAAGCCATTTGCCAGTCAGCAGGGATCATCTCAGTTATCCAGATATTCTGAAGTAAACGAGTGAAAGATTTTACGACTCCCGCAGATCCGAGGTGTAGGAGTTCAGCGACGATACCATCTGCACCAGCAGCTTTGATTGCCTTAAGTCCTTGAATAATCCGCAAAATTTCGTCTTCGTCAGTAGGCAATAAATTGGGAGATGATACTTCTGGTGGTTCAACTTTCAGGTTTTCTTGCGGACCATCACAGTTAAGGAGTGAGTCAAAATATCTGGCAAGGATGTCACAGTTTTGCTTATCGCTCATTCCTATCGTTCATACTTGAAGCACATTCCTGGTGCCTGATAACTCCTTAAGCGCGATTTGAACGTCCTATAAAAGTTCCGTGTATTGTTCATTTGGAAATCTTCCTGCGTTTTCTTTAGTTGATCTTGTTCATATTGTCTCTTAGTCCTTCTGAAAGACCGGGCTGCATGTTTCGTTCATCATCTCGTTTCGTTGAGCTCCATTTTTTCCATACCTATTTCTGGCGTTTCAGTGCGTCGTCACATTCTGCATGCCACCAATTTTGTCTTATTCGCTTTGTCTGAGCAATCGTTCTTCCAGCAGCACCTTGGATCTTGTCTCGGATTACATCCGAATTTCCTGACGCAAGGCACATCAGTTCATCTCGGTAACTTTCCCTTGCCGCATTATTGGATTTTTATAATCAAATCGCGGGATATTTTCTCTCCGTGTTCTTTTCCTGGTTGGTAAAAACTTCAGTTTAATTTTGGCCAAGTAGTGATCGGAGTCTACTTCTGCTCCCCTTGCTACTTGCACGTTCATGATTTCTCTCTTTCCCATCGTAGAAATGGCGACGTGGTCGATCTGAAATTCTCCCAATAGAGGATTGGGGGATCGCCATGTCTTCTGTTTCCTGGGTAAATGCTTGAAAGTTGTTGACATAGCTGTAGAGTAAAGGCTTGACAAAGGTACGTTTATGTGCGGGATATTCTCCTACTACCTTCCGATATTTTCTCTCCTTCTCGATCTGCGCATTACGTCACCCATTAGTACCATGTTCTTCTTTGGTATCCGAGACATCTGATCTTCTAGCTCTTCCCCGAACTGTTCGACTTTGTGTGGATTCTTGCAATTATCTTCGTTGATCGGGCTGTGACCATTTATGAGAGTGTAGGTCTTGTTGCCACACCCTAAGTGCAGAAGTGACAGTCTTGGTGATGAACTTTCAAAGCCTATCACAGACTCTATTATGCACTTGTCTAATTGGAGCAATATATTTAATAAAAAGAAAGAGCTGCCTTTTTCGTTTTTAGCCCTAAATTAGCCCTAAAAAGTTTCAAAACACGTAGCCGTTATAAAGAGCTTTAAAACGCACTTAGAAATCATTCACGACACCACGACCAGATGTTGGGAGCTATTGGTCGCTTTAGCGTAATCTTAATCCCTTTAAAAACCTTTAGAAACCAAAATTGAAATTATTACGTTTAAGACCGCAATACAAATAAAATCCGCATGAACATCCGCAATGATTATTGCGGATGCGGACGCAGATGTCCACATCGATGCGGAAGTGCCGCAATTGCGAATGCGGAAGTTCCGCAATTGCGGGTGCGGATGCGAATATTTGCAACATCCTTAGTACATACTTTATTCAGATTTCGTGTAATCTACAGAGTGTTAGTTGTTCAGATTATATCTTATTGGTTCAGCTTTCGTTTTATCTAAATAGTTTGACTAGTTCAGTTAGTATCTTTTATTGCAACAATCTTGGAATTAAGTGTAGTGTTTAAGCTTTAGTTTGAAGACTAGATAACAATACGTTAAGCATTTACTAGACCAGGGGTCGGTAAAGTGTGGCTCGTGAGACACATGTGGCTTTTTGGTGTGAGCTTATGGCTCTTCGCAAATACATTGAGACCAACAAAAATCACAACAAAAGGAACAGAATTGTCCCTTTTCGGAAGTCCTACGACCACCGCCTACTTAACTCATAGTCACAGCGCGGATCTTGGTTATTTCTTTTAGATATTGTATCTCGGCATCAAGACAGCGCATTGTTCGAAATTGTGCTTTTTGGACATAATTCAGAAACTCTTGTTATGGCTTCAATGGCAAACAATAAAAAGGCTAATGTCGAGAAAAATTTAAAAAATAAACATACCGGAATTTGCAAGGAATTATCCCGTCGGTGATGTAGAAAGAAAGCAATTGAAGAACTTCAGAACGATTTTAAAAAGACATGTTCCTTTTTTCACTGTTGGATGCAGTCTGCAAATAATGCTAACTTCTCGAGCTTTGTCGTGAATCACGGAATCATCAAAAAAGGAAAACCATTCACTGATGGTGAGTACATTAAAAGTTGTTTTATAAATGTGGCAGACACTCTGTTTCACAATTTTAATGATAAATCAGATATTATGAATAAAATCAAAAGCTTACCATTCTCTGACAAAATTGTAACAAAAAGGACAAACAAAATGTCGTTAAATGCATGCAAACAACAAGTTAAGGACGTTAAATTAGCATCAGCCATATCAATAGCGGTCGGTGAGTCTTGTGACATAAAGGATACTGCACAAGTTGTCTTTGCTCGCTACATTTCATCAGATGGTCTCAAAGAGGAACTCCTAGGATTATTTGCACTCAAGGTTCAAACACGAGGAGAAGATGTTGAAAATGCAATGACCTAATGTGAAGAAAAATCACATACCACTTACTAAAATTGTGTCAATTGCAACGGGTTGGCTAAAGTAATAAAGTAGCTAAAAGTATGGTGGGGAATAAAAAAGTATTTGTCACAATTTGAAAAGTCTAAAATTATCATGACGTGTTATCTTTCCATTGCATAATTTACCTGGAAGCACTTTGCGCAACATTTCCAGAAGATATTGGTTATAACTTTATCGCAAAGGTGCTTAATCATCGCCCATTATGAAAAAAAAAATGCAAAAATATGACTTTATGAAAACAACTCATCCGTGGCTCTTGATCCAGTTTAAAATCATTTTAAATAAAAATTTGGCTCGTAAGCTTAAAAAGTTTGCCGACCCCTGTACTAGACTAAATGCTGCATTTAAAACATGTAGGTACACACTAGGGATGGTACGGATGCAGACTTTTTCACATTCGCGGATGCGGATATTTGAAGGTTCACATCCGCGGATGCGGATGCGGATATTAAGATATTTTATAAGAAACTGTATGCGTGGAGAGAAAAAAAAAAGAAATAAAGATAAAATAATAAGATAGTAGTTTTTAATATTTTTATCTAGTTATTAGTAATTAAAGCTAAAAATTGGAGCATTATATTTAAAAAAAAAGAATATCGTTTAATCTAAATAGTTTGACTAGTTCAGTTAGTATCTTTTACTGTAACAATCTTGGAATTAATTGCAGTGTTTAAGCTTTAGTTTGAAGACTAGGTAACAATACGTTAAGAATTTAGTAGAGGGTCTGATTCCTGGTGCTGGTTGTTCGGAGGCTTCTTGCGGATCTGTTTGTGGAAGATTTGTGTGAGATCCGTTTGCTGGAGGTCGGGTTGCAAGGGGAGGATTATTTTTGGAGTTTCTGTTTGTTGACTCCCATCGGTGAGGGGAGCACTGAGATCTATGTTGAGGTTCTGTTTTTTGTCGTTGTCTTGCCACGCTTGGCGCAGTCTTTCCACGAAGTCTTGTCGGGGGTTCAAGATTGAATCTTTCACAGTGTCTGGGCGTTTCTCGGGTTTCGGTGGATCAGTTTTATCGGTGGGGGTTTCGCGCTCAAACTTATTCGAATTCCCAAATTCTCGTCGGGAATCTCCTCGGAATGCTGCTTCCGCAGGCTCGATCTCCTGGACTGGTAAGCGGGCGATTGCTCATACTGCAGGGATAATTGGCGAATCGCGCCCACCTTCCGCGACATATCACAAAGCGAAAAAAACACGGTTTATGTGCGAGGCATGTTCACGATGAAACCACAAAAACCACATCATATCAACACAGGGTCTATACCTCACGATCTCAGATTTTCCTGAAATTTGGCTAATGTGTACTATTGCTATAGACTTGCAAAAATATAAAATTTTTCTGAGATATGTCAACTCGTTTTTGAATTACAGAGCTGCAAAGTTTTTCATAAATGGACCCAAAAATAGGGAACAACAACTTTTGGAGTTCCTGTAGAATCTTTCGTAATTGAGCTGGAGACCTAGAAATAGTGGCATTTTACAGAATTTGTCATGCCCTTTCCTATGATTTACAACATTATATAGGTTAAGTTAAGAAAAAAAATCTTAAAACGCATTTTAAAATTGTAATTCATTTTTTTTCCTAAAGTACGTAATTTTAAATTTCCAAATTAATTCCATGACTAGCTAGTATAGTTGTAAACTACAGGTCAAAATATAAATTTGGGCAATGGATGGCTTCGTTGTAAAGAAAATTGAAAACTGAACTTCTATTTCCATTAATTCAACTCTGTATTCATAATCCAACAATGCTATATTGACATATAAATGAAAATAAACAAAAGTTACTATTAATAAAAGTTACACTATAAAATAATAGGACAAATGTTCATTTTAAGTTTGAAAGGGCTTCATTTGTCATACAGATATCACATTCAAGTAGAACATAGGTTCTTCCAGTGGGAGTTTTAGAGGATTCACTTTCATAAGGACATCCATTACTGAAACCCACAAAATGTCAGCATTTCTTGGATATGAGAAGGATGTAGAGGGTCCATCTGGATGAAGAAAAGTTACTTTTACTTCATCAAGTTCTTCATTCTTCTGTAAAACATATCCAAGCCACCAGTTGTTATCATACAGAACAGTGATGTAACCTGATATGTCTGCTAATTTAAGCTTTTTAGGAGATTTTGACACCTCCTTTTCCCAAGCTTTTGAATTTGTAGAAAAGTTTTTCACCAATATTTTGGAAGTAGTTTTTGGAATGAACGCAGGGTATTTTTGCGTTCCATTGATAGACAGTGCTTGATTGATGATGAACGATTTTTCAAGAAATATTCTGATTCAATATAGTCTTCTTGTGTTGAATATTCAAAGTCTACTTTGCTAATGTTTTCTACTGTCCACTCAAAAAGTTGTAGTGGGGTTTGGATTTGATTTTCATAGGGTCTTTGCAAACTGGCACGAGCTGCTAGTCTCTTTACAGAACCCCCTACTCCGTCGCAAGGTCCTTAGCCATGTGCTGTGGCAAAAAAGTGCCATTCTGCCTCCACTTTCAAATCCTCCTCATGAAAGCAGAGGTTTAAAATTTTTGTTTTGTTTTTGTATTGGGCAGCAGACTCGTCTGAAAAATAAAAAAATCTTTTTGGGATTTTTTTAAAATTTGTTTATCAGTTTCTTTTGAAAAATATACACAGCAATTGTGTTGTGCTCTAGGGCATCAGAAACAATTACATAACTAACATGTTCAACTTTGTTTTCCTCTTTAAAATATATAACAAAGTGGTGGGTGGATTGTGACCTGTTGGCTCGTCCAGTGCTTCATCTTATAATACTATGCTATAATTTTCAGAAAAGTCACAGGTGACAACGAATTCTGATTCTTGCAGACCTTCTCTTGTGTTGGTAAGAAAATATCTATGCTGCTTGGCAATAAAGTCATGCTGAACCAAAGCAGACAACTTGCTGCAGAATAAATCAATAAATTCATCCGAATCTTCCTCTAAAAGCTGTAGATTACAACGATCAACTGAAACCCACTGGCGAAATTGCACTTTTTCAATTGAATTTTCAGCAATGGATTCCTCCAAAATATTACGTATCTCAGTTTCACCTGGACAATAAGCACATTTTCTCATGTTACAATCAATAGACGATGGATTACAAAGCACTTTCGCGAGGCATTGCTTGTAATTTTGTATTTTTCCATTTGTTATGGTCTTCAATTTTGCATTTTCTATCATCAGTTTTACGTTTTGGCGAGTTGTGCATACACAAACAGAGTGTGTTCCACTTTGGCCAGCTAACACACAATGTTTAGGTCTTAATTCTGCAAATTTGGAGAAACCTATTTTCATGTTAGTAAACTTGTCCTTAAACTGTTTGTATGCTTCTTTAAGATTCCACAATATAAGTCTTTTCGAAATCTTCGATTTAGTTCCATCTGTTTCAGTAACTGTTACACAATCTTTAATACCCGGCATTGTTCTACTAACTTCATCGTGTTCATAAACCAAACGTACAATTTCAACTGTCTCTATATAGGCAAGTTTTTCCCTGGTTTTAAATTTGGACCTTCTAAAAAGCCTTTTTCTTTTAGAATTCTTTTTGATTGCCTAACCATGAAATTCGGTGAATTAAATTCGCGCATTATCTTTCTAATGCTCCAATTTTTGTTAAAAGCATTAGCTTTTTCGTCCTACTCGTACAACTGGAAAACTTAATTTTCAGATTTGTTACATCTTCTGAATTCTCAATATCATTATCATTTTCTGATGACGAACTTTCTGCAGCAGCCACAAATATTTTACTTTTGATAGTTGAGGAAATATTTCTTACTTTAGATGTGCCATATTTCTTGGATTTAATTTTTCTCTTAGACATCGGAGACTCGCCCAACTGCTCAAGAGATATATTGTGACAAGTGACAACCTCTGAATTTGTCATAAAATCTGCGTCATTATCCGACAATGTTTCTGAGTGAGAATGGTCATTTTCATCATTTTGGTCAATTAGGACCTGTGCATTTTTTAACTCAGTAATTTCCTTCCTACATCTATCACAAATTTTTGAGCCGCTGACTATTTGTGGATACAATTCAGGCGAAACTGAGAAAAGGCGAAAACCTTGTCCAGGTGAAACTGAGATACGTGAACATACATGCTGTGGCATTTCTCAACTTTCTTCTAGCTCTGACAAAGTGATTTGTTTTCTGTAACGGATTACAACACTGAATTCGCAATGTATTAGTTTCCATATTGAAACCTAACCTCACTTAATTGTGAAACAATACACATAAACAATATAAATAATAATAATGAAGCCATTGCCCAAATTGATATTTTGTCTTGTGGTTTGCAACAATAATGGAATGGAATTAATTTGAAAATTTTAAAATATGTACTTTCTGAAAAAAAAATTAAAATTTTAAATTAGGTTTTGTAATTTTTTCTCATATATTAACCTATATAGTGTTGTATATCATAGAAAACGGCGTTAGAAATGCTGTAAAATGGCACCAATTTCAGGTCTCTAGCTCGATTACAAATGCTACTACAGCGTTTCAAAAAATTGGTGTTCCCTCTTTTTTCGCCCATTGATGAGTACTTTACAGCACTATAATTCAAAAACGAGTTGTCACATCTCAGTAAAATTTCATATTTTCCCAAGTCATTACCAATAGTATACATGTGCCAAATTTCAAGAAAAATCTGAGATGGTAAGGATGAAAATTTTATTTTTTTGTGTTGAATTGACATGGAATGACCATGACTAAATACTACATTTAAATGTTATAGGAACAAACTTAATTCAGTTTTCATGTAATCTAAATAGTTTGAGTTGTTCAGTTTGTATCTTATTGTTCCAGCTTTCGTCTAATCTACACAGTTTAACACCAGTTCAGTTAGTATTTTTTATTCCAACTATTTTGGAATTAAGTGTAGTGTTTAAGCTTCAGTTATCAAGACTAGATAACAAAACGTTAAGAATTTAATAGACTAAATGCTGCATTTAAATACTGTAGGTACACACTTAATTCAGTTTTCATGTAATCTACATTGTTTGAGTTCTTCAGTTTGTATCTTGTTGTATCAAGAGCCTTACAACAAGATACAAACTGAATAAGTTTAAGCTTTAGATTTGATTTAGAACAGAAGGTGTTACCTTAAGAATTTTGTAGCCTAAATAGTTTGACTAGTTCACAATTCTTTTTGGCAAGTCAATAAGTTTAACCCTCAACCACCTGCCATACGTCTCAGCTGAGAAAATTACTGCTACTTTGGGTCTGAGAGACGTATGTCAGGTGGTTAGGTGTTAAGTAGACTTAGGCCTAGGCCGCACTACGGCTAAACCGCCGCGGTTTTTAATCACGCGATTTTGTGACTTAAGTAAGGTAATAGAAGCGGCTTCACTTGCGGTTTTTTCCCGCGGCTGATTTTAATAGCGTAATGAGTGTTTCGCGGTTATAGCGGAAAAAACCGTAGTGAGGCTTTGGCCTTAAGAATTCTTTTTAAATTTTTGTAGGATTGATCTACATCTACAATATGTAGTTTGTTATATAATATTGTTTTTAATAGTGTTTAGATTAGGTGAGATTGAAAGAAGGACGTACCTTGAGAATTGAGACTGGACGCAATTGTTAGTGTGATTTGTGGTGAAAGCGTAAAGAGAGTAAAGGAAGAAGTGCGTTGGGTATGTAGTAGACATGAAGCGGAGAGAAAAAAATCTAAATTATTATCGACTAAATAATAAAAGTAATAATTCAGGGTGGTTATCGAAAAGGGAATTGTCGTGACACGACGTACCAACGTGTTGTTTCCCTTTTCCGCCCTTTGCTTATTCCATCCGCGCACCCCCGCCGGCCCTTGGCCGCCCGCCCCCGCGCAAAACAAACGATATCGATTTTGGGCAGCCGACTGAGTACCTAATGTATACTTGCAAGTAGTTGCTAGGCTATATACTAAAAATCTATTCCGCATCTATACTACACATAAGTCATCAATCCCGTATAGATTTGGACTCGGGGGGCGGCGGCGGTCTAGAGAGAGAGGGAGGCAGACGGAGGCGGATAACTGTTCCTCCTGCCGCCGCCGCCGCCGCTGATGTATTATTCGAGAGAGGATAACAAAAGGTGGACGGGAAGAGGAAGGGAGAGACGCGTAATAAAGGAAAAAAGAAAAGCTCCGCGTGTGCACTATATAGATGTGTAGTGGAGATCATGAGAGTTTGCGAATCGGCCATTTTGTTTATGACTTTTATTCCTCGTAAAAAATAACTATTTTCACTCGCGCGCTCTCTCTCTCTCGCACGCGCGCCTAGTCTCAATCGATAAGATTTCTACTGTTATCCAACTCCTAAAGTTCAAACTAATTACGCTACCATTTACTTATCGAAATTACTAATTATAATTTTTATGCAATTAACTGACTAACTATATATAGTCTGTATAGTCTTGTCTGTCTAGTCCTGTCTGTCTAGTCTTGTCTGTCTAGTCTTGTCTGTCTAGTCTTGTCTGTCTAGTCTTGTCTGTCTAGTCTTGTCTGTCTAGTCTTGTCTGTCTAGTCTTGTCTGTCTAGTCTTGTCTGTCTAGTCTTGTCTGTCTAGTCTTGTCTGTCTAGTCTTGTCTGTCTAGTCTTGTCTGTCTAGTCTTGTCTGTCTAGTCTTGTCTGTCTAGTCTTGTCTGTCTAGTCTTGTCTGTCTAGTCTTGTCTGTCTAGTCTTGTCTGTCTAGTCTTGTCTGTCTAGTCTTGTCTGTCTAGTCTTGTCTGTCTAGTCTTGTCTGTCTAGTCTTGTCTGTCTAGTCTTGTCTGTCTAGTCTTGTCTGTCTAGTCTTGTCTGTCTAGTCTTGTCTGTCTAGTCTTGTCTGTCTAGTCTTGTCTGTCTAGTCTTGTCTGTCTAGTCTTGTCTGTCTAGTCTTGTCTGTCTAGTCTTGTCTGTCTAGTCTTGTCTGTCTAGTCTTGTCTGTCTAGTCTTGTCTGTCTAGTCTTGTCTGTCTAGTCTTGTCTGTCTAGTCTTGTCTGTCTAGTCTTGTCTGTCTAGTCTTGTCTGTCTAGTCTTGTCTGTCTAGTCTTGTCTGTCTAGTCTTGTCTGTCTAGTCTTGTCTGTCTAGTCTTGTCTGTCTAGTCTTGTCTGTCTAGTCTTGTCTGTCTAGTCTTGTCTGTCTAGTCTTGTCTGTCTAGTCTTGTCTGTCTAGTCTTGTCTGTCTAGTCTTGTCTGTCTAGTCTTGTCTGTCTAGTCTTGTCTGTCTAGTCTTGTCTGTCTAGTCTTGTCTGTCTAGTCTTGTCTGTCTAGTCTTGTCTGTCTAGTCTTGTCTGTCTAGTCTTGTCTGTCTAGTCTTGTCTGTCTAGTCTTGTCTGTCTAGTCTTGTCTGTCTAGTCTTGTCTGTCTAGTCTTGTCTGTCTAGTCTTGTCTGTCTAGTCTTGTCTGTCTAGTCTTGTCTGTCTAGTCTTGTCTGTCTAGTCTTGTCTGTCTAGTCTTGTCTGTCTAGTCTTGTCTGTCTAGTCTTGTCTGTCTAGTCTTGTCTGTCTAGTCTTGTCTGTCTAGTCTTGTCTGTCTAGTCTTGTCTGTCTAGTCTTGTCTGTCTAGTCTTGTCTGTCTAGTCTTGTCTGTCTAGTCTTGTCTGTCTAGTCTTGTCTGTCTAGTCTTGTCTGTCTAGTCTTGTCTGTCTAGTCTTGTCTGTCTAGTCTTGTCTGTCTAGTCTTGTCTGTCTAGTCTTGTCTGTCTAGTCTTGTCTGTCTAGTCTTGTCTGTCTAGTCTTGTCTGTCTAGTCTTGTCTGTCTAGTCTTGTCTGTCTAGTCTTGTCTGTCTAGTCTTGTCTGTCTAGTCTTGTCTGTCTAGTCTTGTCTGTCTAGTCTTGTCTGTCTAGTCTTGTCTGTCTAGTCTTGTCTGTCTAGTCTTGTCTGTCTAGTCTTGTCTGTCTAGTCTTGTCTGTCTAGTCTTGTCTGTCTAGTCTTGTCTGTCTAGTCTTGTCTGTCTAGTCTTGTCTGTCTAGTCTTGTCTGTCTAGTCTTGTCTGTCTAGTCTTGTCTGTCTAGTCTTGTCTGTCTAGTCTTGTCTGTCTAGTCTTGTCTGTCTAGTCTTGTCTGTCTAGTCTTGTCTGTCTAGTCTTGTCTGTCTAGTCTTGTCTGTCTAGTCTTGTCTGTCTAGTCTTGTCTGTCTAGTCTTGTCTGTCTAGTCTTGTCTGTCTAGTCTTGTCTGTCTAGTCTTGTCTGTCTAGTCTTGTCTGTCTAGTCTTGTCTGTCTAGTCTTGTCTGTCTAGTCTTGTCTGTCTAGTCTTGTCTGTCTAGTCTTGTCTGTCTAGTCTTGTCTGTCTAGTCTTGTCTGTCTAGTCTTGTCTGTCTAGTCTTGTCTGTCTAGTCTTGTCTGTCTAGTCTTGTCTGTCTAGTCTTGTCTGTCTAGTCTTGTCTGTCTAGTCTTGTCTGTCTAGTCTTGTCTGTCTAGTCTTGTCTGTCTAGTCTTGTCTGTCTAGTCTTGTCTGTCTAGTCTTGTCTGTCTAGTCTTGTCTGTCTAGTCTTGTCTGTCTAGTCTTGTCTGTCTAGTCTTGTCTGTCTAGTCTTGTCTGTCTAGTCTTGTCTGTCTAGTCTTGTCTGTCTAGTCTTGTCTGTCTAGTCTTGTCTGTCTAGTCTTGTCTGTCTAGTCTTGTCTGTCTAGTCTTGTCTGTCTAGTCTTGTCTGTCTAGTCTTGTCTGTCTAGTCTTGTCTGTCTAGTCTTGTCTGTCTAGTCTTGTCTGTCTAGTCTTGTCTGTCTAGTCTTGTCTGTCTAGTCTTGTCTGTCTAGTCTTGTCTGTCTAGTCTTGTCTGTCTAGTCTTGTCTGTCTAGTCTTGTCTGTCTAGTCTTGTCTGTCTAGTCTTGTCTGTCTAGTCTTGTCTGTCTAGTCTTGTCTGTCTAGTCTTGTCTGTCTAGTCTTGTCTGTCTAGTCTTGTCTGTCTAGTCTTGTCTGTCTAGTCTTGTCTGTCTAGTCTTGTCTGTCTAGTCTTGTCTGTCTAGTCTTGTCTGTCTAGTCTTGTCTGTCTAGTCTTGTCTGTCTAGTCTTGTCTGTCTAGTCTTGTCTGTCTAGTCTTGTCTGTCTAGTCTTGTCTGTCTAGTCTTGTCTGTCTAGTCTTGTCTGTCTAGTCTTGTCTGTCTAGTCTTGTCTGTCTAGTCTTGTCTGTCTAGTCTTGTCTGTCTAGTCTTGTCTGTCTAGTCTTGTCTGTCTAGTCTTGTCTGTCTAGTCTTGTCTGTCTAGTCTTGTCTGTCTAGTCTTGTCTGTCTAGTCTTGTCTGTCTAGTCTTGTCTGTCTAGTCTTGTCTGTCTAGTCTTGTCTGTCTAGTCTTGTCTGTCTAGTCTTGTCTGTCTAGTCTTGTCTGTCTAGTCTTGTCTGTCTAGTCTTGTCTGTCTAGTCTTGTCTGTCTAGTCTTGTCTGTCTAGTCTTGTCTGTCTAGTCTTGTCTGTCTAGTCTTGTCTGTCTAGTCTTGTCTGTCTAGTCTTGTCTGTCTAGTCTTGTCTGTCTAGTCTTGTCTGTCTAGTCTTGTCTGTCTAGTCTTGTCTGTCTAGTCTTGTCTGTCTAGTCTTGTCTGTCTAGTCTTGTCTGTCTAGTCTTGTCTGTCTAGTCTTGTCTGTCTAGTCTTGTCTGTCTAGTCTTGTCTGTCTAGTCTTGTCTGTCTAGTCTTGTCTGTCTAGTCTTGTCTGTCTAGTCTTGTCTGTCTAGTCTTGTCTGTCTAGTCTTGTCTGTCTAGTCTTGTCTGTCTAGTCTTGTCTGTCTAGTCTTGTCTGTCTAGTCTTGTCTGTCTAGTCTTGTCTGTCTAGTCTTGTCTGTCTAGTCTTGTCTGTCTAGTCTTGTCTGTCTAGTCTTGTCTGTCTAGTCTTGTCTGTCTAGTCTTGTCTGTCTAGTCTTGTCTGTCTAGTCTTGTCTGTCTAGTCTTGTCTGTCTAGTCTTGTCTGTCTAGTCTTGTCTGTCTAGTCTTGTCTGTCTAGTCTTGTCTGTCTAGTCTTGTCTGTCTAGTCTTGTCTGTCTAGTCTTGTCTGTCTAGTCTTGTCTGTCTAGTCTTGTCTGTCTAGTCTTGTCTGTCTAGTCTTGTCTGTCTAGTCTTGTCTGTCTAGTCTTGTCTGTCTAGTCTTGTCTGTCTAGTCTTGTCTGTCTAGTCTTGTCTGTCTAGTCTTGTCTGTCTAGTCTTGTCTGTCTAGTCTTGTCTGTCTAGTCTTGTCTGTCTAGTCTTGTCTGTCTAGTCTTGTCTGTCTAGTCTTGTCTGTCTAGTCTTGTCTGTCTAGTCTTGTCTGTCTAGTCTTGTCTGTCTAGTCTTGTCTGTCTAGTCTTGTCTGTCTAGTCTTGTCTGTCTAGTCTTGTCTGTCTAGTCTTGTCTGTCTAGTCTTGTCTGTCTAGTCTTGTCTGTCTAGTCTTGTCTGTCTAGTCTTGTCTGTCTAGTCTTGTCTGTCTAGTCTTGTCTGTCTAGTCTTGTCTGTCTAGTCTTGTCTGTCTAGTCTTGTCTGTCTAGTCTTGTCTGTCTAGTCTTGTCTGTCTAGTCTTGTCTGTCTAGTCTTGTCTGTCTAGTCTTGTCTGTCTAGTCTTGTCTGTCTAGTCTTGTCTGTCTAGTCTTGTCTGTCTAGTCTTGTCTGTCTAGTCTTGTCTGTCTAGTCTTGTCTGTCTAGTCTTGTCTGTCTAGTCTTGTCTGTCTAGTCTTGTCTGTCTAGTCTTGTCTGTCTAGTCTTGTCTGTCTAGTCTTGTCTGTCTAGTCTTGTCTGTCTAGTCTTGTCTGTCTAGTCTTGTCTGTCTAGTCTTGTCTGTCTAGTCTTGTCTGTCTAGTCTTGTCTGTCTAGTCTTGTCTGTCTAGTCTTGTCTGTCTAGTCTTGTCTGTCTAGTCTTGTCTGTCTAGTCTTGTCTGTCTAGTCTTGTCTGTCTAGTCTTGTCTGTCTAGTCTTGTCTGTCTAGTCTTGTCTGTCTAGTCTTGTCTGTCTAGTCTTGTCTGTCTAGTCTTGTCTGTCTAGTCTTGTCTGTCTAGTCTTGTCTGTCTAGTCTTGTCTGTCTAGTCTTGTCTGTCTAGTCTTGTCTGTCTAGTCTTGTCTGTCTAGTCTTGTCTGTCTAGTCTTGTCTGTCTAGTCTTGTCTGTCTAGTCTTGTCTGTCTAGTCTTGTCTGTCTAGTCTTGTCTGTCTAGTCTTGTCTGTCTAGTCTTGTCTGTCTAGTCTTGTCTGTCTAGTCTTGTCTGTCTAGTCTTGTCTGTCTAGTCTTGTCTGTCTAGTCTTGTCTGTCTAGTCTTGTCTGTCTAGTCTTGTCTGTCTAGTCTTGTCTGTCTAGTCTTGTCTGTCTAGTCTTGTCTGTCTAGTCTTGTCTGTCTAGTGTAGTGTGTCTAGTCATAATATCTACACGTAATATTTATGTAGCGGGTAGTTTATAAACGACGTGTAAATTACAGTCTCCCGGCACGGCGCAGCCCGGCGCGGCTCGCCAACTAGACAAGAGCCCTGAAGGGTAGATGACGAAAAATTCGCTAGTCTCGAAAAACATGCTGGACGTACTTTCTGTTTGCCGAGAACATAATTCCAAATCTCAAACATGATTCAAAATTGGCAAAGTAACCATCCTCAAGATACCTTTGACTAAATATCTACTTAATAATCTTAGTGCATAAACTGTTTTAATTAGTTTCATTGAGAGTTTACTAATATGTGTAAACCAATCTATGTTTTTGTCTAGGTGGATTCCCCAAAGCAAAAGTTTTAGATTTAGATTGCCTAGTGTTCAGTTCGTATTTCTGTGAGGCACCTTTTTTTTTATTGAAATATGATTGTATTGGTCTTATCTTTGTTGACTAATGGTTTTCAGCAAACCACTCCAACACGGGACTTAAGACCAGATTCATGTTTTGAAAAATTTTCTTAGGTTGGTTCTTTATTATCTGCATAATTTATCATGGTATGACGTACAAATCATTTATGAAAAGAACGAATAAAAGTGGGCCTAAAATACTTCCTTGTGGGATACCCACGTTTAATACCCTAGTAGGTGAATTAATATTCCAGATGGGGTAACTAATTTAGTAATGAGTAGTCTATTAGACAGAAATGATTTAAACCAGTCCAATGCGACTCCTCATATACCATAATGTAACAGTATGTCATGGTCCACTAGGTCGTAAGCTTTGGAGAGATCTAGGTGAATTCCCAAAAGCCTCGCGTATCCTCGAGTTTCGGATTTGGTTTGCCTCGTGTTCAATTCGAATTTCTGTTGAGAAGCTGAATGTACATCTTTTTGATTGAAATATGATTGCATTGGTCTTACCTTTGTTGTTTAATAGATGGTTTTCTTCAAACACGGGACTAAAGACCAGATTCACGTTATGAGAAATGTCCTCCTTAGGTTGGTTTGATATTAAGATGGTAGTGTCATCTGCATAATTTATCATGGTGTGACGTACAAGTCATTAATAAAAAGAACGAATAAAAGTGGGCCTAAAATACTTTCTTGTGGGATACCAACGTTTAATACTCTAGGAGGTGATTCAAATATTCCAGATGGAGTAATTAATTTAGTAATGAGTTTAGACAGAAATTATTGAAGGGCCTAAAATACTTTCTTGTGGGATACCAACGTTTAATACTCTAGGAGGTGATTCAAATATTCCAGATGGAGTAATTAATTTAGTAATGAGTTTAGACAGAAATTATTGAAACCAGTCCAATGCGACTCCTCGTATACGATAATGCTATAATTTATCGAACAGTATGTCATGGTCCACTAGGTCAGCGTTTCTCAACCTTTTTTGGCCCACGGACCAGTAAAATTAAAAAAAAAATTCGCGGACCAGTGATATTTTTTAACAACAAAATTTTACTAGGTATTACTACATAAGTTAATTTAACATTTTTATTATCATTTACCTACAATAATATTTAAATGTAAAGATATATACTAACCATAAATTACATAGAATTAAAATTAGTTTCAGATATTTGTATTTCGTAATGTTATAAATCAAAATATAGTTATTATTTTTTTTTCATGATAAGTAAATATGTTTCGCGGATAGAAAAAATTGTCCGCGGACTAGTAAAATTTCTCCGCGGACCACTGGTGGTTCGTCGGACCAGCGGTTGCGAATAGCTGCACTAGGTCGTAAGCTTTGGAGAGATCTAGGTGGATTGCCAAAAGCCTCGCGGAGTTTCGGATTTGGATTGCCTCGTGTTCAATTCGAATTTGGATTGCCTCGTGTTCAATTCGAATTTCTGTTGAGAAGCTGTTTGTACATCTTTTTGATTGAAATATGGTTGCATTGGTCTAATTTTTGTTGACTATTGGATGGTTTACAGCAAACCACTCCAACACGAAAAAGTAGAGCAATATACATATCTGTGGATTTCAATTAAAATTGGCAAAGAAAATCAAACTGCCGAAATCAAACGCAGAATCCAATCGACATCGACCGCCTTTGGAAAGCTTTATAAGTCATAAGTCTTTATAAGCCATAAGTCTCGATTTACCTGAAACGTAAGGTTTACAACAGCTGCATCCTCCCCGTTGCCACCTATGGCCTGGAAACGATGGATATCACTAAAAAATCGGCTGCAAAACTTCAGTCAGAGTGACTCAAAAGGCAATGGAACGTGCGATGCTGGGAATCACTCTAAGAGACAAAATGCGAAACACAGATATCCGGACAAAAACAAAAATAATAGATGTCATAGACAAAAATAATAGATATCAGGACACGTGGCCAGAAAGAATACAGAAGAATGGAGCCACAAGATTACCTTCTGGACACCCCGGGAAACAAAAAGAAGCACGGGAAGACCCCAAACGAAATGGATCGTTGACATAAAGACGATATCAGGAAAACATTGGACGAGAACAGTAAATGACAAAGAAGCTTGGAAAAAAATGAAAGAGGCCTAATCTAACATTGGAAGTATGAAGGTTAATAAGAGGAAGAAGAAGACTCCAACACGGCACTTAAGACCAGATTCACGTTATGAGAAATGGCCTGTTTAGGTTGGTTTGATATTTAGATGGTAGTATAATCTGCATAATTTATCATGGTATAATAAGCGGCCGCGCGCATCTGGAACAAAACATTAATAAAAAAACGAATAAAAGTGGGCCTAAAATACTTCCTTGTGGGATACCAACGTTTAATACCCTAGGAGGTGATATTCCAGATCGGGTAATTAATGTAGTAATGATTATTCTCTCAGACAGAAATGATTTAAACGAGACCAATGCGACTCCTCGTATACCATAATGCAACAGTATGTCATGTTCCACTATTTCGTAAGCTTTGGAGAGATCCAAAAACATACCAACAGGTATGTTTTTAGCTTCTAGATCCTCACTTACCGCACGTATAAAATGGAATCTCGCAGTGTCAGTAAACCTCCCTTCAAGGAATCAATGTTGATTTTGGTTTATTATATGACATTCACTTGCGAATGCAAGGAACCTAGAAGATACAACCTCGAAGATACGAGAATACAATGCTTTTCTTAGACAAGCTTATATCTTAGAGAAGTCTTATACAAGAATATCTTAGAGAAGGCTGATAAGATGCAGATGGATCTGTCGTTTCCAATGGTAGATTTATCCCCAGATTTGTAAATAGGCGAAATTAACGCCACTTTTAAGACTTCAGGAAATGCACCAGACATAAAAGAATTATTGATTATAAGTTCTAGCGGTGTTAGTCTAGTTGTGTATAGATGTGTTAGAAAGCCTAATATGTCCTTAGAAAGCCTAAGAGAAGTGCAGGTAACGACGATATACCTATCGTCGTTACCTGCACTTTTCTTAGGCTTTCTAAGGACATATTTACAACATACTTTAAGGACAAACTTTAGGGATCGTTTGGAAAAGTTCCTCCCTACTAGTTGATTTAAGAAAAATTGATGTACTTTTACCATGTATCTTGTTCGAATAATGACTTTTTACTTGCATATTGCGTATATCTACTGCTTTGTTGGCAAAATAGTCGTTGATAAATGCTGAACAATGTTCAATGTTCGCAGTACGAGCACTGTTTCGTCTTGACGCCCGCAATTTGGTTGACTATACTCCAGGAAGATTTTAGATATTTGGGGATTCTTGTCTAGTCTTGTCTGTCTAGTTTTGTTTGTCTAGTCTTGTCGGTTTGGAGAACTACAAGAATATGCGCTCTAATTACGCTGGTCGTGCGCAACGCGTTTAATTCGGCCTGCTGGCAAAACATTCTAGAGGAAGTCACTCGACGCAGCTTTCCGACATACCTGATAACGATGATAGATAGTTACCTATCTGAAAGGACAATTGTTATCGAATCAGACAGCTACCGCTCTACGAAGAAGATCCATAGCGGTGTTTCACAGGGATCAGTCATGGGCCCAACGTTGTGGAACATAATGTACGATGGAGTTCTCAGACCCAAGATGCCAGAACGAGTAGAGAGTGTTGGCTTCGCAGAATACTATTATACTACTATACTATATATACTACTTCGCAGAATAATAAAGAAGACTGTTGGCTTCGATCTTGCCCTGGTGGCATGCGGCAGAACCGAAGATGAGCTAAAGCGGAGGGCAAATGAAGCATTGCTACTGATAGACAAATTAATGGAAGGTAAACAGCTCAAGCTGGCACCTGAAAGAACGGAGGCAGTTTTATTAACTGGCATGAGAAGAATTGTCGAAGTATCCTTCAAACTTAGAGACGCTACTATCATTCCAAAGGGGACCATAAAGTATTTAGGCGTAATAATAGATAGAAACCTGTCATTTAGGGACCATATCAAAAAAGCTGCCGACCAAGCTCACAAAACTTTTTCTGCACTGAAGAGGCTCATGCCTAATGTAGGAGGACCCATGACTAGTAAGAGAAAACTGCTGTGTTCGGTGGACCACTTCGCAATGCTTTATGCAGCCCCTGTTTGGGCCAGGGCTATCAGCGTGAAAGCCACCAACGGCAAGCTGGCAGCGGTCCAGAGAATGCTAGCAATTAGAACTAGTAGCGCTTACAGAACTATATCAAGAGAGGCGTCTTTGGTAATAGCAGGCATTCCTCCAATAGAATTACTAGTGCAGGAGAGGCTTAGCATCTACTCAGCTAAACAAATCATACCAATTACTGATAAAAAGGAGCCAAGAGGATCGCAAGGACTGAACTACTACGGGCATGGCAGAAGGAGTGGGTAGCAAGCGATAAGGAACAATGAACAACGCTGTTAATAAAGGATGTCGAAAAATGGGTAACTCGGAAATACGGAGGAATAAACTACCATTTGACACAAGCACTTAGTGGACACGGATGCTTTCGAGATTACCTCCACAAGATAGGCAGATCTGTTGATACCTGCTGCGAATGTACTGTACAGCGTGATTTACACCATCTACATAAGTAGTAGGTGGGACACAGAGAGGCACATCCTACCAAAGGACCTAGAACCCAGAACCACTATACCCTTCATGTTAGAACCCGAAAACAACCGGAACTTAGTCCAAAAAACGATATCTGAAATAATCAGTAGACAACATTGAAAAACAATCGGCATCTTGAAGTTATGCGTAGAGCAGTGCCAAGATGTGTGGGTTTCAGGGGGACCACTTGCCAAGTTAACCCGGGGGTGCTTCCTACGTCTACCTCTCCCGCCCCCCAAAAAAGTCTTGTCTGTCTAGTCTTTCCCATATAGTATTCTCTTTCTAGACTTCTCTATTCAATCTTGTGTGTTCAGTGAGTTCTTGTCGAGTCTTATCAATCAAATATTCTATTTAGTCGCTCCTATTCCATTATTCGTGACTCGTGATAATATAATCATCGTATTGAATCTTGCTTTTTAAAATGAATGCACAAAACCTGGTATTTGAATAAAGCTGTCAGAAAGCCGTCATCGAATTTCTAAAATAATAAATAATTCATTTAGTAATCGAGAGCGCATAGTCGACATTATCCCATAAAGTGGGCGGTGTTTTTCGTTTGAAAGCAACAATTCACATAGAAGGAACATCTCAATCTCAACAATGGAACTATATAGTTAACTAATTAATATCTAGGCTTGGATTACCGTTTAGCTTTATTGATTTTTAACTTAATACGTGTGAATTTTGTACAGTTTCTCGAATCCTTGACGCGTTCTTATCGGATCGACTAATACCCGAAATCAGTCGACTAATTAGTTTTCGTGCACTAATAAGCTTTTTCTGTTTTGGGGTGGACGTGGACAGGTGGAGAACGGACACTTAATACCCGCTATACGCACTAAGTAGTTTCGATGTGGCTTCGGCTCAAACGCGTTTAGTCTTTGCCCTCCGATCTACTCCTAATAGGATCAAAAATCGATCGCTTAATTTCACTTATTATTCCCCAAATATTTCCCCAATAAAAATCTTAAAAACTAAACGGTACTTACGTATTGACGCCACCACCGCTATATATTGGATCGAGAGTTATGTTGTCTTGATTTATCTGTCCGCCTCGCGGCGGGCAAACTAATCTAACCGGGTATAAAAAGTATTTTGAGTTTTGAAAATGTTTCAATTTTAAATAAAATGTTTTATTTTATGATTTATCATAAAAATTTTAGGTGTAGATTGGCGGCATTTCAAAATGTAGCGGTGGTGGCGTTAATACGTAAGTTCCTATTACACTAGAATTTGTGAAACCATCCTAGGTTATAGATAATCATAGAAACATAAAACAAACGGAACACAGCCTGAATATATAAATATGTTTAGCCTTTGCGGAGCTCTATAACAATTATTGGGTCTTTTTAGGACTACCAAAAGTTGGTAAAGTTGGTAAATATATATATATATATATATATATATATATATATATATATATATATATATATATATATATCCAGCCTTTCCGGAGCTCTATAACAATTATTGAGTCTTATAGAACTACCAATAATTGTTATAGAGCTCCGGAAAGGCTGAATATATTTATATATTCAGGCTGTGTTCCGTTTGTTTTAAGTTTAAACTAAACGCAAAATCGAACCGCTCTTGTCCGAAGACTAAATCTTAGTAAACTCTTTTTTTATATGAGAAATGCCGGGTAGTTTATAAGATGAGAAAATTGGTCGCGGAAGATGAATACTAAACGGCGGAGAGAAACTCAATATGTACCCTAATAAATAAGCGCGCGAAAAGCCAGCATATACACGGACTGCATTCATTTTGTTTCCGTGTCACCTGTTCCGCCAATTTTTCGCACGCGGCGTCCGCGCGCAAAAATACACAGAATTTTATCCTCGTAAAGTGGAAATAGCCTTGCCGTGTGTGCGTGTACGCACACTAAACCTCTCAAATACTTAATCCCGACTGCGCTTTAAAACAACACAAGGGCAACGGAAAAGGGAACATAATATGATTTAGTCCACTAGATAAATATAGGGATGGAGATTAAAGTACAACAAAATAAGTGAGTGAGAGTTAAAAAGGCTAGATTATATAGAGAAGACTAGATAGAGACGATTAAACCCCCTATTCCACCTTGGCTTTTAGTATGCGCCACCCCGGTATCGCATATTTTGCATTAATTCAGGGTGGACAGCCCGGACGGTTAGTGAAAACCGCCCTAGTTGTTGTCTCCCCAACCAGGATTCGAACCTGGGTCTCCCGCATTGAACGGCGGGTATGTTATCAACTAAACCACCGAGGAGGACAGATAGAGAGGACTAGATACAGAGGACTAGATAGAGAGGACTAGATAGAGAGGACTAGATAGAGAGGACTAGATAGAGAGCACTAGATAGAGAGGACTAGATAGAGAGGAGTAGATAGAGAGGACTAGATAGAGAAGACATTCTTGCATATATGTCAAATTTGACATTTGTCAAATTCATTAAAACCGTTGCCGTCAAAACGGCAACTATTATATAATAGTATATTATGTAACGAGAGTTGTAAGAAGCATATTACTTACGAGCGAAACAGTTACCCACTACCCGCGTATCGGTGCGTAACTCAGTTAACCCCTTGACATACGAATAAAATGACGTTGACGTATCCATATACATGTGATCTTATGAGATATACATGACGTCTTAGAAACGTCATTGTATGTCAAGGGGTTAAGTGCGTAATTCCGCGAGTACGTAATTGTGTTACAACTCGAGTTATGTACTATATTTTATGTATGACCACAATAATTTGTTTCTGTTTAATAAGATAAATATGTTTGATGTAACAAATTTATTTATTATTAGGTACATTATTTAACATTATAATAAACAAACAGTTGTATTTTCATATATAACTGTTACTCGACATTATTTAATTTGATAGAAATGTAAAGGAATACATTCTTAATGGTTACATACCTTATTATTTAGTACTTATTTGGGTTAAACTGGAATAAGAGTGCTCACAGATATAGGCAACCCAATGTACAAAATGTCAATTTCTGTTAGTTTGAATTGTGACACGGGGGGCGCTGAACGTATGAGCACGTAGTAGCAGCTCTGCACCAATCAACGAATCGTAAACCAAACGCACGTGTATATTATCAATTATAACTTATCATTAACCGCGGACTATTTTATACGTGTGTGTTAAGATGTATTTACATAGTCCACGAACTGTACAATAATGGGCGTTTACAATAGTGGTCGTAGATAAACTTAAAAAATGACGGTTAACAAATTTGACAGTTGTTTTAAATTTGACAGGTTTTCAAATTTGACAATAAATTTGATTTATTATTCATTAAAACCGTCAAAATCGTCAACAGTTATATAAACTTAAAAATTGATAGTTGTCACGTATGACAGTTATTTCTTTATTTGACAAAAATAATCACAATTCTAATGTTTTTCAAGCTGTTTTTTTTTTCTCCATTAGTGGCAGCACTCAATCACTAGTTATTGTCAAAATGACATGAACCACACAAATGACAAAATCATATGTTATAATAAATTTTACATTAATGTCAAAAGTCAGAGAGTGGACATTCTATAGTGGATATTCAAGTTATAAGGAAAATGACAGAACAAAAACTTACTGTCATTTATCATAAAATGAACTATCACCTGTCATATTATTTTTGACGTAAATAAAGTACTACTTTTGACAGTAAAATGACATACAATATTCATAACACTTGACAGTTGGATACATGTTGCAGTTTGACTAAAATGACAGGAGATGAAAATCAAAAGGTGAAACACAAAAATGACACGACTAGACAGACGCTGAACGTATGAGCACGTAGTAGCAGCTCTCAACCAATCAACAAATCGTAAACAAAACGCACGTGTGTGTTATCAATCATAAATTATCATTAATCACGGACTGTTACATACGTGTGTGTTATGATGTATTTATAATGTCCACGAACTGTACAATAATGGGCATTTACAATAGAGGTCGTAGATAAACTTAAAAAAATACAGTTATCAAATTTGACAGTTGTTAGATTTATTATTCATTAAAACCGTCAAAATTGTCAACAGTTATATACACTTCAAAATGAAGTACTGTACAATAATGGGCATTTACAATAGAGGTCGAAGATAATCTTAAAAAATTACGGTTACCAATTTGACAGTTGACAAAATTTGACAGTTATTAGATTTATTATTCATTAAAACTGTCAAAATTGTCAACAGTTATATAAATTACACTATCTCTAAGTATTACACTATAGTGTAATGTACTCTATTACAGTATCTATAAGTTACACTATCTCGCATTTTCGGCAGATTTCACTCTGTCATAACTTTTGAACGGCTTATCACAGAGACTTCTAGTCTTCACCAATCGATTCAGCGTCCCAAAATTAGTGGGATATAATGTATATAATGCTCCCTAAGAAGCTTTCAGTTAAGAAATACCATCGAAAAGGGGAGTCTAAAACAATGCGAGAAAATCGATTTTGTCAAAATCGTTATTTTTCTATTTTTTTATGCAAATTATATTTCGCTAGCTCTTTCGGTTCACTTTCGCCTGCAAAAATTGAAGAAATTTTATTGAAATTTCAGCGCTCTAGTGAAGATCTCGGAAAGTCGTGAATTTCTCATCACCTTTCATGATTTCTGAAATCACATTTCATGACCTTCCGAAAACGATGCCGCAATCCGTTTTTAATTATATGCAACCGTTTCCGAGGTATCTACTAAGCAAATCGAGAATCGGGTAAATTTCACTTTGAAATTTATCGACGAATTATTGAATATTTCCGGACAATTTACACATCGACTAGTTCGTCTTGTAGTGTGGTTTCTGTGTGCCCAAAATGATTTCACTGCTCTTTGCCGTTTTCGAAAAAATCGAAAAAAACCGAAAAAGCATGTATTTTTCGAACGAAATGATGGAAAATATTTGTCGAAAATTTTGTTGCAAATTTTTTTCGTGATTTTTTTTTTGTTACGCGAAGGAAATCGAAGTGCTGAAAACGGTTTTCTAGTCTATTTCGCTCTAAAGTTACAAATAAACAAATTTTATATTTTTTTGAATAGGAAAGTGATGTACAAATAATTACTAGATAATGACGTAACTGGTCATGAAGTTCTTAAAAGTGTCACCTTTGGCGCTAGTGCTGTTGCTCTCAAAGCGAATACTGAGAAGACTAGACAGACAATATAAGACTAAAGAAAATGTTTATGTATAATTTCTCATGATGTTTTATGTTATTGGGTTCGATAGCCTTATAATTGAATTACAAAATGGGAGACTAGCGTCGGTTAACAGTGTAATATTTAGATTTATAAATGTTTACGATCATATCGAATGGTGCAAGTCGAGTCGTAATTCACGGTGTTTATTACGAATTCACGGCTGGACGTTTGTGTCGACTTTATATGTGACTCTCACCTCAAACGCCGTACACCAGATAGACGAGGAAAAATTATCACCGAGCTTTCTAAAAAAAAAAAAAAAAAAAATGTCTCAAATTTAGATGTAATCTGGCGATTGAAATATTTTTATATTAATACGAATAGGTTTTTTATTCTCTTCGTCTCCACTAACAATAAAATATTTAAATTTCCACGTTATAGTCTTAAAACTATCTAGTTACAAATAGATTTTACAAATTAATTATTAAGGCTTTGTATCGATAGCTTTGACTAATTAAATCGATATCTTTGTCTTATATCGATAGCTTTGAAAACTAAAGCTGCGTAGTTCGTTTGAAACTTTAATAATCTTATAATTATATATATTTATGAATAATCTTATATTTATGAAACTATCTAGACAAAGTAGTAATGTTTCTTATCTATTACGTGATAAATGTTTTTGCAGGATGTAGTTCAGTTAGTGTGTGAAAAAGTGTGGGCAAGGTCGTAGAGAATAGTTCTTTGGTTTAGTAAGGGCTTCGTCCCTGCCGGCAGGATCGATATGAGCGACGCCGCTTACGTAAGCGTCGTCGTCGCGGCGCCGCCCGGAAGCGACCGGAACGGCCCGAAAGTGCAGGTGGTGCTCTGATTGACATTTCTTCATGTGGCTGTTCTGCGGCCCTTTTGGAATATTAAAAAAAAACAACAACACTAAATAAATTGGTGAACTGGGTGCAGCGAGTTTTTTAAAAGTGTGTTTGTGCCGGTTATTTAGTTTCGGCGTCGCGGCGGTGATAACAGTGCGGACGGTCGATGTTTTGGGTTGGGCCGCCCAGCCTCGACAGCGAAAAGAAAACAAGAAAATCTCGCAGAAAATTTTAGTTGAAACACCCAGGACTTAGTCTAGCCGGTGAGCAGGCGAGGAATCGAAACGGAAAATCGGTTTTCTGCGTAGTTCGTTGTGTTTTTGTTTGGTTAAGTTGGTATCGGATTTAGTTCACTAGGTTTAAGGGTAGATTACATAAAAAAAATGTTAGTTTAATCGTTGACCTCGTTCGCAAAATGGCAGCCGCACCACTGACACCTATATCTATCTAGGTCACTTACCCCCTAAAACACTAAAAATCTAAAAATCTTAAACCTGCGGCAATCCCAAAAACATGACCCACAGAATCAGCTAATAAGCAAATAAAAACTCTCGAATTGAATCTTTCGTTTGAATTTTAAAATTGGTGTGATTGTCGTCGAAACGTCGATGGAGTTAAAATGTTTTGAGTGAAGACAGCAGCAGCAGGAAGAGCAACATGGTGTAGGGGGGGCCATGTCAACACGGCTTCCCTCTGCTACCCGGGATTCTAAGGGGGGTTTCACCCCTAACCTTGGCACTGAGGTGAGACCAAAATACCTTTCAAATCGAAATCCTAATAAAACATCCACAATATAATACTCATTTCCTATTGTGTGTTTTAAATGATAATTAGTTAGTTGTATGATTATTAGCACAAAAAATGATCTCATTTCGTGTATTGAAGACTTCAGTTAGTCTGCTAGATGTAATAAAGACTTTAAGAATTTAGATGGTTAGTCTGCTACAGGTAATAAAGACTTTAAGAATGTAGATGGTTAGTTTGCTAGACATAATAAAGACTTTAAGACGGTAGATGGTTAGTGTGCTATACGTAATAAAGACTTTAAGAATGTTGATAGTTAGTTTGCTAGACATAATAAAGACTTTGAGAAGGTAGATAGTTAGTCTGCTAGACGTAATAGAGACTTAAAAAATGTATATAGTTAGTCTGCTACACGTAATAAAGACTTAAAGAATGTAGATAGTTAGTCTACTAGACATAATAAATACTTTGAGAATGTAGATAGTCTACTAGACATAATAAAGACTTTGGAAATGTAGATAGTTAGTCTGCTAGACGTAATAAAGACTTTGAGAATGTAGATAGTTAGTCAGCAAAAGACTAAGACTAAGAGACTTTGAGAATGTAGATAGTCTGCTACACGTAATTAAGACTTTAAGAATGCAGATAGTTAGTCTGCTAGACATAATAAAGGCTTTGGAAATGTAGATAGTTAGTCTGCTAGATGTAATAAAGACTTTGAGAATGTAGATAGTCTGCTAAACGTAATTAAGACTTTAAGAATGCAGATAGTTAGTCTGCTAGACATAATAAAGACTTTGAGAATGCAGATAGTTAGTCTGCTAGACATAATAAAGACTTTGAGAATGCAGATAGTCTGCTACACGTAATAAAGATTTTGAGAATGAAGATAGTTAGTCTGCTAGACATAATAAAGACAGAATGTAGATAGTTAGTCTGCTAGACGTAATAAAGACTTTGAGAATGTAGATAGTTAGTCAGCAAGAGACTAAGAGTAAGAGACTTTGAGAATGTAGATACTTAGTCTGCTACGCGTAATAAAGACTTTGAGAATGCAGATACTTAGTTTGCTAGACATAATAAAGACTTTGAGTATGTTGATAGTTAGTCCGCTAGACATTTTTTTTTTAATTAAACGTTTCAACATGAAGAAAATACAGTAATTATTAAAACTAGTCTTAACTAAACTAACCATTAATTTTGCTCTAATCTACAATACTACGGCGCGTAATCTAGTGTTCACCCACTGGTGACCAAAAGCTTTCACAAAACGTTCCACGAACATCACTAGTTCGTGAGGTTTATGTCTTTTCAGTCTTCTTATTCCACGTGTATCCAGGAGTTGGGTCGCTTCGGCGTTGTCGTGGTTCTGGCGCCTTAGTTCGTGGTTAGCAGCAAGTCTTTTAATCGCACTGGCAACATCTTCGATGTCCCGTTGAATGTCGCTATTTCGTACATACCACGGTGCATTAACAATATTTCGTAGAACCTTTGAATTTTGTTTATGTGACATGATTTGGCACACCCCCAGAGTTGAATGCCATAAGTCCACAGTGGTTTTAAAGTCTGGTTATATAGTAACACTTTGATATTGACAATTTTGAGTTGCGACCTATTAGCCAATACATTTTACGATATTTTATACCTTATGCCTCCAATTTTTTTTCTATATGCTCTTTCTAAAGAAGTTTTGTATCTAGGGTTATACCTAGGTACTTTGCTGTGTTTGAATATGGTAGAATGTTATTGTTAATGGTTAAAGGTGTATGGTCCATGATTTTCTTGCTGGTAAAGTTAGTATGAGTAGATTTGATTTCATTCAGTTTTATCTTCCAATTTTGCTTCCATCTGGATATCTTATTTGTAGCTTGTTGAAGTTTTTCTGTAGCTTCAGTTGCATTATTAGCAACTGCCATATGTGCAGTATCATCTGCAAATTTTGCTGTGGAGATGATTTCAATTTCTGGTAGATCTCAGCAAGCATAGGTCCCAGCACACTACCTTGCGGGACACCTGCTTGTATTTATTTTAGCTCGGTGTAATCATTTTCCTGTTTTATGCGAAACATTCTATCTGTAATGTATGACTTTAGCAGTTCAACATACTGTTTTGGAAGAAGTTGTTTTAATTTGTGAACAAGTCCCTGGTGCCAAACCTTGTCGAATGCCTGCGCAACATCTAAGAAGATCGTTGCGCAGACTTTCTTTTCTTCTAAGACCTTTTCGATAATGTCTGTTATTAGATGTACCTGATCTGTCTTAGAATGTTTAGATCTAAATCCAAATTGATGGTTGGGAATTAGGTTTTTCTTCTCAATGATTGGTTTTAATCTCTTTAAGAGCAGTTTTTCAAAGAGTTTGGAGATTATCGTTAGTAAGGCCTATATGATTTGACTTCATGTGGTGGCTTGCCAGGTTTTTGTATCATGTCCACTTCAGCTATTTTCCAGATATTAGGAACATGTTTAGATTAGCGCTGCATTGAACAGGTAGGTTAATTTAACAATACCTTTTCGTGGGAGCTGTTTTAGGATTTCTCCTGTGATTAAGTCGAAGCCTGGTGCTTTCCTTGAGCTTAGGTTAGTTTTTATCTCATTCGCAACTTCTTTCGGGGTTGTCTCTTCGTCTCGGTTAACTATGTCTAGCAGCGTAATGTCTGCTTGTGTTTCATTAGGCATAAAAGTTTCTTCCAGATACTTGGCGAAAAGTTCTGCTTTTTGCATGTTTTCCCGTGCCCAGGAACCATTTTCCATTCTTAACGGCGGGGCTTGTTTAATCAAATTTGGTTTTTTAGCTGCCTTCCATAGGGAGTATTCGGTATCATTATGCGCTGTTAGGCCTTCAAGGTAGCTACTAATTGAGTCTTCTTTAATTTTTTTGATTACCTATTTAGCCGCTGTGTTTTGTTATTTAAAATATTTTTATCTATTGGATCCCTAGTTTGTTGCCATACCCTTCTAGCTTTCCTATTTTCCTTTATCGGTTCGCTTATATCATTTCGGTAGTTATTTCCCATTCCTGATGGAGGTTTTGGTATTATTCTATGCTGCCTTTTGTACGTCTTTCATAAAGTTTACTGCTTCAGTATCAAGGTGCTCTTTGGTTTTTAATTAAACCTTTAAGTTTATTAGATTTTCCAAGTCTATTCTAAAACTATTCCAGTCAGTTGTCTTGTTAGTCAGGGTGGGCTTTTCTTTCACTTATGGTTAAAATTATTCCTGTGTGATCGGAATTCAGGTCAAAATTTTCTTCGATATTAGTGAAGTTGGGTGATATCTTGCTTGAGATAAAGAAGTCAAGCAGATCTAGGATTTTGTTAAGATCTGTTGGCCAATATGTGGGGTTACCAGTGGAGTGGTAGTTGCATCCAAGTTCTCTTATAGCACTTCTTAGTTCTTTACCTTTGGTATTACTGAGCCTAGAACCCCAATCTGTATGTTTGGAATTATAGTCTCCTCCTGCAATAAATCTGTCTCCGGCATGCTTGAGTATGTTCTTGTAGTCATCTTTCTTTAATACTTGGGTGGGATGTATATTGCCCCAACTAATAGTTTCTTGAACCACTACCATTGTTAGCTGCACTTCTTCTCTTTGGAGGTTTTGTGGCTCGTAGTGTTTGATACTCTTTTTGATTACGATTGCGCTTCCTCCTTTGGCTTGATTTCGGGGATGAGTTGTGTGGTAGACTTGGTATCTCCGCAGTTTTATATGTGAATGGTTTGTAAAGTGTGTCTCTGAAATTAGACATATGTGTGTCCAGCAATAATTGAACTTCATTTTGTCTCTCTAGAAGCCCATTAGCATTCCAAGTCGCTATTCTTAGGTGTTGTTGATCCATTAGTTTATCTGCAAGCGGCTGCTCTAATGCCTATTTCTAATCCGTTCAATCTTTCCGAAAGAGATTTCATATTTTTTTCTTGTGTAACAAATTTTAACATTAAATCTCGCATCATTTCTATTATCGTGTATTGTTCGTTGTGACTTTGTGATGTTTGTGTATCATTTATATTTTCTTGTGCTGCTTGAGCAAATGTGGTGTCATTTCTTGTTTGAGAATATAAATATTCACGTTTTCTTGTGTTTGCTGGTTCCACCTTCCTTGTTTTATTAATGTAATCCTTCCGTTACTGCAGTTCTTTCGCTACTATGCACCCACAATAGTTTGCAACGTTATTCTATCCGCAATTTGAGCAGAGAGGTGCTGTATTCACTGGTTTCTTACACGCAGATGAAAGGTGATCACCTGCGCATTTCATCCTTCACAAAATTTTTTGGTATGTCCATACCTTCGGCATTTTCTGCATTGTGGAATTAATTTGTTGCTCCGCAATGCTTCTATTTTTACCTTCAGGTTCATTAGGAATTCTATCGCAAATATTTTTTTGATGTCTTCACCATGCTCAAACCTTGTCATGAATAGATGTAGCGGCTTCCTTATTGTTCGCCCATTTACTCTTGTTTTTCTTATCTTGTTGACGACATCGATTACTTTAAACTGTCTTTCTATTAGCTCAGCTTTGATTTCATCGGGGTCGCATGTTGAATGCAAGTTTCGGGCCATAACTCTGATTGGCCTTGTGTGCTTGTTTTCGTAGGTGTGCCACTGTTGCTTTGTTTCATTCATAACTTGAGTTAGTTCTCTGTGTTCTGTCTCTGTATCAACATTGATTTTGATTTGGTCATTATTCAGCATATTTGCCTAATATTTTAAGTTCTTGTCGGTGAGCACTGCATCCAGTTGCTTGAAATCTTTTACATTGCTTACTTTTACTGGAGGAGGTTTAAGCTGTTTTGATTCCGGTCGTTTTATTTCTCGCTGTTTTATTGTCGATGATTCTTGAGTTTTCTTTGCCTTACCATCTGGGATAAGCCTGAGTTTCCTATTTCTCTGTACTATCCATTCAGTTTCTTCTGCTGCTAGTTGTTCTTCTGCTTCCGAATTTAAAGGACTATAACTTTGTTTCTAGATTGTCCGCTAGACATAACAAAGACTGAGGATGTAGAAACTTAGTCTGCTATACGTAATAAAGATTTTAAGAATGTAGATAGTTAGTCTGCTAGACATAATAAAGACTAGGAATGTAGATAGTTAGTCTGCTAGACGTAATAAAGACTTTGAGAATGTAGTTAGTTTGCTAGACATAATAAACACTTTCAGAATCTATATAGTTACTCTGTTATACATAAAAAAGACTAAGAATTTAGTAACAGTATAATCAAGCGGTTAATCCGGCACGTTCAGCAATCCGGCGCGCTGAAGAAACACGTGTCTTCTCTTTCCGCTGTCCTGCTGCGGATATAAACCTCGCGCACAGTCGAAATAAAGTCAAAAGGAAGACCCTTACACTCTGATAACTTGATTCGCGATTCTGGCCAAGCTAACATTACTCTACAATTGTCTTCGAAATGTTTACTTTGGCTTTACTTTACAAGAGCTTTACTTTTGGTTTACTTTGTAAGAGCTTTGGCGTTACGCTGACAAACGATGACAAAGCTTGGCTTCTATAATAAACGAATCCCTCATCGCTGAAGATTCGCTGAAGACGCTGAAGATCGCTGAAGACAAGCGAAGAAAATTCTCATTCCTTTTCTGACGAAGAAATCCTCAATTCATTCCACAGCTAACGATGAAGCTAACAATGACATGAATGTTTGAACTCTGCGAATTGTAGCAAACGCTGACGCGTTTAAAATATGTAAAATTGTTATTGTTTTAATCCTGATAATCCGGATTTTTTTTGATAATCCGGCGGTTGTCTCATATGCCTGGTTGTCGTCTCATATGCGCCGGATTATCAAGATTATACTCTAGTTAGGTTACTTCTGCTACAAATAATAAAGACTTGAAGAATTTATTTAGTTAGTCTGTTCGTTATAATCTTCGCATGATGTGTCTGTCCTTGGGACGGTTGGGGATTCATCCCGGCTGGAAGTATACCGATGTTAGAAATATTCGCAACAAAAAAATTATGCAAATGTGCGCGTTTAACGTCCGGAATTATTCAGCGAATCCTTTTGTGAATCAAATCGGTTGTTTATTACACCAGCGCGGCCGGGTCCGAATTCTCTATTCGCGAATCCGCTGCGATCTATGCTAATTACTGTGCAGACCTTTATGCCCACACTCGACTTCTTTGTGAAAATTTGCAGAAATTTATGCGGAACAGTTTTTTGGCAACATGCAATCTTTACACGGAACAGACAAAGAATTTTTTAAACAGAAATAAGTTTAGGAAATAAGTAAGTGGCCAATGTTGCGTCATAACTTGGGCCTGCACCCGTACAAAAAATCAATTGACCCAGGAGCTGAAGGTAAACGACCATAGACAACGATGTGTAATCGCTGAATGGACCCTGGAGAAATTAGAAAATGACCCTAATTTTCATCAAAACATCATCTTCAGCGATGAGGATGATTCTTTTATTCATTTCTGGATGAATGGGTACGTCAATAAACAAAATTGTCGAATTTGGGACGATACCAATCCATTTGAGATCCAAGAGCGTCCACTGCATCCCGAAAGGGTCACTGTTTGGTGTGGACTTTGGGCTTGGCGGCGTCATTCGTCCATTTTTGAGAACGATTTTGGGAAGGACATCACCGTTAACCCCTTGACATACTAATAAAATGCGCGTTGACGTGTCCATATACATGTGATCTTATCATATACATATACATCATATATATACATATATATATGTATATATATATATATATATATATATATATATATATATATATACATCACGTCTTAGAGACGTCATTGTCTGTTAAGGGGTTAACAGCGCTATAGGTCGATGATTACCAACTTCTTTTGGCCTGAATTGGATAATACACGGCATGTGGTTTCTACAGGACGGCGCTACATGCCACACAGCTCTATGTCACATTGGATATTCTGCATTTGAGGGCATAGTCATCTCACGCGGATTTGATGTGAACTGGTCACCGAGATCGGGCGATTTGACCCCGTTAGATTTTTTCTTGTGGGGTTTTCTTAAGTCGCATGTCTATACAGCGGCCCTCAAAGTCAACATGACTCATGCCATCGGTCAAATTCACCCTGATTTATTTACTACACTCTTTTTGAACGCCATTTAGCACCGAAGAACTTACTAAAGCAATTGCCGCCATGAAACCAAACAAAGCAGCGGGTCTAGATGATATCAGAGCAGAAGTGATTAAGAACTTTGGCACAGAAACACTTCAGTGGCTGCTCAAAATGTTCAACACGTGTATCAATACCTTCAAGATACCAAAATTATGGAGACAAGCCAGGGTCGTTGCTCTCCTAAAGTCTGGGAAAGAGCCTAAAAAAAAATGAGCTGAAGTTTTTAGGCTCCTGAAATGAGCCTAAAAACTTCCGACCAGTCTCCCTCCTATGCCAGACGTTTAATGGAGCGAATGATTCTGAATAGAATCTCAGCGACTATCGATGAGAAGCTAATACCGGAACAGGCTGGCTTTAGACCGGGGAAATCTTGTGGCGGACAGGCCCTAAACCTTGTTCAATACATCGAGGATGCCTTCGAAGAAAAGAAGATCACAGGGACTGACGCATACGATACGCTCAACCATAGAAAATTGCTATGTAAACTGTATGAAATAACAAATCATTTCCACATCACGTCGATTGTCGGAGCCTTCTTCCAAAACCGCCGTTTCTTTGTCAGCCTGTTGGGGAAAAATAGTATGCAGAAGAACGTTGTTCCGCAGGGTAGTGTACTGGCTCCATTACTGTACAATATCTATATCAACGACCAACCCATACGGCGGGAGATAAGGCACTTTATATATGCTGACAACACGGCGCTAGCAGCCCAATGAAATAGTTTTCATGAGGTAGAGAGAAAACTGACAAATGCCCTGAACGACCTTGCCGCCTACTACGAGCACAATCTCCTCCGACCGAATCCAGCAAAAACTCAAGTGTGCGCCTTCCACCTTCGCAACAGGGAAGCAAGGAGGCAGATGAATATAGTGTGGTGTGGCCAACAGTTAAAAGACTGCCCAACTCCAAAATACCTTGGGGTAACACTAGATCGAGCTCTCACATATAAGCTCCACTGCCTCAACACTAGAAAAAAGGTAGCAATAAGAAATAAACTTCTCCAGAAACTGAGTGGTAGCTCATGGGGAGCACAGTTAGCAACATTGAGAACCTCAGCCCTTGCATTAAGCTTCTCTGCAGTCGAATACGTCGCTCCAGTATGGTGTGCATCCACTCACGTACTCACGAATCAAGCAGTCGTGAATCCGCCTAATAACAGGTTGCATGAAGCCTACGCCACTTCATCAGGTATACTCTCTCGCCTAGATAGCACCACCTCACATCAGGAGAGAGGTAGCCGTTGAGGCAGAAAGGGGGCGACAAGAGATCGACCCAAGGCACCCACTCTATGTCCACCAACCAACTAGACCCAGACTCCGATCCCGCCACCGCTTTTTGGTCAGAACAGCAATTTTACATGTCTCTCAGGAAGCCAGAAGGCTCCAGAAATGGCGCGCTGAGGCCCAAGACCTAATCACTCAACAAAAAGAGGAGTACATTTCAAAAAACAAAAAGAGGAGTAAACCGGTACATTTCCTCCCAATCTGGAGAACGCTCAACAGATTTCGCACAGAAGTCTCAAGGTGCAGAGAAAACCTGCAAAAATGGGGAATGCTACCAGTAGACGAAAAGCCTCAGTGTTCTTGCGGAGAAATCCAGAATCATCCACACCTGGGACATGGGACAGAGCTGCACAGTGAACGACCCAATTTTAGCAAATGACAATGCCATCAGAGCCGCAAACTCTTGGAAGGACATAGTGTGATCCGGACACGAATACTAGTAGCCTGATTTATGCGCTAGAGTCATGGAAAATTGAACATTTCGGATGCGCCGTCTGCACGCGAAGCCGTGTCGGACTTTTGCAGGATGTTATATTCCATAGTAGGGAAAGATAGTTCATTCTGGCGCCTCCTCACTCCTCTCTCCTCATCAGAACCTGATGCAAAGTAGCGTGAAAAAAAAGTAGCGTGAAACCCGTAGCGTGGGGTTACATAGACCTCACACTCTTGTAGTGTATGAAAGCTGATTGTAAGCTGATTGAAAGCTGATTGTAAGCTGATTGAAAGCTGATTGAAAGCTGATTAAAAGCTATTTAAATGTGATTAAATCAGGTTAAAAGCTGATTGAATCTGTAAAACTAATTGAAATGTAAATGTAAAATGTAAAAAAACTAAATGTAAAAAAAAAACTGATCAAAGCTGATTAAAAGCTGATTGAAGCTGATTAAGGTCTGATTAAAAGCTGATTGAAGCTGTTTATAAGGTGATTAATGCTGATTAAAAGCTGATTGAAAGCTGTTTAAAGCTGATTGAGGGTGGGGATGATGAGTGAGGAGTGCCAGAACAAACTATCTTTCCTTACTTTCAATACATATGGCACCGATAGACCTTTTAAACAAATAAAAAAATTCGATGACATGTCACACACACTTTATTTTATTTAAATTTAAAGATAGGAAGCGCATAATGAAAGACCCCATAAATATATTAGATCGACTATCTATATTACATAGACTATATACATTACATATATTATATATTACATAGGCTATATACATTACATACACTATATACGTGGTCTGTTAGAAAAATATCCGACCTTTAATCGGTAAAAAAAAACTGGCATACCTGGAGCGTTCGAAACCTAATCACCCTCATAATAGTCTCCTTTGGACTCCACACACTTTTCTCCGCGGTGCCGCCATTGTTGCAAGCATTCCGAAAAAGCCTCTTTCGGAATCGACATTAGCTCGGCTGTCGTTGCTGCCATAATGTCCTCTCTTGTCTGAAATCGCGTTCCTTTCAATGGCCTCTTGACTTTGGGGAATTGCCAGAAGTCCCAGGGGAGAAATATCAGGAGAGTAAGGAGCCTGTCGAACCAGAGGAGTCTGTGTAAATTGTGAACCAAGTGCGAAGAATGTCGTGATGGAGTCGCCAATTTCCTGATGACTACAACTCCAGTCGCAATTGCTCGGATATTCACACGACGGTCCCGCATCACCACAGCCTTCACTTTTGCAATGACATGGTCATTTCGGCATGTTGATGGACGACCAGAGCGTGGCTCGTTTTCCACCGATGTGCGACCGTCTTTAAACCGGTTGTACCACTCCTTAATCTGTGTGATGCCCATAGCATCGTCACCGAAAGCCGTCTGAATCTTCCGAATGGTTTCCACCTGGTTGTCGCCCAGTTTCTGGCTTGGCACCAGTCGTTCCAGTCGTTCCGTCATTTTACTTGCATTGAAAATCCGACGAGAACACTACGTCACTCGAACACTGCTCGACAGCAACTGACGCTATCTACAGGCGGGAAAAAATTCACGCATGCGAACGAAGGTTCAAGGTCGGCTCATGCAAGCGCGCTTGATTCAAATCCATCAGGTTTCAAAATAAAATATAAGGTCGGATACTTTTCTAACAGACCACGTATACATTACATAGACTATATACATTGCATAGACTATATAGATTACATAGACTATATACATTACATAGACTATATGCATTATATAGATTATATATATTAAATAATATGTATTACATAGACTTTATACATTATATAGATTATGAAAGCTAGTATGTAATCTTCAGAAAATGTTAATTCGATCTAGAAACAATCTAAAAAGGAGACTAAAAAGTTCTTTTAATTAATCCCAAAAATTTAAGTAAAAACCCAAATTGTTTATTTTTAAGGCAATACAAAGTATCTAAAGAGTAATTAGACTATTTATATTTTTTGACTTGCAGACTAAAGCCTATTGTTAATTTTGCTGGTGTTAAATCGCAACCACACCTACTGTACAGGGTCACAATTCTGCGTTGTCTCTCTCGGTTCGGTTGATTTGTTGCATTGTGCCGGCCAGCGGGAGATTTTTTTTTTCTGGCCAGTTGAAGGTAGAGGAGGTACGTTAAAAGGGAAAATTAAATTCGTTTTATTGTCTACACTAATGCACGCGGCACTAGGTCAGGTAGATTTGTGCGAATTTGCACAACAAAGAAAAACTTCACCGAGATTTCGTTCTTTCGTTATTTGATTTTCGCTAAAAACAGTTTAGTTTGCAAGTGTTGATACTGTTGCAGATGCTCAAACAACATTTCTATAATAGAGAGAGAATATATTTATTGTGTACTTTATACAAAGGGCTATCGACCGCGAGGTCATACATTTCTATATTTTTCAGCAAAGTTAACTAAACCGAGAGTTCGTTTTTTCGTGTCGTAGGTTCGATTTGATTTTCGCTAAAAACAGTTTAGCTAGCAAGTGTTGATACTGTTGCAGGTGCTCAAACAACATTTCTATAATAGCGAGAGAATATATTTATTGTATACTTTATACAAAGGGCTATCGACCACAAGGTCATACATTTCTATATTTTTCAACAAAGTTAACTAATAAATCATGTCTATATAGTCTTGTATAGTTTATATCTTTATATTTATATCTTAGTTAGTATCTTATAGTCTAGTCCGTTTATTTAGTCTTGTCTGTCTAGTATGTCTAATTTAAAAGAAAATATGATTGACTAGTTTTTAGAAACTCGCTAGTTTCTCTAGGTGACTCTGCATTGACGGGCAAAGCTATTAGGCGTATAAAACAAAAACTACTTTAGATAAAGACTAAAACTAAATAGACACAATTAAAAACGTGTAGGGAAGACGAGAAAAAACTTGAAGGAATTTAAAAAGAAATCTCAAACTTGAATGATGTGAGTCGTTTAACGTGTCTCGATACCGAAATTAGGTTCTTGGTTGTAAATTTAGATGTAATTGCTTATGCAAATAAAGTCAGCAATAAAATTTGCAATAATAATTTTTTTGTTGTTTCATGTCTAGTTGTTTTCTAGACTTAGTAATACTTGTATAAATTCTTAACCCCTTATCACCAATCGACATTAATTTATAACAGTCTAAGTCAGTGGTGACAAAGCTATGGCTCGCGTGTCACAGTAAACACGCAGAAAAATGGTGTTAGCACGCGAACTATCACCAATCGCCATTAATTTATAACAGTCTAAGTCAGTGGTGGCGAACCTATGGCACGCGTGTCACAGCTGACACGTAAGAAAATTGTATTAGCACGCTAACTAACACCAATCAACATTAATTTATAACAGTCTAAAGCCCCCCATACACGTGCGAACAATTTGCGCAAATTCGGTATTTGTACATACGCTAGCACATGCACGTAGCAACCTATTGCGCAAACATCATTTCGATTTGTGGTGTTGTTCGTTGAACATCAGATACGGACGATTGCTGTGCCGCCATTATTCTCGCCCTAGTGGCTGAGAAACGAATAGTTAAAAGAAAAAGAAAGCGAAGAGTGTGGGTCAAGAGTTGGCTTCAGAAGAGGAACGAATTCAGTCATGGCCGCCTAGTCACTGAGCTCAAAATAACGTCAGCTGCAGACTACAAAAACTACCTTCGAATGGACGCAACAAAATTACCGAAACTACGTTCTCAACCACGGAATAGAAAGGAAACTGCCTGACAGTGTCTAGGAGCAGGAGTTGACTAACCCAAAGTTTACACAAACCGTACCATACACGTCAAACAAGTACTCAAACAAGGAGTATTTGTACAAATTATTTCGATCCTGACCGATTTTACTCAAACAGTTTGCGCAACCATTCAAACAGCCCCATAGACGGTCAAACTGTTTGCACAAATACCGAATTTGCACAAATTGTTCCCACGTGTATGCGGGGGCTTAAGTCAGTAGTGGCGAACCTATGGCACGCGTGTCACAGCTCACACGTAAGAAAATTGTATTGGCACGCGAACTATCACCAATCGACATTAATTTATAACAGTCTAAGTCAGTGGTGGCGAACCTAAGTCGAAGTCAGTACGTCCAAATGCCATTAGGTAAAGACGGTCAAAGTCGTGATATCGCCGTTGTTGAGTACGATCACTCTGTTGAGTCGGTTCAAGCAATTTCTATGTTCCACAATCAACCTCTCTATGTTCGCATTATGACCGTTCGTATGGATCGTGGAACCGAAAGAGAAAAGTTACCTGACGGTTTGCAATCAGTCGGTCCAGGTTTAGGAACAAACGGTGACCCTCTCAAAGATGTCGTTAGAAATTTGCCATCGCTAACCAATGGAGGACAACAAGATTTGAACGGTGCTCCGGGTATCTTGGGGGCTGTTCCCAATCTCCAATCTCGGGGCTGCGTCCAAAATGCTGCTAATGCTCTGAGTAATTTGAATAGTAATGCCTATGGTTGAACGTCCTTAATATCAAGATATGGAAGTTTCAACAAATCCAACAACAAGGCCGAAGTATGGTTGGTTTACGCCACGAAAACTGGGATATTTGAGGATAAAATGGATACAAAAAACCTACATCACGCGTGTCACAGCTGACACGTAAGAAAATTGTATTGGCACGCGAACTATCACCAATCAACATTAATTTATAACAATCTATGTCGGTGGTGGCGAACCTATGGCACGCGTGTCACAGCTGACACGTAAGAAAATTGTATTGGCACGCGAACTATCTCCAATCAACATTAATTTATAACAATCTATGTCGGTGGTGGCGAACCTATGGCACGCGTGTCACAGCTAACACGTAGACAACTTGTATTGGCACGCGAAATATCACCAATCGACATTAATTTATAACAATCTATGTCGGTGGTGGCGAACCTATGGCACGCGTGTCACAGCTGACATAAGAAAATTGTATTGGCACGCGAACTATCTCCAATCAACATTAATTTATAACAATATATGTCGGTGGTGGCGAACCTATGGCACGCGTGTCACAGCTGACACGTAAGAAAATTGTATTGGCACGCGAACTATCTCGAATCAACATTAATTTATAACAACCTATGTCGGTGGTGGCGAACCTATGGCACGCGTGTCACAGCTGACACGTAAGAAAATTGTATTGGCACGCGAACTATCACCAATCGACATTAATTTATAACAGTCTAAGTCAGTGGTGGCGAACCTATAGCACGCGTGTCACAGCTGACACGTAGGAAAATTGTATTGGCACACGAACTATCACGAATCGAGATTAATTTTTACCAGTATAAGTCAGTGGTGGCGAACCTATGGCACGCGTGTCACAGCTAACACGTAGGCAACTTGTATTGGCACGCGAAATATCACCAATCGACATTAATTTATAACAGTCTAAGTCAGTGGTGGCGAACCTATGGCACGCGTGTCACAGCTGACTTGTAGGGAAATTGTGTTGGCACGCGAACTAACGGCATTAATTTATAACAGTCTAAGTCAGTAGTGGCGAACCTATGGCACGCGTGTCAAAGCTGACACATAGAAAAATTGTATTGGCCCGCAAACTATCACGAATCGACATTAATTTATAACAGTCTAAGTCAGTGGCGGGCACCTTATGGCACGCGTGTCACAGCTGGCATGAAGGAAAATTGTATTGGCACGCGAACTATCACGAATCGAGATTAATCTATAACATTCTAAGTCAGTTGTGGCAAACTTATGGCACGCGTGTCGCAGCTGGCACGTAGGAAAATTGTATTGGCACGCGAACTATTTCTCACGCGTTTTCTAAACTTCTTTAACTGAAACCACCTACATTTCTAAAAGAAATTTTTAAGTTTCTCAATCCACTTTTGTGTAACATCAAAGGTGTAAAATATAAGATGTGTTATATTCAGACTAATATCGTAACAGATTTTCACTGTCAGAAATGTTTATTGGTATTGGTAACAACAGTTACCTCTGCAAGGATTGACCAGGCTCGAACAGCATTTAAAAACATGAGTAGGGTCTTGTGCTGTACAGATCTGAAGTTAACTCTAAGAATCCGACTTCTCAGATGTTATGTCTTCTCCACCCTGTTGTACGGTATGTGTGTTAATTCTTCTCGGATTAAGACAATTAATTATTAAAGTATGGAAGCCTGGACTATAAACAAGTACGAGGAAAGACGACTTGAAGCCTTTGAGATGTGGGCTTACAGGAAAATATTAAAAGTTTCATGGACGGAAAAAGTATCCAACTTGGTAATACTCCAACGAATAAATCCATCGAAATTCTTACCACCATCAAAAGAAGGAAACTGCAATATTTCGGGCATGTTATGAGAGGCTAAAAATACCGATTACTGCAGAAGATCATGCAGGGAAAAATTTATGGCAAAATAAAGCCGGGCCGCAGAAAAGCATCATGGCTCAAGAATCTACGTGACTGGTATAAACTCAACTCAAGCTCTCTGTTCAGACTTGCGTCGACGGAGTAAGGATAGCCTTGTTGGTGAACAACGTTCTAGAAGGACATGGTACTTAAGAAGAAGAAGTTACCTCTGGCAAAAAATTAAAAATTAAAAAAAAAATTGGCACGCGGCGGGAAAAAGGTTATTATTATGTCCACCCCTGGTTTAAGTTATTTAAACAATAATATCAAGACTGTTTAACGAATAATACATTGTATTAGTAATAACAGCTTGGAAGGCTAAAGGTAGACTTTCGAGCAACGCGGCTGTGGCGTCACTAACGCAGCGATACTGACGCGGCGACATAGCGATAGTATTATGCACTATGGAAACGTATGAGGCGCCATTCGAGCACAGCGAATCAACGTTAATGCGTCAGTGTCGCTGCGCTCGAATGGTGCCTCATACGGTTTCATAGCGCATAATACTATCGCTATGTCGCCGCGTCAGTATCGCTGCGTTAGTGACGCCAGAGCCGCGTTTCTCTGAAGTCTACCTTTAGGAAGGCTTCCAGAAACAGGTAATTGTTTTCGAACCACTCTAATGGTCCTATACGATAAAAATAATAATCTATAGCTAATCTATAAACAATTATTTTTTAAACTAAACTATAGTTTTAGTGTTAATTCCTCTCGGATTAAGGCAATTAATAATTAAAGTCGTTCGTTAAATTCTTTGTTGAAATCGCATCGACACGTTTCGATCTCGGGATTAAGGAGGCAGTCGAATATGAAACATCCTTGAGTCGAACGACCGGCCGAAAGTAAAAAGGAAAACAGTCGAAATCTACCTGAGCATTAATTTAGACGAAAAAAAAGGACGTAAAAAATGATTCGGTACGAAAACGAACAATGGACATATGCAGACCAAATTCACCTGTCCCCTTCAAATTTATTCCTCTCTTTAACGCAAACGGACAGGAATTAATTAAAAATATACACACTACATAGTCCACTAAATAAATGTGTATCCTTTGCTTGGTTTAAAAAAAAACTTAAATTTACCAAAATAAATCGTTACAAGATTAATAAATAGATTAAACTAAACAGGCAAGACTAGACAGATAAGGCTAGAGAAATAAAATTAGGACTACTACTATACTAGACTAGACAGACAAGACTAGACAGACAAGAGTAGACAGTCAAGACTAAACAATTAAGACTAGACAAACAAGAATAGACAGACAAAAATAGTTAGACACTAAATAGACAAGTCTAGACAGAGAAGACTAGACATACAAGACTAATGTCTCAAAATAACTAGAAAATAATATCCAATGCAGGGGTTCCTTACGGAAGCGTGTTAGCGCCTACTTTCTATGTGTTATACTTGATCGACTTGGTAGCATATTCTCAAAAATCCTACTGCTCTCGGTATGCAGATGATACTAGTTTATTAATATCCAATACAGGGATTCCTCAAGGAAGCGTGTTAGCGCCTACTTTCTATGTTTTATACTTGGCCGACTTGGTAGCATATTCTCAAAAAGCCTACTGTACCTACTCTGTATGCAGATGATGCTAGTTTAATAATATCCAATACAGGTATTCCTCAAGGAAGCGTGTTAGCGCCTACTTTCTATGTCTTATACTTGGACGACTAGGTCCAATCATATTCTCAAAAAGGCTACTATGTACTACCTGTACTCTCTATGCAGGTGATGTAGGGTTTCTGGTTCAGATATATCCGAACCGCAAAACCGCGGTTTTCTATGCAAAAGCCGAAACCGCATAACCGTCATAAAGGACCGCGGTTTTCGGTTTTATCTAAAAATATCTAAAAATAAAATACACTGAATTAGTGCTCTTTCGAACAACAATGTTTACAAACTCTAAAAGTTTAAACATATCTATTTGCTAGGTTTAGTTTAGGTTGGGTTAGGTTAAGTTATGTTAGGATTTTTTAAAAGCTAGACAGGGCTAAGGTAGAGGATGAGAAAGAAAAATTAAAAAACTAAAAAAGATAAGCAAAGAACACAATAAAAACAAAGCAGGGGCGGAGGCCCAAAACAGGCAATGGAAATGCTAATACTACAAACCAATCTGGACCGAAGTATAGAGGCAAAAGACCTACTCTACAAACACGTAAACGAACGAAGAGAACAATAGCAGAACCCAAAATAAGCAAAACAAAAAAAGACTGGATTACGGACACAGATCATATAGACGTAGATTACAGACGTCGCGATTAAAACCTTCAACGCAGAATGACAAATCCTAAAAAAGGAACAAATAACAAAGGCTGCGCATGGGTAGAGCTCAAAAACATGCTAATAGTGGGATGCTATATTTCCCCAAACAAGACCACAAACAAAACACTTCATACATTACCTAGGCCAGATAGGAAACCTGATTAGAACATGCAAAAAAGTCCTAATAGCTGGTGACCTGATTGAATTAGTGCTCTATCGAACTACAATGTTCTAATTTTAAACATATGTAGTTCCTAGGTTAGGTTTTATACATTTGCTCACTTTGTGGTACTTTTATACTTAATCAAATATTAATGTATGAAGAAAAGAACTTTTTTTCAGCTTTTACTTACAATTAGTTACACCTGTATTTAAACACTAAATATCAGACACCACTACCAAAAGTTCTTAAAAAGCGAATTCGAAACCAAAACCGCGGTTTTTAATTTTCAAAAACCGAAAACCGCAGTTTTAAAAATGACCGGATATTCAGAAACCCTAAGGTGATGCTTGTTTAATAATATCCAATGCAGGGATTCCTCAAGGAAGCGTGTTAGCGCCTACTTTCTATGTTTTATACTTGGCCAACTTGGTAGCATATTCTCAAAAATCCTACTGCACTCTATATGCAGATATTGCCAGCTTTTTAATCTCGAAAAATAGTTTACTAGAATCACAGCTAGAGGCTAATAAGCTCATATAAGACATAATAAGGTGGTTGTCGGAAAATGAACTTTGGAGAAAACGGAATTTAGGTACTATCTTTCAGACGCAGATAAGTGAATACGCCACTAATGATTCAATTCTACCAGAAACACTTACTTTAAAAGAGCAACCAACGGAGTTTATTTTGAGCAACATCTATCGTGGCACATTACAATTGACAGCATATGCCGGACTATCAACAAGAAGGTCTATTGTATTAAACATTTTCTAACTTTTTTAACCCTTAACCACCTGCCATACGTCTCAGGTGGGAAAATTACTGCTACTTTGGGTCTGAGAGACGTATGTCAGGTGGTTAGGTGTTAACAATGCAGGAACTCATAAACAACTATTACGCAGATATTCAGTCGATCTTGATATATGGCTTTAATCAATTATTATTTTTCATTACTCTCCACTGGTCTATCAATGATTCAGTGATCTAACTTAAGCTTTGTACTTGTGCTGTGTGTACAGTTTCACCAGTTAATAATTCTGCAATTTGCACAGTCTCGATTTTGCTTATTTCATTCTTGTAGAGGAGCGAATGGCTGGTCAAATGCTGCTGCAACGCGGACGCATGTCCGAAACATTTTCCGCAGACTTTACACAGAAACTTTTTCTCGTCCGAATGCGTCCTTATGTGAACCTCCTGGAACTGCAAACCTTTTTCCACAAACCAAACATAAATGCGGTTTTTCTCCGGCGTGTGTCCGCATGTGGGCCGAGAGATGGCCCGAGTCGTGAAGGCCTTGTTGCACAGCGAGCAGACGTGCGGCTTGAAGATCGCGTGTATATGATGAGCGTCTCCTGGCGGCTGAAGGACTTGCCGCACATGTTGCACGTCTACGGCTTCTCGCCGGTGTGGATCCGCTGGTGTATGGTCAGGGTTTTCTAGCCGGCGAAGGCCTTACTGCAAGTCGGACATTGATACGGTCTTTCGCCGGTGTGAGTGCGCATGTGGATCCCGAAATATCCAGGCTGGGTAAAACCTTTGCCACAAACTGGACATAAAAACGGTTTCTCTTCGGTGTGCACCCTCAGATGTTACTCCAAGTTACAAATTTGTGTGAAACTTTTCTCGCAAATTTCGCAAACGTGGGGCCGTTCGCCCGTGTGCGACCTTATGTGTATTCGCAAACTTCTCGCCTCAACGTACTGTTTATTGCAATATTCACAAGAAAGCAGCTTATGCCCGGTGTGATACTTCATGTGTTTGGACAAACTGGAAGCTCATTTGAACGCCCTCCCGCAGACGGAACAAAGATGCGGCTTGCCCTTGATGTGACGCATCCCCGTGTGCTTCTTCATATTCGAACTCTCCGCGAACGACATATCACACTGATCACACTAGTGCGGTTTCTTCTCCAGATGGATTTTTGAATGTCTTTTCAGTATGCGCGCCTCGGTGAACGCCTTGTTACACACCGTGCAAATGTGCACCAGGTCTTTCGAGTGGCTCAACATGCGCACCAGCGAGTTTCAAGCCGGCGCGAGTGGCGTAGTGGTGACGCTCGTGGCCTCATGTTAGAGCGCTAACTGACGAGTATAGAGGTACGAGTTCTATTCCCAGCGCCGGCCGCATTTGTTCCAGAAAGACAAATGTGAAAAACACAATTAGCGCAATTTACTATAACAACAGGTTTTCTGGGCCTAAGTGAATATGATAGAATACCAATGGGCTACCAATAGGCCGCAGTGTTCGAAGGGTCGGCAAACCCGGTAATCACATCGAACCAAACTTTAAAAAAAAAGTTCACTTTCAAGCTGAACGATTCGTCGCACACCGCACACGGGTACTTTTGCTTGGAAAACTCGATAGATTTCGTCTCTTTTACTTGCTGGTTTAATACATCTTGCTCATCATCTTTTAACGATAATACATCATGGGCACTATGTATCACACCTTTTTTTGTGTAAAAACCATCTTTTACTTCAAATTTACAATCCTCATCTGAGTAACTGACATTAACAAAATCATTGGGAAGTTCTTCTTCGATGATCACACTGGAAATGTTATCGGAAAACTTTAGTTGCTCCTCCAGTTCGGCCATCCAGTTCCAGTTGTTCTTGAAACTCGGGACTTAAGTAGTTTCGTAACGTCGCCTCGGACTTCTCGCATTGCTGCTTGAACGTGTACGCCCTGCTGCATTGCAACACGCATTGAACGCATATGAGATCAGGCAAGCCATCACCGTCTTACACCTGTATGGAGGCAAAATAAAGCAGCATTTCATCTAAACAAGCCCCGAATAATGGCTTTGTGTCACCCTTTTCCGTTGAACAAGCCCTGTATATCTTGTCCAGCTGCAGCACACGCTGAGATAGATCAGCCGCAATTTTTTTACGCGAACTTGGAAATGTCACAGAGACGTCTGGAAACGTTCGTCGTTTACCATGTCGTCCACCATGTTCGCCATGTCCATTACACGGGTAGTGTCCCATGAACTAACGAAACTTCAGAATGCCCAAAAAAGCCCATATTTCGCAATCCTTCAGGGTGGGCAGCCCGGACAAATGACTGAGGCATTTTCAACCAGGTCAACACTAACCGCCCTGTTTGAAAATGCTCCTGTCGTGGCGGGGATTCGTACTCTGGTGTCCCATTTGCCAGGCGGGTTGTCCACTGCAGTACGGACAAGTCTAGAGAGACAAGAGTGAATAGACAGATAAGACTTGACGTGCAAGACTAAATAGAGGATAATGTTAACACCTATATAATATATAGTAATTAAGATGTTCTAGTCTGTTGAGTCTGGCTAGGCAGTTAAAACTAGTTAGCGTTTGTGGAGACGAGGCAATGAATATAGTATTTAAAAATAATTAAAATTGTTGCTTTCGACACGTTTTTACGGCATTCTGCATAATTTTTGACGCGGGCCGATGCACAAAAGAATTAATTTCGACCAAGAAAACGATTTTTTTTATAAAGATTCACGTATTTGTGTATAGAATGTCCGTAAAAGAAAGAGAGAAAACGTTTAATATATTCAACCACAATATTTTCGTTTTAATAAATTTACTCGGTTTTCAGTTGTAAATCATCAAGTTCCATTGTCTTTATTGCGAGTTGACCGACTCGATAGTTTCAGACCACCTCTAACTCCGAATTATTGTTCGTTTAATTATTTTTAATTAACATTCTGTTCACATTTGCCTCCTTCTACAACACACAACAACGCTAATTATTATAATTATTATTGCTACATTCGTATATTTAGACTGTATTTCTTACAAACATTCCTTCATCACTACACACACACACAATCTTAAATATAATTACTAATTGCCACAGTTTATAAAAATCTTATTAATTATTTACATTTATTCTTCTTGAAATTCCGCATCTATCAGAGATTGGAAACCATCATCATGATCCGAACCTTATCGACGGCCCGTCTGAAGAGTTAGAGAAACCATTTACCACTGCTTAACTTACCACTTACCCTTACGTTAAGCAGCCAAAAATTCTTCTTCTGCTGAACGTTCTTTCGCCTTGAATAATCGGCTGAAGGATCTTCTTGTTCTTATTTCTCTCATTATAGGCAGGCCTGCCTGTTCATCCATCATTCGGTCGGTCAAAAACTTACGCAGTTACGCAGCCAAAAGATTCTTCTTCTGCTGATCGTTCTTTCGCCTTGAATAATCGGCTGAAGGATCTTCTTGTTTTTATTTCTCTCATTATAGGCAGGCCTGCTTGTTCATCCATCATTCGGCCGGTCGAAAATTTACGCAGTTACGCAGCCAAAATATTCTTCTTCTGCTGATCGTTCTTTTCCCCTTGAATAATCGGCCCAAGGGTCTTCTTGTTCTTCTTTCTATCATTATAGACAGGCCTGCTTGTTCATCCATCATTCGGTCGGTCAAAAATTTACGCAGCTACGCATCCAAAAGATTCTTCTTCTGCTGATCGTTCTTTTCGCCTTGAATAATCGGCTGAAGGATCTTCCTCTTCTTCTTCTTTCTCTCATTATAGGCAGGACTGCTTGTTCATCCATCACTCGGTCGGTCAAAAATTTACGCAGTTACACAGTTACGCAGCCAAAAGATTCTTCTGCTGCTGATCGTTCTTTTTCTCTTGAATAATCGGCTGAAGGATCTTCCTCTTCTTCTTCTTTCTCTCATTGTAGGTAGGCCTGCTTTTTCATCCATCACTCGGTCGGTCAAAAATTTACGCAGTTACGCAGCCAAAAGATTATTCTTCTGCTGATCGTTCTTTTCCTCTTGAATAATCGGCTGAAGGATCTTCCTCTTCTTCTTCTTTCTCTCATTTTAGGCAGGCCTGCTTTTTCATCCATCACTCAGTCGGTCAAAAATGTACGCAGTTACACAGTTACGCAGCCAAAAGGTTCTTCTTCTGCTTATCGTTCTTTTCCTCTTGAATAATCGCGTGAAGGATCTATTTGTTCTTCTTTCTCTCATTATAGGCAGGCCTGCTTGTTCATCTATAACTCGGTCGGTCCAAAACTTACGCAGTTACGCAGCCAAAAGATTCTTCTTCTGCTGATCGTTCTTTTCCCCTTGAATAATCGGCTGAAGGATCTTCCTCCTCTTCTTCTTCTTTCTCTCATTATAGGTAGGCCTGCCTGTTCCATCACTATGGTCGGTCAAGGTGGGGCCTATAGTCTATATACTCCACCGCTTTCTGGGTCTCCCTGGGCTTCTTTTCCCTCTTCGTGAATTATCCCGTGCTATTCGGACCAACTTAGTGTTGTCCATCCGGTCCACATGGCTGCGCCACATCTTTTTACGTTCGTCTACCCAGTCGTTTATGGGTTGTACGTCAGACATTTGCCTTAGCTCCGTACCCCTCATTCTGTCCATTAAGGTTTTATTGTTGATCCTTCGTATCACCGACATTGCCACTCTCTCTAGTATTATTTGTATGTTGTTGTCTGTGTATGTGGCTATTGGTCTGATTACAGGCTTGTAGATGCGTGATTTCGTGTGAGTGTTTAGGTATTTGTTCAGACATCCAGCAATTCTTGATGCTTTCATGGCTTGCAACCTGACGCCTGCATCTATATCCCCAAAAGCCGATATCTCGACCCCCAAGTAGTTGTATTTCATCACTTGTGCATCACAGAACGCTTCCTTGAGGAACACCCGTAGGCGATGCCATTTTTGAGGATTTGATATTAGCAGAATTTAAGTTACGCACCGAAAAGATTCTTCTTCAGCTGATAGTTCTTTTCGCCTTGAATTTTCGGCTGAAGGATCTTCTTGTTCTTCTTTCTCTCATTTTAGGCAGGCCTGCTTGTTCATCCTTCACTCGGTCGGTCAGAAACTTACGCAGTTACGCAGCCAAAAGATTATCCTTCTGATTATCGTTCTTTTCCCCTTGAATAGTCGACTGAAGGATCTTTTTCTTCTCCTTGTTTCTCTCATTATAGGCAGGCATGTCTGTTCATCCATCACTATAGTCAGTCAAGGTGGCGCCTATCATCGTTCCACCACTTTCTGGGTCTCCCTGGGCTTCTTTTCGCTCTTGGCGAATTATCTCGTGCTATTCGGACCAACCTAGTGTTGTCTATCTGGTCCACATAGTTGCGCCACATCTCCTTTCGTTCTTCGACCCAGTCGTTTATGGGTTGTACTTCGGACATTTGCCTTAGCTCCGTGCTCCCCATTCTGTCTGTTAAGGTTTTATTGTTGAACTTTCGTATCACCGACATTTCCACGCTTTCCAGTATTCTTTGTATGTTGTTGTCTGTGTACGTGGCTATTGGTCTGATTACAGTCTTGTAGATGCTTGATTTCGTGCGAATGTTTAGGTATTTGTTCAGGCATCCAGCAATTCTTGATGCTTTCAAGGCTTGCAACCTGATGGCTGCTTCTAAACCCCCAGAAGCCGATATCTTGACCCCCAGGTAGTTGTATTTCATCACATGTTCATCACAGAACGCTTCCTTGAGGAACACCCGTAGGCGATGCCATTTGTGAGGATTCGATATTAACAGAATTTAAGCGGGTCTATATATAGTATTATAGCGGCTCTCCAGTATTCTTTGTGTGTTGTTGTCACAAGGCGAGTTTCTGCTGTGTCCGTGGCTATTGATCTGATTACAGTTTTGTAGATGCGTGATTTCGTGTGAGTGCTTGGGTATTCGTTCAGGCATCCATCAATTCTTGATGCTTTTATGGCTTGCAACCTGATGCCTGCTTCTATCTTCTGTATCCCCAAAAGCCGATATCTCGACCCCTAGGTAGTTGTGTTTCATTACTTGTTCATTACAGAACGCTTCCTTGAGGCAATGCCATTTACACCCGTAGGCAATGCCATTTTTGAAGATTTGATATTTGCAGAATTTAAGCGGGTCTATATATATATATATATATATATATATATATCTATATATCTATATATATATATATATATATATATATATATATATATATATATATATATATATATATATAAATGAATTCTTAGGTTTTCGGGGTTTCTATTTGAAAAATTCTTTTTACAAGGTTTCGGCAATCTCGCTGTTATTTCACCCCATTGAGTTCAGCACAACTCAATGGGGTGTTAAAAACACTTATACATAGATCCACTAAATTAGCAGATGTAGAACACCAAAATGAAGAAACATCCAAACTCCGCAGTGCTCTGACATCAAATAGATACCCAAAAACACAAATAAACAAAATCATGAAAAAACGTAAACAACCAAAAGCTAACGATAAGAACAAACTAGAGACTACCAAAAGAGCCTTTTTATCATACGTCAAAGGAACAACAGACAACATCACAGTAGAATACTGGGAAGGTACAATATCAAGACCGTTCACAACACAGACAGAAAAATTTCACAAATCTTACGAAACCCCAAAGATAAAATTCCGTTAGAAGAACACGGAGTGTACGAGATACCATGCGGATCATGCAATCTTTCATACATCGGACAATCAAATAGGCGAATAAATATTAGACGAGACGAACACAAAAAAGCAGTAAGCCGGCAAGACAAGACATCATCTCTTGCCCAACATGTAGCAGCCACTGGACATACCATTAATTTCGACAACACCAGAACAATAAGTAAAATGGAAGATTACCATAAACGGATCATCATGGAGGCCATAGAGATAGAAAAAAGACCTAACTTAAACAAACGAGATGATGCTCAACGTTTACCGCACACATGGAGATCAACGGTGCATGGAATAACAAGAGCAGCTTCACAAAGATCAAGTGTCGTCAGCAAGCAGTGAACTGTCAGAACTGCCTGAACTGTCAAGCAGAGCGCAACACATATAACCTGAAGATGGCAACAGCGAGATTGCCGAAAGCTTGTAAAAAGAATTTTTCAAATAGAACGCGGATGCAACCCCGAAAACCTAAGAATTCATATTACGCCCGCGAAAATCTAAACATTAACTGATTACAGTCTTGTAGAAGCGTGATTACGTGTGAGTGTTTAGGTATTTGTTCAGGCATCCAGAAATTCTTGATGCTTTCATTACTTGCAACCTGGCGCCTGCTTCTATACCCCTAAAAGTCGATATCTCGATCCCCAGGTAGTTGTATTTCATCACTTGTTCATCACAGAACGCTTCCTTGAGGAACACTCGTAGGCGATGCCATTTTTGAGGATTTGATATTAGCAGAATTTAAGCGGGTCTATATATAATATTATAGCGGCTCTCCAGTATTCTTTGTGTGTTGTTGTTACAGGGCGAGTTTCTAATGTGTACGCGGCTATTCGTCTGATTACAGTTTTGTAGATGCGTGATTACGTGTGAGTGTTTAGGTATTTGTTCAGCCATCCAGCAATTCTTGATGCTTTCATGGCTTGCAACCTGACGCCTGCTTCTATATCTCGACCCCCAGGTAATTGAATTTCAGCACTTGTTCATCATAGAACGCTTCCTTGAGGAACACCCGTAGGTGATGCTTTTTGAGGATTCGATATTAGCAGAATTTAAGCGGGTCTATATATCGGGTGTCTCTAAAAAAAGTTTATGTTTGTTTTGCTTACTGCGTGAACGCAACGATTCGGAAGGGCGCGGGTGATATGTCAATCGGTAGTCTGGCTCTTAGGAATTTAGTCGATATGGAGCGTTTCTAGGGAGCGGATCGCGCGTTGTGCGTACGCGAATTTTACAAAAGTGGTAATTCTGCGACTGCAATTGCAATTCTGCACCAATTGAATTTTATAGGGGTATAGCTTTAGATCCTTGTGCAAAATGCGATGTAGTGATGATCTATGCACATTCAAAGCACTTGCACGCTTCCGAATGGAGAGGTCCGGTTCATCACGAACAGACCGATTAACCCGTTCAACGTTCCCTTCCGCTCTCAATAACCTTTTTTTTTTTTTTTTTTTTTTTTTTAAAGTTTGGTTCGATGTGAATACCGGGTTTTGCCGACCCTTCGAACACGTCGGCCTATTGGTAGCCTATTGTATTCTATCACATTCACTTTAGGCCCAGAAACCTGTTGTTATTGTAAATTGCGCTAATAGCCATTTTACACATTTGTCTTCTGGAACAAATGCGGCCGGCGCTGGGGATAGAACTCGGACCTCTATACCTGTCAGTTAGCGCTCTAACATGAGGCTACGAGCGTCACCACTACACCACTCGCGCCGGCTCAATAACCTTGGGCGTCCGGGTTTTGGGTTAACTTGTGTTGAATCGGTCTGCTGAAACTTTTTCACCCATTTCCGAATGAGAGGAATGCTTGGCGCATCATTTATTTGTCAAAAACCTCGAATATTGAAGAAATTTCTAATCACAAAATTACCGCTTTTGTAAAATTCGCGTACGCACAACGCTCCATAGCGACTAAATTCCCAAGAGCCAGGCTACCGATTGGCATATCACCCGCACCCTTACGAATCGTTGCGTTCGCGCAGTAAGCTAAACAAATATGAATTTTCTTTTGAGACACCCTATATTATAGCTCATATTTGTAGTCTAGATACGCTCTAGACGAACACTCTAGAATGGATAAGATGATTGCGACCGTTACGTTGCAATTCAGTGTACTCTAGAATGGAATTTTAGTATAATCTTGATAATCCGGCTATTTAACTTAAGTGAATAGCCAGACATCTGCAGACGCGTTTAGTGCCACGAAAGTGGACTGGGGCTAGTAATAACATGCAAATATCTGTTGTATAATTCAATATCCTGCGCGGTATTAGTCAGAGAGGTAGTTGTTTCAACGTGAGATTTGTTTTGTAATCTTAGGTTAGGTTAGGTTTTTTGCGACATCGCTAAGAGCTGATACCTTTTCTTACGAATTAATAGAAATATAATTAAAACAAATAATTATAAAAAAAAAAAAAAATAATATAATTGGAGACCAGACTAACTAAACAGATGCTGAACTTCCTACAGAAACGTAAAGTCAGTACCAAGTGGATGAAACAAGTAACAGAAGACCTAGAAGCAGCAAACAACACAGATACTCAAGACAGAACGACTCTCAGACATCAAATACACCATTGGGAAGTGAAGAAGGAGACCAAGAAAAAGACTGGAACCTCCTGGACTGAAGACAGAAAATGCGGGAAATCTGGGCCAAGAAGGAGAAAAAGTTTTGAAAACCATGAAAACTTAGCGCCATCCACTTTGGGTGCAATCCGAGGATAATAATAATAATAATAATTGTGAAAAATATAAATTAATTTTCCAAGGAAAATCAGACAAATTTACGATTCAAAATACTGTCTTCCCTTGCCTTTTGTAAAACTAGCTCTGGCGTTTTACAAAAGGCAAGGGAATATGGCAAATTTTCCAAATTTTCCAAGTTTTCTCAAGGATTTTGTCAAGGCTTTTCTATTCAAAATACGTATCCAAGTATACGCGGAACCCAGACTTGGAACATATCAATGTGGTTTTAGACCTGGTCGCTCTACAAAGGATCAGCTCTTCATTTTACATCAAATTCTAGAAAAGTCCAATCTTCCATTTCTTCATCGATTTCAAGGCAGCTTATGATAGTATATTACGGCCGAAGCTTTATGAAGCCATACATGAGTTTGAGATACCATAAACTCTCATAAACCTAACAAATTGCGAAGGTAAAAACTATGTACATACATATAAACATACTATGTACATATAAACTAATGTACATACCACAATGTCTCGGATAGTATGCTGTGTCAAAATACAAAATGATATATCGAACCCCTTTGAAGCAGAGGTTGTCGTGAGACAGGGTGATGCGCTAGCATGCCTACTGTTTAACATGGCCTTGGATAAAGTATTTCGAGAGGCCTAACTGAATAATAGAGGCACTAATCTACAAATCTACTCAAATCCTGGCCTATGATGTAGATATTATTACTAGAACCATACGACAGGCCAAAGAAACATACACAACTTTTGAAGCCGCAGCAAACAACATGGGACTATACGTAAATTAACAAAAAACTAAATTTATGGTCCATTTAATTATAGACATTGGACAAAACATCACAATGAATGATCATAATTTCGAAGGGGTGAGGGAGTTTGAGTATCTAGGTGCGACAATAACGGTAGATAATAACAACAGTGCAGAAATCAGAAGACGCATTATGTTGGTAAATAGGTGCTATTTCGCTTTTCGTAGTAACTTCGCAATCGTAATCTATCAAGAACTACAAAAATCAGGCAATATAGAACACTCATCATACCAGTCTTAATGTATGGATCGGAGACATGGACCCTGACAAAAAGAGATGAATCTCTGTTGATGATCTTTGAAAGAAAGAAAAATATACGGGGCAATCCAAGAAGATGGTATGTGGAGACGCAGGTATAATTTCGAAATTTACATCTATAGACAAGCCGGTAACAAGGACATAGTAACTACAATCAAAATCGGCAGATTGCGATGGGCAGGCCATGTGAACAGATATTATGACAATAATCCTGCAAAAAAGATCCGTAAGCAGAACTCATAGGCACAAGAGGGCGAGGAAGGGCAAAGCTGTGCTGGAAGTTTGGTGTAAGCGAAGACGCACCGAACTGAACGAAGCAAACCAGAGATAGGAATGAATGGCCTGGAGAACGCTGGAGAACGTCGAGACCCTACTATAGGGTTGTATGGCCATTGATGATGATGATTTCTATTCAAACCACTGCCAGAGTTAGTTCTATAAAAGGCAAGGATATATGCAAATTTTCCAAATTCGAGTTTTCTCAAGGGTCTTTTGAAGGTCTTTCCGTGGGATTTTCTGTTCGTGTGGTAGGGATCCAAATCTAAAATCCGACCGTCAAAAGTTCCTAAAACTCAATTCCTTTTTGGTTTCGCGGTTTCCTTTTCAAACAACAATTGGGAAAAGTCGAAATTTTTCGGTAAATTTTTCAGCTGCGCAAGGCTCGGTCCAAAGTCCTAGCTGTAGTTGTTCCACATATCAGGATTGAATTTTCGTACAATTTCTTCAGTCTGGTCCATTATCCAAGTATCGATTTTTCCGAAAATCTAGGGGAAACTCATAACATTTGCAGTTTCCCAAGATTTGATCCACAATCTAAAAATTTTGTAAAAACTCCACTGGATTACAATGACATCTTATGTCCCCATGGTCAAACGCAGGCCCCATCAGAGGGGGGCGCAGAAGTGGCAGTTGTCATGGGCCTCATAATTTAAGGGGCCTCACTTTACAAGATTCCAAACGAATTTGCTGATGCTAAAGCGCGAAAAGCATTTGTTAAGTAAATTTACTTATTGGATAAATATTTAATACCATAACAAAAGCTATAAGTTTTTACTTTCAACGGATGTAGGAGGGGGCCTCCAAATATCAATTGCCCCGGGCCTCGCATTTTCTCTAAAAGGCTCTTAGAATAGAGCCTCTCAGAGAAAATGCGAGGCCCGGGGCAAACGGTTAGTAAAGACTTTATCAAAAAATAAGGAAAATGTCCTGTCCAAAGCCCCAGTAGCAGTTTTCCAGAAAATCGAGGAAAAACTCCGTAACACTCCAACTCCAAACAAATTTTCGACAAAACCTCCAAGATTTTGTTTTTTTCAAGGAAAATTTCCAAAATTGTAGATTGTAGTATTGGTGGTGACGACTTGTACTGCGATTTTCGTAAATATATTGTACCTCACCCTCTTCCTCTAAACGGTGGTATACTTACCCATTTAGAGCGCCTCCTCTAGTCCTGATTCCTTCAGGAATTTCAGGATCCTGGTGGGATTCAAGGACTGCAACTCCTGTGCGTTCAAGCAGTGGGCTCCAAGATACATCTGTCTCTTGCGGAGCAGTCTTTGAGCAAATCTTTGGGGGTTTCCTCTGTCGAACCACATAATCTGCATCTGTGACCTTCCTCTAGGCCTAGAGTCTTGAGGTGTTTTCTAAGTCTGCAGTGTCCCGTAAGGACTCCTGCCAGAATTCTAAGCTTTTCCTCTTTAGTCTCTTTTCTGGTTAAAAGATCCTAGCATTACTTTGGATAGTCTTAACACTGGAAGCTCTCTACAGGTTTTCATCAATTGTTCCTTATTTCTTCATTTAAACTTTTATGAATGGTGTTTAAACTCATACCGCAAGAGGGTTCCGGACCTATAAAAGGATTAATGAATCCCTTGTTTGCTAGGTAATCGGCTTCCTCGTTTCCGTCTATACCAGTGTGTCCTGGTACCCAGTACAGCGTTACTCTATTTTCTCTGCCAAGCTTGTTTAGCTTTCCCACACAGTCTCATACCAGATTGGATCTGATGGTGTAAGAGCTAATGGCCTTGATGGCTGCTTGGCTGTCTGAGGATAGCAATTCGTTTTTTGCAAAAATTCCTATCGAGGTTGGATTGTGCACATCTTTCGATTGCGTGTAACTCTGATAGGAAGATACTTGGGAATGTTCTCATGGATTGTCATAATTGTTTAATCCGGAACGTTCGATAATCCGTCGTCCTGGGGAAACACGCGTCTTTTCTTTCCGCTGTCCTGCGTCGGATATAAACCTCGCGCACAGTTGAAATAAAGTCAAAAGGGGCAACCTTAAACTCTGGAAACTTGATTCGCGATTCTGACCAAGCTAACTCTACAATTGTCTTCGGAATGTTTACTAGAGCTTTGGTGTTACGCTGACAAACGATGACAAAGCTTGGCTTCAAGACACAAGCGAAGAAAATTCTCATTCCTTTTCGGACTAAGAAATCCTCAGCCTAATTTGTTCCACGGATGACGATTAAGCTAATGATGAGTTGAATGTTTGAACTCTGCGAGTACTTTAGCAAACGGTGACGCGTTTAAAATATGTAAAATTGTTATTGTTTTGTTTTAATCCTGATAATCCGGAATATTTTGATAATCCGGGTCCCATATGTGACCCGTAAATTGTCTGGTCCCATATGTGTCGTAGTATTTAGATTATACTGTGGACTGTCACTTGGAGAGGCAAGAGTAGACAGATTAGAGAAAAAGACTTGGCTGAGTAGAGCAGACTAGAGAAGAAGACTAGGCTGTCAGAACTAAGAAATCTAGAAAGAAGGAATGTTCAATCTACAGCGTAATAAGAAACTTAATCGTTTGGTTAACAATAATTTAGTTTACTGTAAATTATGCAAATCTACAACAAACGTGCTCCCAATTCGATTTTTTTTTGCTCGCTCGTATAATTTAAGTCGTGATAAATAGCCTAAAGAGAAAAACTTGAGTAGACGAGAGACTATATAGAAGCCTAAACAAGGTAGACGGGATTAGATTAGACGAGACCAAATTAGACATACAAGCCTAGAGGATTAAACTAGTAGGATGGGCTAGGTTTTGCCAAGAAGACGATAGTTGATATATGAGTTAGTGAAGAGAAAAATGTATTTGTATTCGTTTGAACAACAATTATATCGCGTGGCTTTATCTCCCCGTGGGGCCGAGTTTATATTTATAATAACTGCCAAATAAGTCGCGTGTAGTTATCGTGGTCATGTGTAATTCGTTAACCATTTCCATATTGCGTTCCTTCTCTGTCCCTCGCAACCGTTTAACAAAGGAGGGAGCGTTTCTTCCTAACGTTATCATTGATTTTTGCTTAGTGCAGTGCGAGATATTCCGTGTACAGGAAACAAATCGGTCTTATCTGCCCGTTTCTCACCAAAGCTATTGTCGCAAATAATTTTATCAAAAAAATATTAATTACAGCACTTTGATAGATATATCCTAGAATAGCCTAGAATACTCTTTTATAGTCATAGAAACTTGTTAAATATAGACTAATCTGGCAGAAGTAACTTGAGGCCTGTAGCCCTTTATTTCATTTTTATGTCCACAAAAAATATTATCATTCTAGTTTCAAATCACGAGGTGATGGGTGAGGTGATATAATATAATAAAAATCTTTATTTTTTCAAGTTTAGTGGTTTACAAATTGTTGTTCATAAAAGCAAAGCTGTACTCTCATCAGTACAGCTTTGCTTTTATGAACAACAATTTGTATAAATCTCGAATTTGTATTACAATTTTGATAAATCTCGAAACGCGTCTACAGATGGCTCTTAAGGTATCGGAAAGACATGATCTTAAAAAACAATGTTATTTTTCTGGTTTTTGTTAAGTGCCACGAAGGTGGACTGAAAGCTATAAGATAACTGATTTCAAATTTCAAATAAGATTTGTTTTTGATGGTCCTAAAAAGACAAAGATTAGTATTATAGAGCTTCGAAAAGGTTGAATATATTTATATATTAAGGCTGTATTCCGAATTTATTAAGTTCATATGATTATCTATAATGTAGTATGGTTTTACCAATTCTAAATCTTTATTGTAACATAAAAAAGGATATAATGGGCTGCCGAGGTCTTTCTGTCTGATTAGCCTAACAAGGTCCTCGATGTCTTTCTGCCAGATTAGTCTATATTTAACAAATTTCTATGACTGTGAAAGAGTATCTTTCGCATACTTAAATTCTAGTTTTAGCTGCAAATTAATCTGCATTATGCAAGTACCTACTTAGTTAGAATTTAACCCCTTGACATACAATGACGTCTCTAAGACGTCATGTATATCTCATAAGATCACATGTATATGGACACGTCAATAGATTAATAGACAGGTTAATAGATTTATGCTTAAGCCGTTTGCTACTTGTTATAAATACTCAAACGTTTATTTAGTTTGAAGTTTTAAGTGATTGTCTGATTCAATTGAATAGTTTGAGTTATTTACATCTTCTACATAAAAACCACACACGTTCCAAAACACCGTATTATTAATATGTTAGGAACTTGTGTGGTTTTTACACAGAAGATACCTCGTAGATGATACGGTTGAATAGTGAAATCTCAGATTTGAATGTGGTTTCTGAAATGAACGATTCAATTAGACTGCACTTCTGCTGCCAGTTTTCCAATATTGACTCGGCCTTTTAGCACGTACATTAACTCTCGCAGTCTACACGCTCGGAAAACAAGCATTCTTTTACCCAAAAAGGGTGCGTTATAAAATAATAACCGACATCATTTATATAAACATATCGGCCGAGGAGATCTGGGGACCCTTTTCTGCCCCTCTTCCCTCTCACCGCCACCCCTCGCTCGGAATAATAAAATATTTCGTCGAGCCGGGGGAAAAATCATCCCTTAAAAGCCTCTAATAAGTTGCGGCGGTAAACAGCGGCGCGTTTGAGGGGTGGCGGGGGCGCAAGCAAAGGTAACGCGCAGGTAAATGCAATGACAGTGCCCTTGTACAACAACGGCCTGGTATAGAATTGCGTAAAATCACAGTGGCGTACAAGAAATATTTTATAATTTATTTATTAGAATTTGTAAGGTGCAGACTTAATAAACTTGACCACTTTTTGGTAGAATTGGTAAAACCATCCTACGTTATAATAATCATGCACACTTAAAACAATCGGAACACAGCCATATAAATATATTAAACTTTTCGGCAGCCCAATAATAATTACTGAGTCTTTTTAGGACTACCAAAACAAATCCCATGTGAAATTTGTTGCTTATTTAATAGCTTTCAGTCGTTTTGGTAGGTTAGGTTAGACATACTACTGGATTACCGATAGACTAAATCTCTTCAAATTTGGTCATTTAGTTTTCTCTATTAAGATTTGCATCCATTTATTATTATTTCTAATTAATCTTCAGTTTTGCAAAATAAATATCCCGCATTTGCAGATACTTATTATTCAAAAACTGGATATGGTAAAGATGTGAAAATAGATTAAATACCTATTTTTATAAAATTCTTCTTTAAAAATGAAGACACGAGTGCATTGCTATTTTCCAAAAATCTAGTCCGCTCATACTCATATCTCAAAGTCTGAAGGTGTTGGAGATGTGAAAATTGATATATAAATTCTTTTTCAAAAAGTTCTGTATTATCATTCATATTAACACATTTTTTTTTTAATTCCAAACCTTAGAATACCGTTAGGTGTTAAGGTAATCTATATAGACTCAGGTACAGTATTACATAAATGACAAACTCATATTAGTTGTGGACTAGTCTTTCTGTCCTTACTGATCCTTTTCCCTCGTTCCATGACAGTCCCTTCTCGTTTAAAGTTTCTGTCACCGTCTCATCCCAAGTTTTTCTTGGTCTGCTCCTTGCTCTGCGCTTGTGTGGTCTTGCCTGCCATATTTGTTTTGTTGATCTTTCCTCCTTCATTCTCACTAGGTGTCCAAACCATTTTAATTGTTGTCGTTTGATGGTTCTGGTCTATGATGGGTTCTACTTTCAGTTCTTCTCTTACTAAGTCATTTCTGATTCTATCTTTTCGTGTAAGCCCCTTCACTCCTCGCAGGTACCTCATTTCCATTGCTTGGATCTTGCTTTTTGCTTGTATGGATAACAGCCAGCTCTCGGTTCCGTAGGTTAATACGGGTTTAAATATAGTTTTGAATCGCGTTAATTTTTTATTTGCTGGATATTTCTTTTTTCCTTATGAAGGCGTTGTTCAGTGAATTATATAACCTAGCAGCACTTTCCAGTCTATCTTTTATTTCTGCGACCATCTTTCCATTTTTGTGAATCTTCACTCCCAAATATTTAAATGTTTGCACTTGCTCTATTTTTTTCCAACTGATTTTATTGATATTTCCAAGTCTTCCTTTCCTATCACCATTACCTTGGTTTTTCCCGCATTCATTCTCAAATTTTTATCTATTAGTGCATTTTTCCATATATTCAGGTTATATTGCAGATCTTGTTCGTTTGTCGCATATATTACCAGGTCATCAGCAAATACACTCTCTGATACTTCTACCATTTGTAAGTTCTTATATCCGACCTTTAGTTTCTTCACTTTAGTCTTTACTTCTTTTATAATATCATCCATAACTATATTGAACAAGGCTGGGCTGAGGATTCCTCCTTGTCTTAAACCTTCCATAGTTGTAAACTCCTCTGATTTTACACATTTAGTTATAGTAGTCTAATATAACAAAACTGGAGATATTAGAGATGTGAAACTTGGTATTGAAATTCTTCTTTAAAAATGAAACGTTTAGCACGAAATGTAACAGGAACATGTAGCAATATATAAGTAAATTGTAAAGAAATTCGATCGATTAACTTGTAAGAAAATCGAGATCAAAGTTTCGAGTCTCTAAAAAATTGATGGAGTCGTTTTAAACACCATTTGAGAGGTTCATTACTCCTTGCAATTGCAAGTATCATACATAATTTTAATCTACATGTAATTTAGAATAATTTAGAGGAAGATTTGGTCAATAGACCTTTTCATAGTTGAATTTTTTTTGTGCGCATGTGTCAATTTCCGCCTGTTATACGTCACAATGTGCCCGAACTTTTTGACGTTTGACCAGTGAATTCAAACAAATCAAACTTGGCGGATGCGCATGCGCTTTACTAATCGTAACAAGGTCTATTTAGATCATTTTGGATGAAGTTTCTGGCAAATGTCTGCAAGCACGCTATTTTGCACGGTTTCATAATCGCTAATTTCACGTTTAGATTTCACCAAAACATAAAAGGATTATTAATTGTTGGTTCTGTATAAAATTTCGCGTCTCTTGATATATTATATGCAGGGCCGGCGCTATATTTTGCGGGGCCCTGTGCAAAATAATGAAGCGGGGCAAAATAAAGATTTCTTTCACGGCTAGACATTCTGGAGGTATAGGGTGTCTTAAAAGAAAGTTTATATTTGTCTAGCTTACTGCGTGAACGGAACGTTCCGGAAGGGCGCGGGTGATATGTCAATCGGTAGCCTGGCTCTTGGGAATTTAGTCGCTATGGAGCGTTGTGCGTACGCGAATTTTACAAAAGTGGTAATTTTGCGACTATAGCGCGAAGAAATTTTTCCAATATTCGAGGTTTTCGACAAATAAATGCCTTCCTCTCATTCGGAAATGGGTAAAAAAGTTTCAGGAGACCAGTTCAACACAGGATAACCCAAAACCCGGACGCCTAAAGTTATCGAGAGCGGAAGAGAACGTGGAACAGGTTAATCGGTCTGTTCGTGATGAACCATTCGGAAGCGTGCAAGTGCTTTGAGTGTGCATAAATCATCACTACATCGCATTTTGCACAAAGATCTAAAGCTGCACCCCTATAAAATTCAATTGAAATTGCAGTCGCAGAATTACCACTTTTGTAAAATTCGCGATTCGCTCCCGAGAAATGCTCTATAGCGACTAAATTCCCAAGAGCCAGACTAACGATTGACATATCACCCGCGCCCTTCCGAATCGTTGCGTTCATGCAGTAAGCTAAACAAACATAAACTTTCTTTTGAGACACTCGATATATAGACCCGCTTAAATTCTGCTAATATCGAATCCTCAAATATGGCATCGCCTAAGGGTGCCCCTCAAGGAAGTGTTCTGTGACGAACAAGTGATGAAATACAACTACCTGGGGGTCGAGATATCGGCTTTTGGGGATATAGAAGCAGGCGTCATGTCGCAAGCCATGAAAGCATCGAGAATTGCTGGATGCCTGAACAAATACCTAAACACTCACACGAAATCACGCATCTACAAAACTGTAATCAGACCAATAGCCACGTATACCAATACACCACGTAGCCAACAACATACAAAGAATACTGGAGAGCGTGGAAATGTCGGTGATACGAAAGATCAACAATAAAACCTTAACGGACAGAATGAGGAGCACGAAGCTGAGGCAAATGTCCGACGTACAACCCATAAACGACTGGGTACAAGAACGAAAAGAGATGTGGCGCAGCCATTTGGACCGGATGAACAACACCAGATTGGTCCGAATAGCACGAGATAATTCGCCAAGAGGAAAAAGAAGCCTTCTTTCACGGCTAGACATTCTGGGGTTATATATTGCGAGTGGATTAAAAAATAATTTAGCTAGACTTGTAATATCAGTTTTAGTTAGGAGTAGTAGTCTACTTCCGGCGTAGTCAAAGTAGCAACTCAGTTAAGCGGTTTATGTGTCCGTCGCAGCAGACGCGGCGCAGACGGCTGCACGCGCCAATAGATGCCCATCCCAGACCTACAGACAAAATATCAACTCAACTCTCTGAATGCACGGGGCCCCTGTCTAGCGCGGGGCCCTGTGCCGTCTCACAGTTCGCCCACGCATCACGCCGGCCCTGATTATATGTCTTCATATTTATTTTATTACTTCATATTTTATTACTTTTATTTTTATTTTATTACTTCATAATTAATAAGTGTGTGTAAAAGTGTTTTGAATATAATCCTAGCGAAAATATTATAGAAAATAAGTTATGAAAATGCTTATTTTATTTCAACTTCCTTCGGCCCTTGTATCAATTTTCAAACCTTACTTACGGTCAATCTTAACATTATTCTTCATATTACTCATGACTCATGAGGTATTCAATTTTTGTTAAACATATGAATTAATTTGATTGATATCATCATTTGATTAATTTGATTGATTTCTGAGTCTATTGTGGGGTGTGCAACGGAGCTGTGTCCGCCCATCCGTCGACGGACGCAGCAATGGATCTCGGACGACTGTCTCAATCTAGTCGACCAGCGGAAGCAAATGAAACACGTCGATTTCAAACAATACCGACGATTGAACAAAGAAGTTCGACAGAAAATGAAATTGGAACGGGAAGCTTACTGGAATAACATTGCGGCTGACATGGAAGAAGCAGCGTCAAGACATGAGTACCGGACGCTGTACCAGACAATCCGACGGTTAAGTGGCAAAACAACATCAACAAATGACAATATCAAAAAATTGGATGGAACTTTCGTGACCTCTCCTCAGGAACGTCTACAGCGGTGGAGAGAATTCTTTCATCAGCTGTACAACCACAATCCGCCAGTAGGTCCAGCACCCGAACTGCCGATTATTGAGCAGCCGATAAATCAGTTTCCCGATACTGAACCAGCAATCAATGAGGTGAAGACGGCAACAAAATCCCTGAAAAATGGTAAAGCGCCGGGAGGAGATCAAGTAACTGCCGAAATGATCAAAGCCGGGGGAGACGTCTTATTACATCAACTTCACGTTCTCACAGTGCATATATGGCATTCAGATTGTGTTCCATCCGTGTGGAAGAAAGCGATTGTTGTGCCTATTTTGAAGAAAGGCGACAGTCGGAAATGCAAGAATTACCGTGGTATTAGCCTCCTCTCGATCGTCGGCAAAGTATTTATGAAAATCATACAATCAAGACTACAGAAACATCGAGAGCAAACAAGCCGGGATGAACAAGCTGGATTTCGACCACATCGAGGATGCATCGATCAGATATTTGCTCTCCGTCAGCTAATGGAAGAAAGAATTCGATGTGGCAAACGAACTGTCATCGTCTTCATCGATTTCAAATCTGCTTCTGATTGCATCGATTGGACAAGCTTGTGGGAAGCCCTGAAGATCGAACACGTGCCACTGAAAATCATTCAACTTCTTCAAGCATCGTACGACGGCTCAACCAGCAATGTTCGTATCCGAAACGACATGTCTGAGGAATTCCCGATTCGAACCGGAGTCCGGCAAGGAGACGTGGCCTCGCCGCTCCTTTTTAACATTGTGATCGACACGATTATGCGAAAAGCGTTTGATGGGCGACGCGGAGTTCGATATGATGACAAAAACTTCCTAACCGATCTGATGTTCGCCGATGACAGTGCGGTTTTCGCCAACACAGATGCCGAAGCAACAGACACCTTGTATGACATTTCCCGCATTGCCCAGTCATACGGACTGAGAATCAATGCTGATAAGACCAAAGTGCTTACAACGGATTGATCTGAAGCCAGAGTTTACCTCGATGGAACCACAATCGAGCAGGTACCACGGTTCAAATATTTGGGATCACTGGTTGTGGAGAAGAAAGTAGCTTCGACAGCCGAAGTTCACAGCCGGATAGGCCAGACAACAGCAACGTTTGCTTCACTCAAGTGGTGCATATGGAAGTGGACGAATATTACCATCAAAACCAAAATACGCCTATACCGGACGCTGATCCTCCCAATTCTTCTTTATGGATCGGAAACATGGACATTACTCAAACCAGACCTTAACAAGCTCGAGGCCTTCCAAATGCGATGCCTGAGACAGATTCTCTGCGTCTCACTCCTCAACCACCTCCGAAATGAGAGAAAGGTGCCACGCACCAACAGACACCGATTGTTGAGGAAATTCAAAAACGCTTACGATGGTTCGGCCACATCTGTAGGATGGGCGACAATCGAGTACCGCACAAACTCCTATGGAAAAAACGACCTCTTGATTGGAGAACACAAAAACAAGCACCGCAGACCACATGGTTGAAACACGTAGAGAACGATTTAAAAAAACCAGCGAATAACAACAGCTGAGGCAAGAACCGTTGCAACTGATCGATTAGCATGGAAGCGTATAGTGAATGGAGCACGGAATCTAGCGGCGCCAACAGCAGCGTACTGGCTTCGAGGTCGACCACCTCTCCATGCGCCGGCTATGGATTAAAGAAGAAGAAGATATCATCTATATATACACCTGAATTTAAAAAATCGAACGTTTTGGGACAGTAAAAAATCGGGTTTCTTCACAAAGTAAGTTTACGTTTTACGTTTGTTGCTTTTAACGTCAGCAGTTTTCAAGATACTTTATTGCACAGATTCACACTCTTTTTGCAATTTGAATAGTTATGGCCTAAAAATCAAGGTGTCAGATTACTAAGCCATAAGTTCCGGGTTCAAATCCTGGGGTACAAGTAAAGAAAAATAAGCCACCGTCCGTCCTGTGTATCGTTCTCCCAAAGTCATCACAGTAAATCTGCCATGAAACGTTAAAAACTGTAGGGGCTCTGTATATTTGTGTCCAAGATCAAGATTCGAAGCATAAATGTAGGCAGAGGGAAGAGCTCCAGGTTCTAGAGAGGACTATGGCACAATTGAGAAGAAGAAGAAGATTTGGAAATAGATTTGGAAAAACTTATGAAACAGCATTTCTGTACGTTGTAGATTGTTCAACCTTCACCATTTGACAAAGCAATTTAGATCATTTTGAGGTAGCAATTGGTCAGAGTGAGAGTTTATAGGCCTAAACATTTTTAGATCGTGAGCGAATAGTAAATATTTACTATGACTGAAGCAACTCCCTATACCGTTCATGAACAAGTTGTAACGGAGTGGTGCACAGTTCGAACCCTGTGGAACCCCAGACGTCACTGCAATTTGATAAGATATAGAAAAGCCTATTTTGACCCTCTGATTGGTCAAAAAACTACGGAACAATTTCTGTAGTACATCACTAAAGCCATGTTCATTACTACATCACTAAATCCAAGCATCACTAATACAGTTTTCTAAGAAGGATATTGTGGCCAACAGTACCGAAGGCATTAGAGATATGATCATTAGAGATATGTGAAACCATCCTACGTTATAGATAATCATACAAACTTGAATACAATTCAGAATCATGATTTCACTCTCATAGATTAATAAGTTTGTAACCGTAGATTTCTTTTGTGAGAAGCCGTGTTGCTGATCATCGATGATTTCTTTGCAAGAAAATGCTAGTTGGTCATAAACAAGACTGGAATGGCAGATTGTGTTTTTGGAACGAAGTTCCTTTAGGGAGGTCTCGTTAGGAATGATTCGGCAGAAAATGTTACGTTACGTTATACGCCTATCTCTTTCTCTCAGTGTATTTTTCTATAATGCGTGCTCTCTCTGTTTCTTTCGCAGAGTGACATATTTCACTATATGACTAAAAATAATAAAATAGACCTTTGCAGTTAAGTTTACGAGCCGTAATTATCTTAGTAACTTAGCAATCGAGAGTTGAATATCGCTAGTTGAAAAGTTTTGGATAATTGAAGACTTCAATTTCATTCAAGTTTGAAGACTTAAAAGTCTTTAATAATATCTATAAACTAGATAGTTTTAGCTAAAACTTGCAATTAGTTTCCAAGCTGTAACTACCTCAGTAACTTAACTTCATATGTCATCTGTTATTTATGACAGATTAGATAATATACCTGTTTACGGTTAGTTAAGCGCTTGCGCGTCCGTCAAGTTTAAAAGTCGGGAATATGAAAGTTTCGGGCACATTTTGTTATTTTCACTGGTTATACGTCAAAAAGTGCCCGAAAAACATGGCGGAAATTGACACATGCGCACAAAAAAAATTCAACTATGGAAAGGTCTATTTTGATGTTTTGATTTCCATAGCAACTGGTCTTGGGCCGCAAGTTGGGCACTCCTGATTTAAATCAAATACTCAATTACACATGTGTCATTTATGACCCACTAGATTATTTTCCGCGGGCCACAAGACAAGTTCCAATGCGGCCCCAAAACAAAACCGACAATTTTTTTCATTCATTTATCAACCTGACGCTTTTGTTTCGGACCGCATTTCAACTTATCTTGGCCCCAGTTTGACAATTTGTTTTTTATTTATTTACTAAATATTGAACCGCATTGCATCTTGCCCGTATGAGACTCAGTTTGCATTTTTTCATTAAATTAACCGTTCTATTTTAAGCCGCATTGTAACTTGTCTTGCGAGCGCAGTTTGGACACCCCTGACCTAAATTCTAAATACTCAACCACATACGTCATCTGTCATAAATGACAGATATTTTCGCAAATCCTTTAACATCCATGGACGATAGGCTTTATCTTAAGTTTTTCTAATACTTAGTTCACTCACCTTTCATAGTAGCCAATAAAATAGATACAGTCTAAATATTGCAAGACAAAAACTTTAGTCTTGTGATTACGCTGCGAAATCGACTTTGTCTCCCCAGGAGTTCGGTGGGGTTGCGGAAGTCTTCGAGGCAGAAGGGATGGAAGTGGAACTTCGTTCCTGACGGGGTCTCCTGACCGTATACGTTTATTTTATACCTCTGTAGTTCTTTACATTATTTTTCCTCGTCTCAGTAGCCTTATCAGAAAAGATAGCATTTTTCAACAAATTGTCATCATCATAAATTCTGTTTAGAAAATCAACAGCAAAATCAAACCTTTTGATTTTATCATTAGGTTTTATTTCATGTAACAGTTGCAATTTGTAGGCACGCAAATGAAGTCTTTTACGGATAACATCATACACAGTATCTTTAGGCAATCCTAATTAAAAAGACTACGTCTGGGCAATGACTTCTTTGGGCTCCGAACACACGAAACACGGATCTGTTTAATAAAATCTTCAAAAGTTCTCGGTCTACTTGGCGATTTCCCTTTAAAAACACTACCGGTTTCTTTTAAAGATTGTAGCCAATGACGGATAGTTTCTGCTGTAGGAGGTTCAACACCATACTGATATCAGATTCAGTTGTGTATTTATATCAAATTCAGTTTTCACAAGCCAAATAACACACTGCGTTTTTGTTGCGGAGTAGCTATTGCACTGCACTGCAAGCTTGAACTGAATTAAGCGAACTTAGCCCTGGTGCCGTCTCAAAAGCAAGCAGGCGTGTCAGATGCAGGTGAGCAAAACTCGGACAGTTGATGAATCAAACACCACACACTAGAATATTGTGTATCACTTTGAATAGTTTCTATGACATAATAAAACTAGGGAGTTCTTTTTCAAACGCACACAAAATTAACTTTTCACAGTTTCTAACTATCCCAATCGATGTATGTACATTGATTGGGATAGTTGGAAACTGTGAAAACTTGGCAATTTCCCTTTAAAAACATTACCGGTTTCCATCAAAGATTGTAGCCATTGACGGATAGTTTCTGCTGTAGGAGGTTCAGCACCAAACTGACGTAAGTTTACGAAACTGTGAAAAGTTATTTTTGAAAAAGTTATATTTTCAAAAAAAAATAACAATGTGCACGCAAATTTATAAAAAAAAATAACAATGGGCTCGCCAATTTAAACATAATTTAATTATGCGCCCGCGCGAGCCAGCACACCTATTTCTTATGGTGGCTATTTGAAGGCATTAGTTTCCAGTGGAGAATTTGGACGAAATGCGAAACCGGATAATTGCTGAGTGTAACTCAATTAGAAACAACCCTGGTGTGTTTAAAAGAGTTCGGCACTAAATGACGAGAGGATTGAATGCCTGTGTGCAGGCTGCAGGAGGTCATTTCGTACCGTGTCCACAGAAGCTACCTGGGTGATATCCAGCTGCCCCCCATCGACCTCTACGTCGATGAGCGAGCTCGCGCACACGAAGGAGGCAAGGTAGATAAGGCAGAAGCCCGCAGACGCCTGCAACGCAGATGGCAGAAAAGGTGGGAAACGGAAACCGGGAAGGCTACATGGACCAAGCGCTTGATTCCTGACCTGCGTTCGTGGGTCAACAGAGAGCACGGCGAAACATCGCACCACGTAGCTCAGATGATAAGTAGACACGGATGCTTTAGAGCCTACCTACAAAGGTTCAAGGTCGCTGAGACAGAGGAGTGCTGAGACACCGCTGAACATACTTTCTTCTTCTGCGAGAGATGTCAACTTCGGAAATAGGAGAACTGACCCCTGATAACTGCGTTAGGAAAATGCTAATAGACCAAACCCACTGGAAAGCAATCTCCATTTTCATCATTAGCATTATCACCCAGAAAAAAGCCGAAGAACGCGCTGCCCAGGCAACCACCTAGCAAAATCTCAAGACTAGAAGCAAAATTGAAACTCTCAAAAAAACTAGGGCGGTAACAACTGTCCGGGCTGTCCACCCTGAAGGAATGCGCAAGCGATACCGGGTTGCTGGTCTCTATAGCCAAGTGGAAGAAGGGGTTTAGTGAATGAGAGCCTCACACGCAGGCTGGTAGAGCTTCCCCAAACCACAATAAAAAAAAAGGAGGTCATTTCGTACATTTATTGTAGATTGAGCAACTTTACATGTACTTTTTGATAAAACCCCGTATCTTCGAAACAAAGTGGTTTTTCAGAAATCATCATAAGACAATATATTCTTAGAATAGGACATGGAATAACACTTTAAATTTTTGCCGCATGTTTACCTTACACCCTGTAAATATAATTGTTCAGGACATTGCGTTGAAGCATTTCCTACTAATATTCGTAAGTTAAATATTGATAAAACCATACTACATTATAAATAATCTTATAAACTTAATAAATTCGGAAGACAGCCCGAATATACAAACATATTCAACCTTTCCGGAGCTCGATAAGTTTTTGAAATATAAGTGTTAAAATATAAATGCGGTTTTTTTTAGCACACAATTGAGTCTTTTTAGGACTACCAAAACAAGGAAAGGTTGAATATACATTGTCTGTTAGAAAAGTATCCGATCTATAGCCGGTAAAAAAAAAACTGGTATACCTGGAGCGTTGGAAACCTAATCACCCTCAAAGTAGTCTCCTTGGGACTCCACGCACTTCTCCCAGCTGTGCCGCCATTGTTGGAAGTATTCCGAAAAAGCCTCTTTCGGAATCGACTTTAGCTCGGCTGTCGTTGCAGCCGTAATGTCCTCTCTTGTCTGAAATCGCATTCCTTTCTATGGCCTCTTGACTTTGGGGAATAGCCAGAAGTCGCAAGGGGTCATATCAGGAGAGTAGGAGTCTATCGAACCCGATTAGTCTGGTTCTTCGCCAAAAAAAATGTGAATCATGTGCTGGAGCATTGTAGTGATGGAGTTGCCAATTTCCTGATGATCACAACACCAGTCGCTTGCGCCGCACAGCATCACGTAGGCGACGTAGGACATCCCTATAGTATTCTTTGGTGATTTTTACTTGCATTGAAAAACCGACAAGAACACTATGTCACTCGCACACTGCTCTACAGCAACTGACGCTATCTACAGGAGGGAAAAAAATTACGCATGCGTACTAAGGTTCAAGGTCGACTCATGCAAGCGCGTTTGATTCAAATCCACCAGGTTTTCAAAATAAAAAATAAGGTCGGATACTTTTCTAACAGACCACGTATTTATATATTCAGGGTTCAGACAGAGTCCCAAAATCTACGCGATCGAAGCTTAGCTATGGCTATGACTAGTTCAAACTGGCTATGGCATAATACGTCTAAGTCCAGCGCACAAAGACTATAAAATTAAATGGTTTTGTTTGAATAATTTTTATGAAATGGAAATGGCACAATGAGTTCTCGTTTCATTTGCAACAATGAACTCGTACCTGCTGGCGAAGAGAAGTATGTAAATAAAAAGAAATCGAGCGCGGATTGAAGGAGGAGAAAACGAAATAAAAGGACGATTAATTATTTTAAAATCTTGATCTTCGAATGTACGTAACGTTTCTGTACACAACACACATATACACGATTTATATTTTTCACGTGGGCAAAAGCAACAAGGTGCAGGTATAAAATTTTTATAAATACATTCTCACAAAGGAGTCTAACTATCCTATATATACATATACATATATATATATATATATATATATATATATATATATATATATAAACGGAGTTGTCTATATGATGGTGCAATGCGGCTATCACGCATTTCGTGGCCCGGTGTGTCAGGATCACTTGAAATAGGTCGCATTATCATAATATCTTCGTGATTCCAGGTATAAAAAAAATACGTATAAAAACGTTCTTGCATTAAATTCTAACATTTTTTTTTGTTGTGTTTGTTCGAGGGATGAAATCCCTCCGAGTAAATCGAACAATGCGGTTTTTTTAGCATTTTTTTCTCCTCCACCAAAATGACTTTGACGTTTTATTCTTCCCAAGTTTTTTTTTTAAGACATTAGAAAATATTAATAGCGTATTTCTTTTTCCTTCTCGAGACGAAATATTTTTATTAAGCTCTTTATGTTTAACGTTGTTATTTACACGGGATTAAACGCATTCATCCACTCGGATTCTAGTCTAAACTATATTAACAGAAAACAACTTTTTATTGTGGATTAGATAAGATAGGTGGAATCCATTTGAACATCTCATTTTAAGACTCTCCCCATAACTTCTAAATTTGCGGACTAATAACAGACAGATAATAGCGAATTCTATATCAACTAATTGGAATGTATTTAGTAATTGAGATGTCTCAGATTGGGAAAAGCTTATCTTAAGATTTAATATGAACTAGAATTTTCAGTCCTTGTTTTACAACTAATAGATGACCAACCTGAATGATGATATATTATTTACAATATACACATTAAAGGCGGCTACACACGATCCAGCAGGCTTCTTCTTCCTCTTCTTCTTCAAGTAGCACTAAAACCCTATGTGGATCTTGGCTGCAAGCACAATTTTCCTACAACGATTTCTATCTAGCAATGCTTCCTGTTCATTTTCGATGCCCATCTTCCGCATCTCCGATAGAACATTGCCTATCCATCTCATTCTAGGTCTTCCCGGTGGTCTTCTGCTCGTCGGTGCCTCCTGCCACGCTATTTTCAGCATTATGTCATTCGGTGCTCTGCATATTCGTCCTGCCCTTCTCAATCACAAAGATTGAGAAGGGCAGGACACATATTTTTGCTTCTCTCACAATATCTCCCCGGTACAATTGTTATAACTCCGCGTTTGTTCTTATTCAATATAGCCCTGACTTCGGATCCTGGGTTGGTCCAAGTATTTTTCACTCGAACCTTCGCAAGGCGTCTTCGTTTGCTTTAGTTAGGGTCCACGCTTCACATCCGTATGTGACTACCGGTCTTATAGTAACATGGTACAATTTTAGTTTTGGGGCTCGCGACATTATTCTCGATTCGAATAGTTCCCTTAGTGCATAATAGCACCTATTACCGCTCTTTATGCGGCCCTTCATTTCTTTATTCATGTTGTTGTCTGCTGTGATGACTGCGCCGAGATATTTGAATTCTGAGACCCGTTCGAAATTGTAGGTGCCAATGGTTATGTTTTGCCCTAGTCAATATCTTCCCTGTCTCCGGGAGTTATACATATATTTTGTTTTGTCTACATTAATACGTAATCCTACTATGTCTGCCTCGTTTTCTATTTTTCCAAATAACTATTTGGTTTTAAAGGTTGTTTTACTGACCAGGTCTATATCATCTGCATATGCCAGTATCAGGTTTTTCCACTGTTTGGAAAAACTTCAACGTCAATGTTAGCCCGTTTGAGCGCTGCGTCTAAAACGATATTGAACAATATTGGAGACAAACTATCACCCTGTTTCATGCCGTTGTCTACCATAAAGTCTTCTGACATGTTGTTCCCAACTTTAACACAGCACCGGCTGCCCTCCATGCACACTTTTGTAATATCGATTATTTTCTTTGGGATTCCACATACTGCCATGGCTGCCCATACGTGATCTCTTATCACACTATCATAGGCTTATTGGAAGTCGATAAATAGTTGGTGGAGGTTGTTTTTTTCGAGGATTTGGCGGATAGTGAAGATTTGATACATCGTTGATCTGCCCGGTCTAAAGCCGCACTGATAGTCACCTATCGATTCTTCCGCGTATGGTGTTTTGCAAGCACTTTATATGCGGTGTTGATGAGAGATATCCCTCTGTAGTTTTTGCAGATCTGATAGCTTCCTTTTTTATGTAGGGGTATAATAACAACTCTGTAGGGGTATAATAATAACTCTGCTTCAAACTTTCCGGTAATGTTTCACTGTCCTATATTAGTAAGATTAACTCATGCATTCTCTGATAGAGGTCTAGACCTCCCACTTTCAGGCATTCAGAGGGGATAGTATAATTTCCTGGTGCTTTATTGTTTTTTAGGCGTTGTATGGCCTTCGTCACTTCTTCTAGTGTTGGTTTCTCGGTTGCTATTTTACACCAGTATATTTGTTGTGTCGTCCTTTGTTACGTTGAGGAGTTTCTGAAGTGTTCTTTCCATGTTTTTAATACCCCTGTAGTGCCGGTGATGAGTTCACCATTCTTCTTCTTCTTCTTATGACGCCCTCTCATTTCGAAGGTTGGCGATCCACATAGCTAACATTGTTCTGGACACGGCAGCTCGAAAGATTTCAATGGAAGTGCACCCAAACCACCTTCTGAGGTCTTTCAGAAAGGAGTTCTGACGTCTACCAACAGATCTGTTCCCTTGAATCTTTCCTTCAATTATTAGTCTTAGCAGTTCATACTTATTGCCTCTCGTAATATGACCTATGCATCTAGTTCACCATTATCTTTCCGTATTATATTACTTGTTTGCTGTTTAAAGCCTATTTTCATTCGAGATGTTTCTTTAAAGTATGTCCTGCTGTTGTCATGTCTTCCACTATCTTCAATATCTTGTAGAATTTCTCTTCTGATGTACTCCCTAATGAGTTTTCTTGCTCTACGTCTTGCATTGTTAAAGTTATCTATATTGTCCTGTGAAGGATCCTGTAACATTTGAGCCCTAGCTCGATGTCTTTGGTTCTGTATGTCTTCACAATCCGTATCGTACCAGTTATTTTTCTTTGTTCTTTCGCGCTTTCCAATAGTTGTTTCCATTATTTCCAGAATGATCGTCCGTATAGCATTCAACATGGTGTTGGCGTTATCCTTACACGTTTCCGGTATATCCCGCATTTTAGTTGCAATCTTAGATTTGTAGTCAGCTAGGGTTTCCTCTTCCTTAAATTTCTCCGTGTCCCATTTAGCTGTCTTATTTGCTTGTTGTGGACCTGCCTTTTGTTTCTTGTTCCTTATTCTTACTTTGGCACATACTAGAAAGTGGTACCAGCTCCTCTTTTACTTCTGACGTCTATGATGTTATTTACGTGCCTGGCATCTATTAGGATGTGATCTATTTGGTTGCTTGTGACACCATCGTTGGATACCCATGTCTGTTTATGTATGTCTCTATGTTCGAACATAGTAGATTGTTGAGTCCTGCTAGATTTGCTACCTGTAGTCCGTTGTTGTTGCTTATATCGTGTAGGCTATGTCGTCCAACATGTGGTCTTAAGCAGTCTTCTCTACCCAGTTTTGCATTGAAGTCGCCCAGTACCACTATCATATCTTGCTTGGGGGTCTTCTCTTATACAGCAGGCTTGCCAGTTCGAACTGAACAGTCCGCCTAAAGTACGGTCCCCAAAACGTGATCCAGACGTTTACCTAAAGAAGCGACTGCTAAACCGAAAAGTGCTAAGATGTCGTCGTCTATTTCAAATATTCGACTGAACGTGTGGAGGGGCGTCAGTTCATCCGGATGCGGTGTGTAGCCGCCTTAATTGTTTATATTAATTCTTCTTAGTTCTACTAATTTCACGCTATTTATGTCTTTGTATTATATACTGTTAAAGACAAGACTAGACAGACAAAACTAGACTGACAAGATTAAACAGACAAGACTAGACAGACAAGACTAGACAGACAAGACTAGACAGACAAGACTAGACAGACAAGACTAGACAGACAAGACTAGACAGACAAGACTAGACAGACAAGACTAGACAGACAAGACTAGACAGACAAGACTAGACAGACAAGACTAGACAGACAAGACTAGACAGACAAGACTAGACAGACAAGACTAGACAGACAAGACTAGACAGACAAGACTAGACAGACAAGACTAGACAGACAAGACTAGACAGACAAGACTAGACAGACAAGACTAGACAGACAAGACTAGACAGACAAGACTAGACAGACAAGACTAGACAGACAAGACTAGACAGACAAGACTAGACAGACAAGACTAGACAGACAAGACTAGACAGACAAGACTAGACAGACAAGACTAGACAGACAAGACTAGACAGACAAGACTAGACAGACAAGACTAGACAGACAAGACTAGACAGACAAGACTAGACAGACAAGACTAGACAGACAAGACTAGACAGACAAGACTAGACAGACAAGACTAGACAGACAAGACTAGACAGACAAGACTAGACAGACAAGACTAGACAGACAAGACTAGACAGACAAGACTAGACAGACAAGACTAGACAGACAAGACTAGACAGACAAGACTAGACAGACAAGACTAGACAGACAAGACTAGACAGACAAGACTAGACAGACAAGACTAGACAGACAAGACTAGACAGACAAGACTAGACAGACAAGACTAGACAGACAAGACTAGACAGACAAGACTAGACAGACAAGACTAGACAGACAAGACTAGACAGACAAGACTAGACAGACAAGACTAGACAGACAAGACTAGACAGACAAGACTAGACAGACAAGACTAGACAGACAAGACTAGACAGACAAGACTAGACAGACAAGACTAGACAGACAAGACTAGACAGACAAGACTAGACAGACAAGACTAGACAGACAAGACTAGACAGACAAGACTAGACAGACAAGACTAGACAGACAAGACTAGACAGACAAGACTAGACAGACAAGACTAGACAGACAAGACTAGACAGACAAGACTAGACAGACAAGACTAGACAGACAAGACTAGACAGACAAGACTAGACAGACAAGACTAGACAGACAAGACTAGACAGACAAGACTAGACAGACAAGACTAGACAGACAAGACTAGACAGACAAGACTAGACAGACAAGACTAGACAGACAAGACTAGACAGACAAGACTAGACAGACAAGACTAGACAGACAAGACTAGACAGACAAGACTAGACAGACAAGACTAGACAGACAAGACTAGACAGACAAGACTAGACAGACAAGACTAGACAGACAAGACTAGACAGACAAGACTAGACAGACAAGACTAGACAGACAAGACTAGACAGACAAGACTAGACAGACAAGACTAGACAGACAAGACTAGACAGACAAGACTAGACAGACAAGACTAGACAGACAAGACTAGACAGACAAGACTAGACAGACAAGACTAGACAGACAAGACTAGACAGACAAGACTAGACAGACAAGACTAGACAGACAAGACTAGACAGACAAGACTAGACAGACAAGACTAGACAGACAAGACTAGACAGACAAGACTAGACAGACAAGACTAGACAGACAAGACTAGACAGACAAGACTAGACAGACAAGACTAGACAGACAAGACTAGACAGACAAGACTAGACAGACAAGACTAGACAGACAAGACTAGACAGACAAGACTAGACAGACAAGACTAGACAGACAAGACTAGACAGACAAGACTAGACAGACAAGACTAGACAGACAAGACTAGACAGACAAGACTAGACAGACAAGACTAGACAGACAAGACTAGACAGACAAGACTAGACAGACAAGACTAGACAGACAAGACTAGACAGACAAGACTAGACAGACAAGACTAGACAGACAAGACTAGACAGACAAGACTAGACAGACAAGACTAGACAGACAAGACTAGACAGACAAGACTAGACAGACAAGACTAGACAGACAAGACTAGACAGACAAGACTAGACAGACAAGACTAGACAGACAAGACTAGACAGACAAGACTAGACAGACAAGACTAGACAGACAAGACTAGACAGACAAGACTAGACAGACAAGACTAGACAGACAAGACTAGACAGACAAGACTAGACAGACAAGACTAGACAGACAAGACTAGACAGACAAGACTAGACAGACAAGACTAGACAGACAAGACTAGACAGACAAGACTAGACAGACAAGACTAGACAGACAAGACTAGACAGACAAGACTAAACAGAGCAGACTAAACAGACTAGACTAGGCGGACAAGACTAGACAGACAAGACTAGACGGACTAGACTTAACCATTTTTCAAACTTCAAACGAGGTATTTGGTGGCGAGTAGTTTATTCGCTCCGTGCGTAACCGCACTTAGCGCCACCCGTGGCTGAAAAGACAACTTCGTCTCCAATAATATTGTATAAAAATAAAAACACGCAAAAACAAAAAATAATTAATTTAATTAAATATAAAATATTTAACAACAAAAAAATTTGCCAATTTTGTCAGGTCATATCTTGCGAACGGAAGCGGCTAGGAAAATGCAATTAGAATCTACTAATCTTCTTATATTTTATATTTCCTGTCATTTTTTACCTTTCCTGTCATTTTTGACATTTTCTGTCATTTTGCATATTGCCTGTCATTTTTGACATTCACTTGATAAATAATGATTTTAATGAAAAAAGGCTTTGAAATTTTTTGAAAAAATCGCCCAAACATGTTCATTTTCGGTTCTCTACGATCTTCTCGAAAAGAAAAAATCCCAGCGAAATCATTTTCGGCACACGGAAACTAGACGACAAGAAGAGAAAATATGTAAAGAAAATCAATGTGTAAATTTTTGGAAAGATTCAACTTTTTATTGCGAATTCTGACATTTAAAATGTGACATTTGTTATCAAAATTTGACATTTTTGAAATTCTGTCGACGAAAATTCGACGTTTGTTAAAATTAAAAAAATAAAATTTGATATTTGTTATCAAAATTTGACATTCTGACATTTAAAATTTGACATGTTATCAAAATTTTACATTTTTGAGATTCTGTCATTTAAAATTCGACATTTGTTAAAATTAAAAAAAAATCGTTATTTGTTATAAAAATTTGACATTCTGACATTTCAAATTTGACGTGTTATCAAAATTTGACATTTTTTATATTCTGTCATTTAAAATTCGACATTTGTTACAATTAAAAAATATCTATATTTGTTATTTGTTATAAAAATTTGACATTCTGACATTTAAAATTTGACATTTGTTATCAAAATTTGACATTCTGACATTTAAAATTCGATATTTTTTTTCAGGGTGGGCAGCTCGGACGGTAGTGCCGCCCTTGCTGAAAATGCTTCCTCGGCCGGTCTCCCGTGTAATAAGACATACAAAACTAGACAGGCACGACTAGATAGACAAGACTAGTTTAATCTGGCATTGTCTAACCTTGTCTAGTTTTAACTAATTTCAAGTAATGTTGTTAAATCTTGCCTAGTCTATTTTCGTTTAATATTGTCTAGTTAATATCAATATTTCTCAAACTTAAACTTTAGACACTTGTCGTTTGAATGTTTAGTTCTGAGTTTGAATCTTTTAGAGAGACTTGAATATTTTCTTGATTTGTATAATTCATGTGTTAAATTGTATATTAAAATCTCATTCTGTCACGTGTAGACTGCTCGTTGTAATCTACATAATCCCACCCTGACTCGTATTTGACGCAGAAAACCCGATTTATCAAGACAAGGCCGAAAAGAAAAACCCTTTCGCTATTTATTAAAGACAAAGGAAAAAATGTTTAATATAAATGCGGACGTTAAAGCAAAAGTAAATCACGTAAAAAAGTGGAAACAGATAAAATCTTTTTATTTTTGTTGGTAACTTTTGTTCGGAAATATCGTACGCGTACTCCGGAGCATTTAGTGGGTAGTTCGAGGCGTTGGTGGGCACGTGCCGACGTGCGGCTCGGTAGCCCAAAAGGAGCTGCACAACGGCCAAACGAATAAGAAGAAGGAGGAGAAAACATCGCGTCGATCCGGCGATAAGCCACCAGGAGTTTAACACTCGGGAGAGAAAGAGATACGCGTGTGACATGATTATGACGTGAACGTTATAAATCTTTTTTTTCTCTCCAGCTCCCGCTGACCTCTGATCTCCATTTCTCACCTTTTTTTAACTTCTTCTTCTTCCACTCGCGTCTAATGTGGATGATTAATCTCGATGTTTTTTTATTAAACCTCACTTTATTAAGATTTCTTCTCTCGCTCTGTTTTGCAGATTGGTCCTCCTGGTGCCGGACTGCGACATCTTCTGCCTCGAAAAATCGCCGCCTCCGGCAGTCTTAGTGATAGTTCCTCCAGTGTTAAACGACAGGTAACAATAATAATCACAATAGTTAAATAGATATTTTGAATCAAGTCCAGTTTAAATTTTTAAATAATAAGAAAATTCCATTCAAATTGCATTTTTACTCACAGGTTAGGTTAGGTTAGTAGTTCAGGACATAGAAATCAGAACTCTGATTTTTAACACCTTGAATGTCACTCTAATTTAAATATGTTATTTAAGTGTAGTAAACTTTGTCCTGTCGCCTGCGCTAAAAACATACTTAATGTCGGTCACAGGTGACCACCACGGCATTAAAACAAAGTTCATTTGATGGTTTTGTGTATCTGTTGTTGTTAATCTAATTATTTATAGTTGTTAGTGTGAATGTAAAATGTTTTAATTAATTCCATGTAGTTGTGAATAAGTTGTAGATTATTATATTTAATTAAGGCGGACGTTTATGAAGCAATTACGATTATTTGAGGTGGTGAGAAAATTTGAATAATTTCTTATTCGTTGCAATTATGAACGAACGTCTGTTAGTTAGGTATCTAATAGACAAAAGAATATTTTAAAGCTGCTCGCCGTGTTATGATTTACATGTAGTACAAGATTTTAGAAGATTCTCATCGAGACAGCGAAAAAAAAACGGAATAATAATTGCTAATATTTCATTAAAAAAAATGTAATTTATTATTAAAATGTTTAATTAGAAAGGTGAGACTTGTTTTGCATATTACGTTCAATTCGGGTTAATAATTTTTTTGTTCTTATTCCGCACACAAAATTTACGTAACGTGTAATTCTGTAGAAACTCGGATATTTGCATCTAATTCCAATAAAAAATTTCGAACGTGGGTCATAAACTCACAAGATTATTAACGTTCCAAATTATTTTATTCGCTTCGTACAAGTTAACATTAAATTAATCAACTAAAAATCGGGTTTATTTTTCGAGATTCTCGTCATCTCAACAAACTGTCTCCCATGAACTAAAAACTAAATCTTAGATAATATTCTATACGTATAGCTTTAACCCAATAGAAATGTATAGCGTATAATAGCGTATGAGAGAGTGCCCCCAGGCAAGAAATATGGAGATGTATGAGAAGTAAAGGTATACCAGAAAAGTATGTGAGACTGTTGAAAGAAATGTACGACACAAGTTAAGAGCAGTGTGAGTACAAGAACGGAATTCCCAGTGAGAGTGGGAACATCAGTGAATTACATATGGCCTTCATTGATTTGGAGAAGGCGTATGAGAGAGTGCCCCCAGGCAAGAGATATGGAGATGTATGAGAAGTAAAGGTGTACCAGAAAAGTATGTAAGACTGGCGAAAGGAATGTGGAAAGGTGTGGTGACACACGTTAAGAGCAGTGTGGGTACAATAAAGGAATTTTCAGTGAGAGTAGGGATCTGCTCTCAGCCCATATCTCTTTGCCCTGGTAATGGATGTGATAGTCAAAGATGTGTGGAAAGCAGCGACTGGAGCATGATGTTCACGTTGTAATCTGTGTACTGACCCAAGAGAAACTTCAAGAGAGGCTCGAAGAATGGAGGAAAGCGCTAGAAGAGAGAGGAATGATCAGTAGGGTGAAAACTGAATATATGTGTATGAAGGAAGCTCAAGATCTATGTATTAGCCTCCAGGAAGAAGAACTGCCAATGACGAAGTTTTCTGTTTAGTCTTGTCTGTTAAGTTTTGCCTGTCTAGTCTTGTCTGTTACTCTTGTCTTTTTTTCGGAAAAAGGGGAATGCATTATTGCACACCGGAGACTTCGTTCCTGTGTAGTGTGGAACTCTCTGATCGAGTTTTTCATGACCAGCATACCAACTAAAACCCCTCCTCTGTCACTTAACTACACTTCACCTGGAACCGCGTGAGCATTACTTCAGGTGGGTGGTGGTGTTTGTTCTAATTACTTCTTCTTCCTTCTTCTTGTTGTCCTTTCCTCGTCTCGATTTCGTCTTTCGTCTTCTGTCTTATTAGCCATGTAGTCGTGTGCTTAACTAGTTGTCCGTCTTTTCATCACATGTCTAGTCGTCCGTGTTACCTTCCTCGTGTGTCGTGCGATACTATGGTCGCCTTCCATTCCCTCTCCATTTGTTCTTTTCCCATCATAATTCCGGTTATGTAAGCTTGTACCGCGTCCCGGTTTTGCCCATTTTCTAACATAACTTCTATGATGTTCTGTTCTTCTAGTCTTTTACCGCCTAATGTCTCCGCGAGTCGAGTCCTTTCATTCTCTGATTCTGTACACATGAAGATAGTAGACCGCAGTAGAAGCACTCCGCAGTGTCCCTTTTTTTGAACCGTCCCAGGTATGCATTGAAGCACCCATGCGCAGTGAGCGCCTGTGTAAGATGGTAACTCATATGTCCGTCTGACCTGTCGTATCATGTCTCCACGTTAGGGATAAGGCTGTGTGTCCACCTTCCACTAGTGTAACTATTCCATCTTGTCTGGCATTGATATTGAAAATATTCTTAAAATAGGCCAAGGAATTACACCAAGGAAAGGAATTGGCCAATTAATAGGCCAAGGAAGAGCCCTTGAATTTTTTCCTCATGTTTAGCTAACACCCTTTAGTTTTCCCCATCAGAAAAGGGACCGCCAGAAGATAAGGGTCCATGGTGGTGGAATGAGGAGGTCCAAACAGAGGTAAATGTGAAGAGGTAAGAGGTAAGAGGTAAGGAGGTAAGATGCTAAGAAAGAATGGGATTTAACAGAAAGACATGAAGAAAGGGAAGTCTATAAGATTGCAGAGAAGAAAGCAAAACGAGTTGTGGCATGGAGGAGGCATATGAAGAGCTGGAGAGAAACCAGGATGGCTGACAACTTATAAGAATTGCAAAATCCAGAGATGAAGCGTCCAAGGACATAACATCAATTAAGCACATGGAAGATGAGTCAGGTGTAGTGCAACATGATCAAGAGAAATACTGGAAAGTACTAAATACTGGAAAATACTGGAAAGATGACTGGAGTACTTTGAAAGAACTAATAATAATTACAACTAAATAGTGGATGGATGAACTGGAAGAAATTGAGTGACACTGAACTGTGTGACAATAAGATCAGCTGCAGGAGGAAAGGCAAGCTTTTAAAACCTGTGGTGAGGCCTTCTATGCTCTATAGTGCGAAAACTATTGAATGGAGAAAATCTGAGAGAAAAGTACGAGGATGGAGAGGTAAACGAAGGAGTGACCCAAGTATTAAGTAGGGAAGAAGTAGAAAATGCGCTAAAGAAAACGAAAAATGGGAAGGCAGTAGGTCCAGACCAAATCCCAACAGAAGCTTAGAGAAGCCTAGGAGACCAGGGTATTGATATCCTCTGGGATTTAATGAAGAAGATTTGGAACGGAGAAGCAATGCCACATGAGTGGAGAAGTAGTATTCTTGTCCCCATATACAAAGGGAAAGTGATATCAAAAATTGTGGCAATTGTAAAAGTGTAAAGTTGATGTCTCACACAATGAAGATGTGGTAAAGGATCATTGAGACAATGTTGCGTCGGGAAACTGAAGTAGGGGAAAAACGGTTTGGATTTATGCCAGGAAGGGCAACAACTGACGCAATATTTGCACTAAGGCAACTGATTGAGAGACACAGGTTGATTTAAATATGGCCTTCATTGATCTGGAGAAGGAGTATGAGAGAATGCCCCCAGGCAAGAGATATGGAGATGTATGAGAGAGTGCCCCCAGGCAAGAGATATAGAGATGTATGAGAAGTAAAGGTGTACCAGAAAAGTATGTGAGACTGGTAAAAGAAATGTACGAAGGTGTGATGGCACAAGTTAATAACAGTGTGGGTACAACAACGGAATTCCCAGTGAGAGTAGGGATTTGCTCTCAGCCCGAGCTATCTCTTTGCCCGAGCTAGTCAAGGATGTGAGGAAAGCAGAGTCATGGAGCATGATGTTCTCCAACGACGTTGTACTCTGTGAACTGACCCGAGAGAAACTTCAAGAGAGGCTCGAAGAGTGGAGGAAAGCTCTTGCAGAAAGGGGAATGAGCATTAGTAGGGTGAAAACTGAATATATGTGTATGAACGAAGCTCAAGATCTATGTATGGGTTGGCCTGTTCACTATCGGAACTGCGTTCCTTCTCACTATACTCCATGTTATCCTTTCTTTTTTTTTGTTTTTGTTTTTGCTACCATTATCTTTGCTTTTTTCTTTCTTCCTTCTGTTTCCTTACAATCAGCCCCCTTTTTTTTCTTTCCTGTTCTCCTGGTATGATTACTCTTACTCTTAAACATATTTTTTAAACTAAACCAACAAAAACAGTATTAATGAAACGTTCCGTGAGAATAAAATAATCTCTTCTTATGCCAGGCTTCTGACTAATTAAACAATTCCCATTGACCACGAACCAAATTACTCAAAAGTTTCTAAAACCTATAACCGATTCCACATCCTCTCCGTCCCATTGCCCAATCTAATCTAATCACTGTGAGTGTTTTCGAATATTTTTAATTGGACACAGTTCTTTGTCGACTGCGTTCTTATTTGGCTTCCTCGTACGGTTTCCTGCAGAGAAACGTTCGAGAAATTTTTGATTTACCGAAAACTGGTTTAGATTTATTCTAATTACTCAATATAAGCCACAAACAACAAATTACGTAAAGTCTCATTGGAGTGTGTAAACATAGAAAGACGAGACTAAAAATACTTATTCAGATAAACGGGCAAACCACTCTTCATAAAAATAGAACAACAGTATAACATAATATTTACCAATTTTATTTAACAATATTTTACCCTTTTCACAAGATGTAGATATTTACCCTTTTCACAAGATGTAGATATTTACCCTTTTCACAAGATGTAGATATTTACCCTTTTCACAAGATGTAGATATTTACCCTTTTCACAAGATGTAGATATTTACCCTTTTCACAAGATGTAGATATTTACCCTTTTCACAAGATATCACAGAGTAGCTATTCCATAGTCTATATCTTATTTTTTATAGTTTAAATCTTAACTGTGTTTTTTCCTTAATTATATGTAATCTATAAAGTATGTAAGTTGATGATATTGTGGAGAAAGTGTGTGTATTATACGGATTGAGAAATTACGCCATCCGAATGGTCGATGAACAATATGGCGTCCCGTCTTTCATGTAGATTTAGTGTTTGAGATTTTGTGTTTAATAAATACCGAACGAGCGGCGTGAATAATATATTTAGGTGCGTATTACACGTGGACCAGAACAAGTAGTTGTGAAAGTTGTTATAGTCGATATTTTTGGTATTTAGTGTACATAGTTTTGTTAAACTAGAGAAAGAGAAAAAAAAATTCGTTGATATTTAATCCGTCTCTTAATTTATACAGTTTATTGGGAAATATTAAATAACTAGCTGTATATGTGTCTCAAGTTTTAATAAAACTACAGTAGTTTAGATTGTGTTTAGGCTAATATTGTGTTCAATTTATTTCAGAAATTATTATTTTCAAAACTACTTATTATATTATATTACGTAACGAGAGTTGTAAGAAGCGTAATTCCGCGAGTACGTAATTGCCTTACAACTCGAGTTATGTACTATACTTTATCTACGAACACACTAATTTGTTTCTGTATAATAATAAAAAATATGTTTGATGTAACAAATTTATTTCTCATTAGGTTATGTTTGTTTAATTATCATTATTTAACATTATAATAAACAAACAGTTGTATTTTCATATATAACTGTTACTCGATATTATTTTACTCGATAGAAATGAAAAGAAATACATTCTTAATGGTTGCATACCTTATTATTTAGTACTTATTTGGGTTAAACTGGAATAAGAGTGTTCAAAGATATATAGGCAACCCAATATACGCAATGTCAATTTCCGTCAGTTTTAATTGTAGCACGTGCAGGGGGGGGGGGGGGAAGCTGAACGTATGAGCACGTAGTAGCAGCTCTCAACGAATCGTAAACCAAACGCACGTGTGGGTTATCAATCATAACTTATCATTAATCGCGAACTGTTACATACGTGTATTTTATGATGTATTTACATAGTCCACGATCCGTACAATAATGGGCATTTACCTATGATGGTGGTAGATAAAATATTATATAAATACTATGCTATATATATATCTTGTAACCCCAAAGATTAATGGTTCTCCAACCACGTTAAAAACTGTAAGGGCTCCCTACACTTGTGTCTAAGGTCAAGACACCAAGAACAAGTGTAGGTTGTGGGAGCAGGTTCCAGGTCCTACACAGGACTGTAGTACCATTAGATAATAGTGTATGGATCCAGATCGGTCGTCATATATACCTTGTAATAGTATATATTATGTTGTATACCTTATAATAGTATATACTGTGCTTTGTTAACTAAATATATTATCGTCAGTTTTAGTTTTCGTACGTTTCAAACCAATTTACTCTATCAAATCTTAAGCATTTAACATTGTTTCTGGTTTCTCCACAGAGTTCCAACGAATTGTAAAGTCTTCCAACGAATCTTAAATATTTAAAACCGTCTCTGTTTTCTCAACCGAATTTCAAGTATTTAAATCTGTTGCTGTTCAATTGAAAGTTTTTTCATCAATCGAACAGAGACGTCGGCGCGATGACTATTGAGAATCTCGCTCGGAGGGAATGATTTACACGACGAACAGGTTCGGTAGTGACGAGTTTTGTACAAGTCTGAATACGTTTTAACCTCATTGACAGCTCAATCGTTCAGCAATCACTCAAAAATTGGCCTCTTTTTTTATATGAATAAGCGTTGTGTTACCGCTCTTATATATCACCTACAAATCTACGCTCGTTTGTTGAGATTACATTCGCCACATTTCTACAAGAAAATTGTTACTTATGCAGAATAAATCGATAGTTTTGGCAACTTTTAAAGTATTAGCACCACATTAATTTTTACCACTTTAATCGTTCTTTAAAATTTGTTTAAGTAACTTCGTCCGTAATAAATAAAATATTAACCAACCGTCTCACACCAAAGTTAGACTATTACCAGCCAAAAGAGCAGGCTGGGTTTAGGAAGGGCTACAGTACTACAGAACACATGCAAACGATGAGAACACTAATCGAGAAGGCTGTGGAATACAATATACCTTTATGGCTAGCATTCATTGATTTTAGTTAGGTTTTCGACACGGTGGAAATATGGGCACTACAGCAAGCCCTGCAACACGGCAGAATAGACCACAGATACGCAAACCTAATTAACAACATTTACCGAAATGCAACTCTGCAAATTCAGCTACACGAAAAATCCGACAAAGTGACAATTAACAGAGGAGTGCGCCAAGGAGACCCTATGTCACCCAAGCTATTCACACTAGTTCTGGAGGACGCACTAAAAACAATCGACCTCCAAAACAGAGGCATTAATATCAACGGGGAGAAACTCAACCACTTAATGTTTGCCGATGACATAGTAGTGATAGCCGAAAGCAGAGAATAACTGGCCACACTTATCGATGACATCTGCAGGGCCACGAAGCGCATAAGCCTAGAAATCAACTTTGACAAAACAAAGTACATGACATCAAACGTAGATGACGATCGAGAAATTACCCTAGGAGACAACAGAATCCAGAAAGTAACTGCATACAAATACCTAGGACAAACACTAACTATAGGCAAGGCTAACCAAGGACTCGAAATAAATGAGAGAATACGGCAAACCTGGGCGGCATATGCCAAAATTAAAGACATCTTGAATATGGACATACCCCTAAACCTCAAAACCGAATTATACAACCAGTGTATCCTACCAGTAACTACTTACGGGTCACAAAGTTGGACCTTCGCAAAAGCTATACTTGACATACTTAAAGTAAACCAGAGACCTTTTGAGAGGAGAATACTTGGAATATCATTAAGACATAGGAAAAAAAATGAATGGATCAGGAGAAGAACGAAGGTTCATGATGTCGTGCGACGCGCCGCCGCTCAGAAATAGGACTGGGCGGGACACGTCCAAGAGACCAGGATAAGTGGAGTGGCAAACTAATTCGATGGAGACCATGGAGCAACAAAATGAGCATAGGAAGACCACAAATGAGATGGAGCGACGACTTGAAACGAGCGGCAGGACTGAACTGGTACCAGGAGGCACAAAATCGTGGCAACTGGCAAAATAAGAGGGAGGTTTATACCCAAAGGGTAGAAAACAGCTGTTTAAAAAAAAAAACTTCGTCCGTTTGTCACGGCAGAATTAGTTTAGAGCAGGGGTGGCGAACCTATGGCATGCGTGCCACTGCTGACACGTAGGAAAATTGCATTGGCACGCGAACCAATTCCCACGCTTGGGAAATCTTCTTAAACCTTCCACTTTTCTATAAGAAATTTTTAAATTTCTAATTCCACTTTTGTGCAAAACCAAAGGTGCAAAATATAGGACGTGTTATATTGTGTAAGGCTAATACGGTAACTGATTTTCACTTCATCAGAAATGTTCAGTCATTGTAAAAGTTACATGGCACGTCAACATTTCAAAATGTGAAAATGGCACGCGGCCGGAAAAAGGTTTTTTCCTGGTTTAGAGTAATGGAATTAGATTTAGTTTATCTATTTGCCTTTCCGTTATTAGTTAAATTAGTTAAAGTTATTAGTAAAGTTAGTTATTAGTTAAAATTTTTCCGTTAAGCTAGATATCCAAATATCTAGATCTATCTAGCTCTGAGGGCAACAGTGCCCTCTTAGCCTATGTTGGAAAGTAAAACAAGTGAATGACAAAAACATTTGTTTGCTATGATCTTATATTTATTATGGTTTACCAATTAACCATAATAAATATAAGATCATAGCAAAAAAATGTTTTTGTCATTCACTTGTTCAAAATTCATTCACAAATCAAATATACACATGTTATTAATTAGGTAAATATGCTGCTGTTTTGAAATGGTGAAACCATTTCATTACGATACTTTCTTTCGGGATTTCTCTAGTGCAAAATCTTCTATTATATCTTCAAAGTCTATTTCTTTAAGTAATCACTTTCTATGCACATAATTGACAAAATACTTAATCGTTCTTGTAACAAAATTTGTTTATAAATGCATTTAAAACAATAACTAACACTAACTAAGTAGTGGTCACAAACAGTTGCAAGCACGTAGCGGTCATAAAACAGCCCCAATACGCATTCAAAACCATCAGTGCGCCACGACCAGATGTTAGGTCCAATTGGTCGCTTTATCGTAATAAAGTGTAATATGTAAATATCTAATTTGAAGAACCAAGAGATAAAGGAACTAAAAATTAAAATAGTTTTAAGACACAATAAAAATAGAATTGTTGCGTCAAAACAAAATCACGCTACTTTCGGGAAATCTCCAACCAAAGATAATGTCGAAATGCGGAACTACATACTTCCTACCTTTAGTCGGGTTATATCTACATAAAATAAAAAAAAAAACTTGTATAGTGTAAGCGAATTTATCGGCCTTTCGGGGCCCCCTTGCCGACGTGAGCCCTGTGTGCTCTTATGATAAAGACGGTTATGTTTTTCTAAACCTTGATATCGTAAGATAATAAATATGTCTGAGTAAGTTCGTCTGTCTGTCACAGCTGAATTAGTCTGGATCAGAGCAATGGATTTAGTTTTAGTTTATCTGTTCGATCGATATTTTGCAGTCAAATACAAGTACGAGGCAAGCAATCTAAAATTAGTTCAAGCCGGTGTACCACAGGGAAGTGTACTAGGCGCAGTACTCTACCTTCTATACACCGCATATCTGCCCACCACATCCCACACTCTTACAGCAACATATGCAGATGACACAGCGATAATGGCATCCCATTCAGATCCAGTCGTGGCAGCAATACGGATCCAACTGCATCTTAACGCACTAGAAAACTGGCTTAAAAGGTGGAAAATCCAAGCAAATGAGTAAAAATCGGTGCGCGTCACCTTTTCCCTGTCCACCAGTCCACCAGTAAAATTGAATGTGGTCACAAACAGTTGCAAGCACGTAAAGGTCATAAAACAGACCCAATACCTGTCTGATACCTCAGTCAGACTCAGCGAAATATCTAGGTATGCACATAGATCAAAAACTCACATGACCAAAGCACATATTGACAAAAAGAAAGCAACTTAATCTTAAACTAAAGATAATGTATTGGCTACTCGGTCCAAAATCAAAACTCTCATTGGAAAACAAGTTTCTACTATGTAACTCTGTTCTGAAACCAGTATGGAGCTATGGGAGTCAGCTATGGGGTTCAGCTTGCAACTCCAATATCCAGATACTAGAATGATTTCAGATCAGAGATTGTAAATACACCATGGTTTGTAACAAATAGTATCACATCATATCAAATATCACATCTTTCTCTAGTTTAATGTTAAGGTCGTGGTTAACGACCTTAACATTAAACTAGTGAAAGATGTGATTGAAGAACATTCTAGCACATGCTCTGATAGACTCAAAGTACACCCGCATACTCTTGCGAGCCGACTTCTCACTGGACATGGAAATCGTAGATTGAAACGCAGACTCGCGCTTGATATGGTAATATGAGTACCGTAGGATGAAGTGGTATTTACCACTGGGTAAATACAAGAGTTGACGATGTTACACCAAATTTGCTTATTGTCGTTAGACAGATCGTAAATAATCCAGGAGAGTTAAAAAAAAAAGTTTATCTGTGTGCCTTTCTGTTATTAATTTAGACATTCTAAATTTGTCTGAGTAAGTTGGAATCTGAGAAGTTTTGTTGAAATCTGGAAGCTGATTGAGCAATGGAATCAGATTTAGTTCTATTCTTGAATATCTGTTTGTAATACAAAGGTATGTATTGGGTTGGCAAGAAAGTAAGTTCGGTTGTCACACATAGAGAGCATTATTTTAATTTTTTCGAATGAATTCTGTGAACGATGTTCTTTTAACATTTGATATCAGTCGTATCGAAGTTAATTTGGAAACACGTGGTGTGTGATTTTGTGTAAAGCTGTTAGTTGAGGGTCAATTTTAAGATTTCAAGAAAAATTCCGTTACGGAGGTTTTTCACTCAAAGATGACCAACGGTTCAAGTTGAGGGTCAATTTTAAGATTTCAAAAAAAATCCGTTCTGGAGGTTTTTCACTCAAAAATGACCAACGGGTCAAGTTAAGGGTCAATTTTAAGATTTCCAGAAAAATTCCGTTCCGAAGGTTTTTCACTCAAAGCTGACCAACGGGTCAAGTTTTTTTTCCTCAAAATTGACCCTCAATTTTGAGATTTCAAGAAAAATTCCGTCCCGGAGGTTTTACCCTCGGAGATGACCAACGTTCCGGTCGACCTACTAAAGTTGATGATGATCAAATCAATGCCATTATTAAAGAGGATCGTTATATATCTATTAGAGAGGTTAAATGTTTTGCACTTTGCATTAAGAAACTCGATATTTGAGTTCCGCATGAATTGAGAGATATCCACATAACACAACGAATCAATATTTGCGATATGCATCTTAAGCGCAATGAAAACGATCCTTTCTTCTCATCGTTGCTGATGAAACATGGGCACCTACAGCAACATCATTCGAAAACGATCATGGTGCAAGCATAATGAACCAGCACAAACCATATCGAAAGCCGAATTGCATCAAAATAAGTTCATGCTGTCGATTTGGTGGGATTATAAAGGTGTTGTAGGACCGAAAATCCAGACTGGAGAGGGTACGGAACACGAGAATAAGGGAAATGATGTGCAAGGAACAGACTGTAGCAGACGAAAACGAAAGAAGACAAATAGTATGGTTTGGACATACCAAAAGAATGGAGAACTGATGGCCCAAGAGAGTTCTGGAATGGATACCATCGGAACGAAGGAAGAAAGGACGACCGAGAAGACGCAGGCGAGACGACATAAAAGAGACAATGGACGCTAGAAATTTAGAAGAGGAAACTTATTACGATAGACAAAATTGTAAACTGGGGACAGAGAGGCGGCGACAGCCTTAGAAATCTGTTAATGAATGAATAACGGTGTTGTGTATTTTGAGCTTCAAATCAAATCAAATTTGCAAGATTGGTCTTAGATCTGCCCACGTCTCATATTCTATTCTAGGATTTCCATGTTAACCATCCTTGATCATGACCAGGAGGTAAAGCTTCGGCTATCGTTTTCCAGCCCGGGAAAAGAGATTCCTTAGCTTTCCACAATTCCATGACTAGGCGAAGTTTCGGTTATTCTTTTCCAGGCCGGGGGAAGAGATTTCTTAACTTTCCATAATTCTAGCCTGGATTTTTCGCATCTAGTCTTCAATTATTTGGATGTTCTCTTCCTAGAACTTCAGCCTCTGAGCATATAGTTCATGCCCATGTAGAGAATGGGTTGCTTCCTGCTCAGCTTACTTCCTTTCCTTGTTTGCAGCTATTTCTCGTCGAATAGAGGGTGGTGCTATTACTGCGAGATGGCAAAGGCACACGAAAATATCATTGGCGAATACCAAGCGGGTTTTAGACCAGGAAGATCGACCACAGACCAATTATGCGCAGTAAAACAAGTTCTGGAGAAATGCTGGGAATATGACATTGATGTGTACCAATTCTACGTGGACTTCAGACATACGACAGCATAGACAGAGAAAAGCTCTGCAGCATCGTGCTAGACTTTAACATACCACGAAAATTAGTAAGGCTAACAAGACTAACAATGGAGAACTCTGAAAGCCGGGTGAAGATACAAAGAAAACTAACAGAGCCATTTAAAATAAACCAAGGCCTGAAGCAGGGAGATGGACTCGCCCCAATGCTCTTTAATCTAGCATTAGAAAACGCAGTAAGGAAAACCACGGTATACACCAAGGCGTCGCTGCTACACAAATCCACCCAACTAGCATGATATGCAGATGACATAAACATACTTGGAAGAAACCTAACATCAATGAAAGAAACCTACATACAACTAGAAGGCGCGGCTGAAGACCAAAGCGGGACCAAAGTATTAATACAGACCTGAAGCAATAGGAGGAGAGTCCAGAACAATAGACAATAGGCGACCAAAACTTAGAGGTGGTCAATGATTTTACCTACCTAGGCTGTAACATATCCAGCAAACGGGACGAGGTGAAGGAAATTCAACGAGGAATCAGTAATGCCAATAAAGTATACTACCACATTTTGCCCGTAATCAGATCAGGGAATGTCCACAGGAATACAAAACTGTAACTTTATTAAACAATAATAGTGCCCAGTGTTATACTATGGAAGCGAGAACAAAGAGCGGAAACAATGGTGAACGCATTCGAAAGAAAGATATATGGACCGGTCCAAGAAAACGAACAGTGGAGAATAAGATACAACCACGAGATCTACCAGCTCTTCGCAGAAGCAGACCTAGAAACAACAATAAGATTACAAAGACTTAAATGGGCCGGGCATTTACAAAGGATGGAAGAGTCAAGAGTAGTCAAGAGGATTTTCAACCAAAAACCGGAAGGTAAAAGACCGGTTGGAAGACGAGGGGCAAAATGGGCAGAGAAAATGTTGGGGGAAGCTCTATACATGCTCGGAACTCCATACTGGAAAAAGGCGGTTGGAGGAAGAAAATAGAGGAGGCCAAGGCCCAATTTAGGCTGTAGCGCCATTGGATGGTTGGATGGTAAAGGCACTCAGTTGGTGTTGATCTTAAGCATCCAGTTATAGTTCTACATGTTTCATTGAGAGTTACGTCCACCTGTTTAACATGAGTTGAGTTGTGCCAAACCGGACAGGCGTACTCTGCGGAATAGCACAATGCTTGCAGATGTTCGAATAGTCTCAGGTTGACTACCCCAGCCAATTTTCTCAGAAGATTATTCCTGGTGGAAACTTTTGACTTGGTGTTCAGACAGTGTTTCTTGTAGATAAGAACTCTGTCCAATGTCACTCCTAGAAAATTTGGGGTGTAACAGTGTTGCAGTTCTACTCCTTAGACCATACTACCTTCAATTCACGAAAGGCTTCCTTGTTTTTCTCAAGTGAAAGGCACATGCTTGTATCTTGGAGGAATTTGATTTGCAAAATAGCATTTGGACAAACCCTTAAGGGCACTCGTGAAGTTATTTTCCACTGATTCAAAATCTTTACACTGTGCAGCAAGCGCGAGATCGTTAGCGTACAAGAAACTCCTGGTGTTGGGAACATCGAACAGAAATGGAGCGAGAACACTTCCTTGGAGCAGGACATTCTTTTGTAGTCCCCATCGGCTACGTTACTCTTGCAAGTCCACAAAATACCTCCGATTCTGCAGAAGAGTGGCAATGAACCTGTTTAGGCTGGAGTTCTTCAACGTGTAGATCTTAGCAAGTAGGAGCTGTCGTAGGCTTCCGATAAATCAACAAATGGCACTCCAATTACCTTACCTGCTTCGAAACCATCTTCTATGAACTGCGTAAGGTTCAGCAACTGTCCAGTACAGGTTTTGCTGGGACGAAATCCAGCTTGTTCGGGTATGAGCAAAGGATCAATTTCGGGTAGAAGGTGATTCACAATCATTCTTTCTAGTAGTTTGTAGAGGTGACACAGGAGTGTAACTGGTCTAAAGTTCTTCGGGTTGTTCCCTTCTTTGCCAGGTTTCAGCAGATGTATTACACGGTTCTTCCGCCATATCTTTGGGATTTGATAATTCTTCAAGCAGTGAAGAATTTACAAAGATTTATTAAGCGCAATGAAAATGATCCTTTCATGAAAAGACCCATCGCTGGTGATGAAACATGGGTCATCTGCAGCAACATCATTCGAAAAATATCATGGTCAAAGCATAATGAACCACATCGAAAGCCGAGTTGAATCAAAAAAAGTTCATGCTCTCGATTTGGTGGGATTATAAAGGTGTTGTGTATTTTTACCTTCTTTCAAGGAATCATGTTTACTGTTAGCAACTGATGAAACTGAACAAAGCAATCAAAGATAAAGGGCCAGATTTGGTAACTCCTAAAGGAATTGTGTTTCACTATTATAAAGAAAGGTCTCGCACATCTTTGGTAACTTGTGGGAAATTAATGGAACTTGGTTGTGAGTGAACCTGGCACCATCTGATCACCATTTATCTCGAAGTTTGCAGAACTCTTCCAATGTTCAAATTCACAAATAGCGATGACTTTAAATCGCACTTTTTTTTCTGATAAGGACCAGAAGTTCTATGAGCTCGGTAGCATGAAACTGCAAGAAAGATGACAAAATCGCTTGAACAAAATGGAAAATATATAATTGATTAAAGTGTTTTTTGTTTGATACTACAAAACCGAAATTACTTTCTTGCCAACGCAATATTTAGTGTACGTATATAAATTGGGCTAGAATGTAGTTGGGTCCGTGGCGAGTCGTTTTACTGACGGTGTGTCGGCCGGAGAGGTCAATAATACTTCCCAATAAGCCATTAATTAGTGGCCGATATGAACATACTTTGTGTAATTACGAAAGAAATCAAGTTTTAATATGAAAGAATTTTCGAGCTCGAACCAATCCCGATTGTTCGTCGCTTTACGAGCGCACTCATTAGTGGCTAGTTTTTGAATATTCCAAATTCGATACATTTTTTCCCCCATTTCATTTCTTATTTAATTTTCATGGGAAATTTATTGATTAATTTCAATTACTTTAAAATAATTAAAACAAAACCCATTAACCCTTTCACTGCCATGTCAATTATAAGGAATAAGACACAGCGCCAATATTTATAAAAATGCCGGTAGTTATGCAACCCCTTTTACATAGATAAGTCACCTATTGATCAAAAGTCACTGAAAAAATAAGGGGGCAAAAAACTAAAATGATTTTTTTAAATTAAAAAAAATATATTTATAAACTGTTTAACGACTCGAAATCTAATACAACTGATTTGCAAAAGATTCAAGTATTTTCCAAAAATAATTTCACCCATCTGCCGTCTCCGGGGGCGGCTGGGCGAATTTTTAAGCTTTCTCACATTTTCACCCACAACTCGGACAGTTTCCGTCGGACGGACGTGGTTCCGGTGTCGGTGTGTCCGGAACCACACGTCCGACTCTCACCTCAATTTTCGATAATTTTGCTTAAAATTTTTGGGAAGGGCGAAAAACTCACTTTTTCTTGCAAAAAAATCGTCATTTTTGGTCGCCTAAACTAAACTACGCGATTCGGAAGTCTAATCGAATATCACCATGCGTGGGTTCATTCGTCTATTCTTTGGCTTCAAGAATTTGATGCACCGACTATGACAGAGCGAGGGGGGCGCTGGAGGCGGTGTTTAAGTCGGAGGACCCGGATTCGCAGGAAAATGTGAAGAACGTCGTCCACAAAAGTTGCGCAGCGACGAGAGTGATGTCGGAGCACGCGTCTCGAACATTTCTACCGGAATCCTTGCGTGAATTTCATTTTTCCTGTCCATCTTCGCCGTGACCACCGTAAAAGTGGTAATTTTTGTAAAGCAAACATTTGGTTTTTGGTCCGTGTGGGGAAGCGTTCGGCCTGAATCGCCAGATCACGGCGGAATCACAAATTTCGATCAATTCTGAGTCGATTGACATGTGGCGTTTCCCGGATTTCACGTGGGGGTCAGCACCACGTGGGTTTTTGAAAAGGTTAAATTCGGCTTTTTATGCCGCCGGAAGAGGCAGATTTTCGGTGTTTAACCGCTTCTTCTTGTCGTCTTCTATGCCTTAACTGCGCATATCCGTTCGCACGTTGTGCATCCCCAGCTTTAGTTCTCCGTCCTGCCGCGCTTCTTTAGAGAGTCAAAACTCCCCAAAAATTTAGGTTTTTGCAGAAACGGCCCAACGGAAGTGGCGGCAGAGGCTCAAATGGGATTGTACATTTTTCTAATGCTTTGGCTGCGACGTCTGCGACGTGCAAGAAAATACAACTTTTTTTGCCGATTTTGCAATCACTTCCACTGACGCCCTACACTTATGTAAAGGGTTCCAGGTCGCCGATTGGATTGGTTCTCCTACGAACACTTGCCCGCAACTACTCCGGTAAGAATTTTGAAACTGCAACGACTTTTTGCGAATCTGCGGCAGTTTAAAGAGAAAAATGCGCAAAAAGTGAAAAAAAAACTAGAGGCGTTTTCCTGTGGTACCTAGAACGCCCGAACCAACTGGCGGATCGGAACGGGACCGGCGGCGTTCGATAGGACATAGAACTTATTAGTTTGTTTGGAAGTTTATTCCAGATTCCGTTGAAGATAGCATCGCGACGCCATAATACGACGTTTCTTGGACGTCTGGGAAAACTCGCGCAGAATCACCAACTTAAGCTCTGCGATAACAGTTTTGGGCGGTTTCCGCAGAGAATTGAACGTTTTATCTTGCGGTGCAATCGGCATTGCGCTGCATCGTTTGCAACCGTCGCGACGCCCGACCAAACTCTCCCTATAGCAAGAAACTAATGACGAAAGTAAAACGTCCATATTTTTGTAGCCCCCCGGTGAATGTTCTGAATTTTTCAGTGGATTATAGAATGGTCTGTTGGCTTTTCGCACCAATAATTACACGTCGCGGAATCGCGTCGCGACGTCCACTTATAACTGTTAATCGGCACAGAGAAAAACTTGAATGTTAATTTGGGGCACCAGGATATCGTGTTTTTGACATTCCAAGTTGAACGGCACGTGGGCCCCGTCGAGACGCGCATTTTGGTTGCTGCGACCAGGGAGTCGCCCGCCATAGTTCGTAATGTATCGGCTCCCGTTCTCCGGAAGGTGCGGTCAGTCTAACCGCTGCAGTTTCGCCGTTTCTGGGCGCATGGACTCCCGCGCCACTTTAGTATTTAAGGGTTCGCGATCCGAGCCGTCCCCGTCGAGCTGCCGACGTAGGAAAACATCACCCTTTTTTGCCCGGCTTTTTACATTTAAACCGCTCGCCGCGTCCCCGAATCCGACTTTTGCGGCACGGGGCGATGCCGCCCGCCGCTGCGCGTGTCTTGGTACCACTCTCGAGAGTGGTACTCTCGAGATTTTTGCCATTTTTTTCAACACGTCCGCAAATCACCAATACGTGGTTTATTCAGAAAACTGACACCTTCACCGTGTAGCTTGGTCTTTTTTGTATCCAACTGCGAGTTTTGCCGTTCCGCGGCCTGTAGTCTTCGCGGGGAAATTTTTTCAAAAAACCTCTAAAAAATGAAAAGTTTTAGACAAATTTCTTAAAATTTAAATAATCTCCGCGTTTTATCACTAGATGGCGCTAGTACAAAAAGAAACCCCGGGCTGCATCGCCCGGGACGGCGCTGTATGAATTCAGGGCCCCGGGTCACACCTCCCGGAATGGCGGTGAAAGGGTTAACATACAAAATGTAGACGCGCTCAATCTTGTATCTCTTAATCATCTTAAAATCGTCTTTTAATTATCTTAATCATCTTAATTACAGAAGACTAGCACTTAATCTAGACCTAACTGGACACTTAATCTTAATCTTACAGAAGGCTAAACAAGATTAGACTTCTACTTGCGCTTGATATGACAAGTTTAGGAAAGACTAAACAAGTCTAAATAAGACTGCATAAAGTTAGACAAGATTAAACCAGGCAAGACTAAACTAGATAAGTCAGAGAAGAGCAGGGAAGACTAGGCAAGGCATTTTCTAGGATACTATTAGCTGAGCAGATTAGTCAATTATTTCATAGACTTGTTAGTTATTCACTGGATATAAAGACTAACCATTCAATTATTAAATGACATGGTAAATAGGTAATAGTAAATGGTAAATATGACATGGTAAATTTTATTGGGAATGGGAAAATTAAAAATGGAAAACAATAAAACAAACGATAAATAATTGGGATGATAATAACCAGCATTTAATAGTAAATAGTTTAGTATTATATAGCCATGTGCGGACTGGATAAGACAATATAGTGTTTAGTTTTTATTTTGTTTAGTCTAAGAAAGACTAAACTAAAAAACTAACTAGACACGTGTTTTCATTTCTATAAAGACTATGTGATACAGCTTAGGTATCCCTCAGGGATCCGTATTCAGGATTTTTGCAAGAAGGTTTTTGTGCAGTTTTTACTAGATACGATTGGATAAAGTTAGACAAGACTAAACCAGACAAGATTAGAGAAGAGTGATAAGACTAGTATTTTAGATTAAGTTTCTAAAATGTATAGTTTTAATCAGTTTTAAGTTATTGACGAGAGCGGAATAAGTCTTGACAATCCTCGATTAAAAAACTTATGAAAACTAATTGCAGACGTCATAAATAGATAAAAACGTTGCTGGCAATTTTTCAAAAATAAAAAAAATAAATATTAAATCTCCCTGTCAGATGGCCAAAAAATAAATGGACAGAAGGGCGTATAATTTACTTAAAAATCCCTCAAACCAAAAGTCTCGAAATAAATCTCTTTCCTTCGAATTTTTCACGATTGTCTCATCCATAAATCAGCCGCCTTTTCCTTCATTACTCCAACACAGCCAAATACGATATCATTGAAAGATTCCCCTCACACACACACACGCACACGCACCAGATAGTGTTAGGTATTCAAGTGTGTGGAGCGAGACAAAGGCAGCGGCAATCGGAGGCGTGCAAGCGAGATAACCGAAACCGTCTTATTCCGCCAGACGAGCGCTCACAATGAGATTATTCACACAGAAATACCTGCCAAACAATAGACGACGGTAGGAGAGAAAACGCGTCGATCCCAACAACCAAAAGAGAGATGGAAATATCTCGATTTGTTATTTGTTTGGCATGTGCATTTTTACCTGATATGTGTGTGTATGTGTACAATTTGTTTCTTCTTTAGACCGAGGTAGAATTTTTATGAAAAGTCACGACAATGAGATAAGTGTCGGATTTTTTTGATTTAACATTTTTAGACTTTTCTTCGAGATCCACAAACAGTAACACCTGACAAAACAGTCGATGCGTTTATTTTCTTCTCGCAAAAATCCGGAATACGGATCCCCGAGGGATACTTGATTGGTAACGCACAGTCTTTATAGAAATTAAAACTTGTGTCTAGTTTTGAGTTAATTATTTGATTTATTAAGCTATAATCTAGACCAGGGGTGGCAAACCTTTTTAAGCCCGCTTGCCATTTTTTTAAAATGTTCACATTTTGCAATGCCAATGCACCAAGTAATCCAATAAATGAAAGAAAGAAAATGTTGTTTTGAGAATCAGTTACTGTATTAGCCTGAATATAAGACGTCTCATATTTTACACCATTGATGTTGTATAAAACTCGATTGAGAATTTTTGTAGCAAAACTAACTGTTCAGATTAATAACGATTTATACAGTCACATAGACAATCCCTACTCAAAATTGAAAAGTGATGGCACGCGTGTCACAGCTGACACGTATAAAAAAAATTTTGGCACGCGAGAAAAACAGTTATTTTTGAAAAGTGATAATAACATCAACTTTGGGACAGCTTTACTAGTTACATCAACGTGTACCTCCCTTGATTTAATTAGTATTATTAGTATTATACTTGATTTAATTAGCTGTCCCAAAGTACATGTAATTATCACTTTTCAAAAACTCTTTTTCTCGCGTGCCAATAATTTTTTTTATACGTGTCAGCTGTGACACGTGTGCCATATTTTCGGCACCACTGATCTAGACTATTAAAATAATAGATTTGTAACTTTTAGACCTGTCTAGTCCAGTTTCGTATTAGCTTATATAGTTTCTGATTTAAGCGCAATTTATCTGTTTAGGTAAGAAGCAGTTAGAATTGTGTGTGTATTGTGCAAGTGTAATATTTTCCCATGGAATGTGTTGTGTGCTGTATCAGTTGCTGGTGCGGAGGACGGGCGGGCGTTGATCGAACAAAAGGCATTTCGGGGGGCCACACGGCACCCATATCACAGATATGCCACTCGGAAATTGCGTTAAAAGTCACTGGGCCAGGTATACGTACATTCGACGGATATAATTACATGCCTGCCAATTCCACGAAGAAATACGAAACACAGAGACCGGACTTGATAAATATTCTTTAAATAAATTTTATTTAACAGTTTTGTTTTTTTGCAAATCGAATGAACAAATTTTGAAATTTTATATTTAAGACTACGCAGATATGACTCGACAGACAAGATATTTATTCAGCGTATGGCGTTTTACACACACAATATAATATACCTACAACTAGAATATACAACATATAACAATATACATATAGTCACGAAGACTACAATTAAGTATACTCTGCTTATATATTTCCAGTCTATTTAGTCAATGTATAGCTTCTTGGGGGAGTAAAACAAAATCTGAGAGGCTCTCCTTCATTCTCCCTCTTAACGAAGCCACAGCAAAAGGTATGAGAGCAACGGAAAAACTCATGCCTAACGTAGCGGGGCCGAAGAGCTGTAAACGTACAACACTTACTTTCGTAGTTCAGTCCGTGATGCGATATGGGGCCTCAATATGGGCACAGCATCTTGCATAAAAGTTAGCTATCGATAAACTTTCAGTAGTTCAGAGAAGACTAGCAGTAAAGATTTGCTGCGCATATAAAACAGTGTCTGTCGACGCTAATTTTACAATTGGAGACTATTTATAGGATATGCGCGAATGGGGCGTTGATATGGCGGATCGTCTGGTTACCATTTTGACAGTCACATTGGGGAGATTGGTTTATTCCCCATTTGAAAATCGAGTCACCGCAACACCCGTGACTCTATTTAGTTTCGACCAGGTGTTACGGGACAAATCGAAACCACTTGGTGTTGCGTTCACATCTAGGACTTGGTGCTATTCAGAAGGTGCAGTCTGGAGCCATCCTGTCTTTAACATTAAAATGGGAGTTAACAAGTTGGCGATAGGCAGTTGCCTCGATTACTGGATGATGGTTGTCTCCCAGCTGGTCTTCGTTTATAGGAAGGTCCGGTTAGTTATTATTTTATTGTATTCTGGAAGTAGTTCTCGGGAGCGGCGAAGGTCCAGGGGCTCGATATGATTTAGAGTAGGTATCCAGTACAGTGGTGTTGATTTTATGTCGCGTATAGAGTCATTTAGTTGTACATCCGCTAATTTAGTGTGACTGCTGTTGATACATACAGTATTCCGCTACAGAGTAAACGAGGCTGAGAGCTGTACTTCTCAGAGTGTCTGCAGCAGCACCCGATGTTGTTCCTGCTAGCTTATGTAGGATATTATTTCTCGTTTTCGATTTTGCAGTAATGTTGGAGAGATGTTTTTTGTAAGTTAAAGTTCGGTCCAGGGTGATACCAAGATATTATGGTGTTTCGAAATACACATTAAGCCATTTTGTTGTTTAGATGGAAGCAACAAGACTCAGTTTTGCTCATGTTAGGCTTCCATTCTCGAAAATGGACTCCCAGTGTGGTAAGATCATTCGTTAAAGTATTTTCTGTTGCGGTGGTGTTCTTGTGTTGCAAGGCAATTGCAAGGTCATCCAAATTTCCTGGACGTGGTATGAGGGAGATCCGCTATATACAGATTGAAAAGTAGTAGGAGCCAACACAGATCCTTGGTGTAACCCGTTGTTGAGTGTTCTTTTTGTGCTGCAACGATTGTCTTTGTACACGATAAACTGTCTGTTTGCGAGCAAATTATTATTTATTTATTCGTTTAGCTCTCTATGGAGCGCGTAGAACCATTACTTAGCACTGGTCATCTTGTTCTTTTTATCTTCCCAAAGGCTCTGGGCCTGTCTTCTTTCTTGCGTCCATGCGTTTTTTAGTTTCAAGCTCTTGGCTGTTGAAGTTATGTGAATTTATTTCCTGCCTGTATTTAGTTCGCGTAGTTGCCAATGGGTCTTTATTGATTACTGAGAGGTCATGTTTTGTGTCTACCAGCCAGCGTACTTTGGACTGTCGGGTTCCATTGATGATGTGGAAAATTTTCTTGCTCAATCGAGAATCATCCATTCGTACTATATGACCGTAGAATTTCGGACGTCTTTTCCGTGCAACTGAGGAGAATCGTTCTATCAGGGAATACAGTTCTTGTGAGCTTTTACGCATCCAGATACCATCTTGTACCTTGGGTCCAAATAATTTTCTCAGTATCTGACGTTCTACTTTCTCAATATCATTCATGTAGATGGTTAATAATGAAGTCTGAATTGCGTAAAGTGCTTCTAGAAGGATTACTGTGTGGTAGTGACAGAGTTTTGCTTTGGTAGAAAGTGATTTCTTGTTGTACATATTCCAGGTGATTGCATAGGCTTTGCGTAACTTTTCTGCACGTGTTTTGTTAGCCATTCTTTCCTTACCAGTGTTTCCAATTATTTCACCTAGGTACTTGAAGTGCTTAACTTGTATGATGTTGCCATATTTGGTTGCAAGATGTGTCATATTTGAGCTTTTGGAGTCTATGTATTGCGTTTTCTCGTAAGAGATTTGAATGCCGGTCCTGATGGCGATTTCATGAAGTTCCGCGATGGCATGTTTGGCTTCTTCATTAGTCCGGGTGATTATTTGCAAAGTCGTCAGTAAAAGCGAGGCACTTTATGTTTGTCCTTTGTTCCCATATATACAAGAACTGTATTTCCTCCAGGTTCGTCTTTCTCCCATATTTCGATTATCTAGTACCAGGTTGAAGAGCAGTGGGGACAATACATTTGCGAGCATATAATTAATGAGGTTGGTCGTTTTTGTGCACCGTATGATAGTTAATAATTTCAAAAGCATCCCCTCTTCATACGGTATCATAGACTGCTGTAAGGTCTATGAAGACCACTGAAGTTTTCAGACCCTCTTGGATTCCCATTTCGATAAAATTGGTAAGAGCAAGGACTTGATCACAGCACCAGCTTGCTCGACGGGGATGTCACTCACTGTCTCTTTGCCCAGTAACTGAAGTGGTGGAATACCAGCAATCACTATTGCAGCGTCGCCAGACATTGTTTTATATGCGCAGCAAATCCTTAGTGCAAGTTTTCTCTGGACTACTGAGAGTTTTTCGATAGCTAACTTTGATGTAAGATGCTGTGCCCATGTTGGGACCCCATATAGCATCACGGACTGTACCACGCAACTGAGTGCTCTACGTTTATAGCTCTTCGCCTCCCCTACGTTAGGCATGAGCATTTTTCATTGATCTCATACCTTTTGCTGTGGCTTCGTTAAGATAGGGAATGAAGGAGAGCCTCTTATCTTTGATGACACCTAGGTATTTTAATGACTCTTTTGGGCTGATGAAAACGTTATGGGTGCAAGCTTCTTCAGTCCCGTTAGCAGGACCGCTTCCGTTTTCTCTGGTGCGAGATTTAATTTTTGTGTTTGCATCCAGCAGTTAATTCGGGATATTGCTTGGTTTGCAGTTAGTATCAACGTCTGTTCCGACTTATTACAAGAGCTAAATCGTCCGCAAAACCTATTAGCCTAGCTCCCTCCGGATGTTTTAACCAGAAGACTCCACCATAAGTATGTTCCACAGAGCGGGACCCATATCCGATCCATGTGGGACCACAAGTAAAATGTTATTTCCTCGGTTTCGTCATTTGTTCGCAAAATGATCGTTCTACTGGTGGGATAGCTTTGAATAATTCTTAGCGGGTAGGGGGCTCTCGTTCTTGCTATTAGATCAGCGATAATGAGTTTCTAATCGAATCCGTTAAAAGCTTTTCGTACGTTAAGTGTTACACGGAAAAAAATACACTCTAAAAATTACAGTTTCAAATAGTAGCATCGGTCTTACGTATTTTGAAACTGTAAAAACTAACAATTGCTTTTTTTAAATTACAGTTTCCGGTATTATTAGTAAATAAGTTTTAAAAATTACAGTATGCGACTGCAATCTGTACAAATTTGTATTCGTAAGACCGCTGCTACTATGTAAACTGTAATTTTTAGAGTGTACTTTTTTCCTTGTATTAATGCACATATTGTGCTGGATTTATCATTTTCTGCGATCTTCATGACGGCTTTTATAGCATCGTTGGTAGATTTGCCTTCTCTGAAGCCGCATTGGTTACTCGTCAATCCATTTCCGTGTTCTAAGCGCTTCCTCAAAGTATCTAAGAGGCATAAATGATGTGGGCTCACCTATTGGTTTATCGTTTTTTTTCCACACAGTTAAGACTAAGCAGACAAGATTTGACAGATAAGTCTAGATGGACAAATCTATAGGTACAATTTATAAATCAGCTGTTTTTATTACCGAGAAACTAAATATTGAATCTATAAACGATTTATTTTTGTAGTTTGCGGGTCGACTAAACTTAATTGTAACACGTTTTAATTGCAACGCATTCAGCGTATTTATTCAGATTGAGTTGTTTCTTTCTTCGGAACCTTGAGCGATGTTTTATCGAACAGAGAGACCAAATCTGCACATAAGAAATTAATTTACTTTATAATAATTGTATCATTAAAAGTATTAGACAAGGCGAAGGTGGATAAATGTTGTTGAGACAGACTAAGCCCGAATTGATTGTTATTTAGTTGAAATTGAGAAAATAGATATAATTTTAGCTGTATTAAAAATTGAATATGGTTTAAGATGTAATATACTGATTGCAGTTTAGGACAAAATATATTTTTTATTACTCATGCGCGAAAAGTACTTCCTAACATACACTATTTAAAACGAGAAATGACACGTTTCGTTGTGTTTCTACATAACGTGCGCAAATATTCAATATCGCTAGGTTACCTTAAAATAAACAAATAAATAAAAACAAATTGAACACAATCAAGACCGTGATATTAAAAAAGTGACGTGAACGTTACAAAATAAAAATTAAAGAAAACGTTTTAAAATGAGTGTAAATTCTATGGTGATACCGGAGACTGAGGAGAGTTCTTATGACGAATCCACACCACCGGAGACAATTGAAAAAGCAAGTTCTTCATTTTTGATTCCATTTTTTTTTATGGCTCCTGAATCCCAAACTTGTAAGATACATCCCCTCGCATGAGAAAAAAAAAATTCTTTGTAACATAAGCGAAATTGTCAATTTCCCTCTCGAGCGAATTTTCGCACTCACTTTTTAATTCGTGCGCACAATTTCGTCCTCGTGTCCAATTGACAACCTTTCGCCCTAGTTACAAAATATACTATTTCATACTTCAGTAGGAAATGAATAAATATGTACATTTCTTTATTTAACGATTCGGGTAAATTAAACCAGGTATTTGGACAAATACCTGGTTTAATTTACCCGAATCATTATAACAAGATGGACGCTACATCCACACATAATTATTTATTTAACGTTTCAATGGAAAATCTAAGCCTTTTTCTTTAAAAAACAATCTAAAACATAATTCATCTAATTATGTGTTAATTAATATTTCAGTTGATTAACTAGTTGAGTCGTCTAACTACTTAAGTAGAAACATTATGAGTTTAGACAGTGTTTAAATTTATTAAACAAAACAGATTACGAGTTAGCAATGTTTTTCTTTGCTTCTGGTTTAATATGAAGTTTAACAAATAATTTAGTGTCAGCAGCGATTAGGAGGCGAAAAAAGCGACGCGATGATTGATTACGATCTCTCTCCACTTTCTCAGTTTTGGCACGCTTATTAGATTCAATTTACTTGAAACAATGAGACTTTTAGTGATCGAGTTCTTTGAATCGCGTCGGGGAAAAGACCGTCTAGTCATCGAAGACCGAAACTGACTCACACGCTCATTGCAGGTATTTTCGTGTGTTGGGCAACTCGAAACATTCCGATTATATTATTCTTACTTAATTTTTAAGACTACTTACCGAAAGTAGTTTTAATCGATCTCCGGTACAACCTGTTTTTTTTTTCTTCGTCTCGATATACACTCGATCCCGAGTAAAGTGACTAACTAAGTATACTGTGAAAACTTTACTTTCAATGAATATTCCGATTCAATAAGAAACTTATTTAGTTTACTAAATGACTCAATGGATTGAGAAAACAATATTTAAAGAAGTCCGTCCGTTATTAAACTACAGCCGATTTGGTTAAGACTCAAATATCGTCAAATTTAAAGTCTGCTACAAACTAAACCACTTAAACTAATTTAGACTATTTGATCTATATCGCTTAAACTAAGTATAATCTTGATAAAACAACAAAAGAATGTGAAAGGCTATCGTCCGTTATAAAACTACAGCCGATTTAGTAAAACTCAAATTTCGACTAATTTCACTTAAATTCCAAATCTACTACAAACTAAACCACTTTAACTAATTTAGTCTTCTGCATCTAGATCGCTTAAGCTAAGTTTAGTTTTAATAAAACTACAAAAAATTGTGGAAGGCTATCGTCTAATATGAAACTACAGCCGATTTTGTAAGACTCAAATGTCGACTAATCTGACTTAAATTCAAAGTCTTCTACAAACTAAAATACTTAAACTAATTTAGTCCATTTGATCTGCATCGCATAAACTATGTACAGACTTGATAAAACAACAAAAAAATGTAAAAGGCTATCGTTCCTTATTAAACAACAGCCGATTTAATAAAACTCAAATATCGGACTTCACTCAAATTCGAAGTCTGCTACAAACTAAGCCACTTTAACTAATTAAGTTTTCTGTATCTACATCGCTTAACCTAAGTTTGGTTTTAATGAAATTGCAAAAAAATGTGAAGGGCTATCGACCAATATGAAACTACATCCGATTTACATTGAATTGAAAAATTCACTTTGTTTTTACCACACTTATATAAGTGTGGTAAAAAACAAAGTGAATTTTTCAATTCAATGTAAGTATGGATTACCACGTAGTAACTGTCGCAACCATCCTATTCATAACATCCGATTTAGTAAGACTCAAATGTCGACTAATCTTGCTTAATTCAAAGTCAGCTACAAACTAAACCACTTAAAGTAATTTAGTCTATTTGATCTAGATCGCTTAAACTAGGTCTAATCTCGATAGAACAATAAAAAATTGTGAAAGGCTATCGTCCGTTATGTAACTACAGCCGATTTAGTAAAACTCAAATATCGACTAATTTCACTCAAATTACAAGTCTACTACAAACTAAACCACTTTAACTAATTTAGTCTTCTGTATCAAGATCGCCTTAACTAAGTTTAGTTTTAATAAAATTACAAAAAATTGTGGAAGGCTATCGTCCAATATGAAACTACAGCCGATTTAGTAAGACTCAAATGTCGACTGATCTGACTCAAATTCAAAGTCAGCTACAAACTAAATCACTTAATCTAATTTAGTCTGTTTTTGCTAGGTTGCTTATACTAAGTTTAGTCTTGATAAAACAATAAAAAATTGTGAAAGGCTATCGTCCGTTATGCAACTACAGCCGATTTAGTAAAACTCAAATATCGACAAATTTCACTCAAATTCCAAGTCTACTACAAACTAAACCACTTTAACTAATTTAGTCTTCTGCATCTAGATCGCTTAAGCTAAGCTTAGTTTTAATAAAACTACAAAAAATTGTGAAAGGCTATCGTCCGTTATGAAACTACAGCCAAATTTCACTCAAATTCCAAGTCCACTACAAACTAAACCACTTTAACTAATTTAGTCTTCTGTATCAAGATCGCTTAAACTAAGTTTAGTTTTAATAAAACTACAAAAAACTGTGGAAGGCTATCGTCCAATATGAAACTACAGCCGATTTAGTAAGACTCAAATGTCGACTAATCTGACAAATTCAAAGTCTTCTACAAACTAAACCACTTAAACTAATTTAGTTCATTTGATCTGGATCGCTTAAACTATGTATAGACTTGGTAAAATAATACAAAATTATAAAAGGCTATCTTCCGTTATTAAACTACAGCCGATTTAATAAAACTCAAATATCGGACTTACTTCACTCAAATTCCAAGTCTGTTACAAACTAAGCCACATTAGCATATTAAATTTTCTGTATCTAGATCGCTTAATCCAAGTTTGGTTTTAATGAAATTACAAAAAAATGTGGAGGGCTATCGACCAATATGAAACTACAGCCGATTTAGTATCATTCAAATGTCGACTGATCTGACTCAAATTAGAAGTCAGCTACAAACTAAACCATTCAAACTAATTTAGTCTGTTTGATCTAAATCGCTTAAACTAAGCCTAATCTTGATAAAACAAAAAAAAAATGTAATAAGCTATCGTCCGTTATGAAACTACAGCCGATTTAGTAAATCTCAAATATCGACTAATTTCACTCAAATTCCAAGTCTACTACAAACTAAACCACTTTAACTAATTTAGTCTTCTGTATCGAGATCGCTTAAACTAAGTTTAGTTTTAATAAAACTATAAAAAATTGTGGAAGGCTATCGTCCAATATGAAACTACAGCTGATTTAGTAAGACTCAAATGTCGACTGATCTGACTCAAATTCAAAGTCAGCTACAAACTAAATCACTTAAACTAATTTAGTCTGTTTTATCTTGGTTGCTTATACTAAGTCTAATCTTGATTAAATAATAAAAAATTGTGCAAGGCTTTTATCCGTTATGAAACTACAGCCGATTTAGTAAATCTCAAATATCGACTAATTTCACTCAAAATTCCAAGTCTACTACAAACTAAACCACTTTAACTAATGTAGCCTTCTGTATCTAGATCGCTTAAACTAAGTTTAGTTTTAATGAAACTACAAAAAAATGTGGAAGGCTATCGTCCAATATGAAACTACAGCAGATTTAGTAAGACTCAAATGTCGACTAATCTGACTTAAATTCAAAGTCTTCTACAAACTAAAATACTTAAACTAATTTAGTCCATTTGATCTGGATCACATAAACTATGTATAGACTTAATAAAAAAAAAAAATCTAAAAGGCTATCGTTCCTTATTAAACAACAGCCGATTTAATAAAACTCAAATATCGGACTTCACTCAAATTCAAAGTTTGCTACAAACTAAGCCACTTTAACTAATTAAGTTTTCTGTACCTAGATCGCTTAACCTAAGTTTGGTTTTAATGAAATTGCAAAAAAATGTGAACGGCTATCGACCAATATGAAACTACATCCAATTAAGTAAGACTCAAATGTCGACTGATCTGACTCAAATTCAAAGTCAGCTATAAACTAAACCACTTAAAGTAATTTAGTCTATTTGATCTAGATCGCTTAAACTAGGTCTAATCTCGATAAAACAATAAAAAATTGTGAAAGGCTATCGTCCGTTATGAAACTAGCCGATTTAGTAAAACTCAAATATCGACAAATTTCACTCAAATTCCAGGTTTACTACAAACTAAACCACTTTAACTAGTTTAGTCTTCTGTATCTAGATCGCTTAAACTACGTTTAGTTTTAATAAAACTACAACAAATTGTGGAAGGCTATCGTCCAATATGAAACTACAGCCGATTTAGTAAGACTCAAATGTCGACTGATCTGACTCAAATTCAAAGTCAGCTACAAACTAAATCACTTAAACTTATTTAGTCTGTTTTATCTAGGTTGCTTATACTAAGTTTAGTCTTGATAAAACAATAAAAAATTGTGAAAGGCTATCGTCCGTTATGAAACTACAGCCGATTTAGTAAAACTCAAATATCGACAAATTTCACTCAAATTCCAAGTCTACTACAAACTAAACCACTTTAACTAATTTAGTCTTCTGTATCCAGATCGCTTAAACTACGTTTAGTTTTAATAATGATTGTGGAAGGCTATCGTCCAATATGAAACTACAGCCGATTTAGTAAGACTCAAATGTCGACTAATCTTTCTTAAATTCAAAGTCTTCTACAAACTAAAGCACTTAAACTAATTTAGGCCATTTGATCTAGATCGCTTAAACTACGTATAGACTTGACAAAACAACAAAAAAATTTAAAAGGCTATCGTCCGTTATTAAACTACAGCCGATGTAATAAAACTAAAATATCGGACTTACTTCACTCAAATTCCAAGTCTGCTACAAACTAAACCACTTTAACTAATGTAGTCTTCTGTATCTAGATCGCTTAAACTAAGTTTGGTTTTATTAAAACTACAAAAAATTGTGGAAGGCTATCGTCCTATGTGAAACTACAGCAGATTTAGTAAGACTCAAATGTCGACTAATCTGACTTAAATTCAAAGTCTGCTGCAAACTAAATCACTTAAACTAATTTAGTCAATTTAATCTAGATCGCTTAAACTAACTCTAATCTTGATAAAATAATAACAAATTGTAAAAGGCTATCGTCCGTTATTAAACTACAGCCGATTTAATAAAACTCAAATATCGGACTTACTTCACTCAAATTCCAAGTCTGCTACAAACTAAACCACTTTAACTAATGTAGTCTTCTGTATCTAGATCGCTTAAACTAAGTTTAGTTTTAATAAAACTACAAAAAATTGTGGAAAGCTATAGTATGTTATGAAACTATAGCCGATTTAGTAAGGCTCAAATGTCGACTAATCTGACTTAAATTCAAAGTCTTCTAAAAACTAAACCACGTAAACTAATTTAGTCCATTTTATCTGGATCCCTTAAACTATGTATAGACTTGATATAGCAAAAACAAAATGTAAAAGGCTATCGTCCGTTATTAAACTACAGCCGATTTAATAGAACTAAAATATCGGACTTACTTCACTCAAATTCCAGGTCTGTTACAAACTAAGCCACTGTAGCTAATTAAATTTTCTGTATCTAGATCGCTTAATCCAAGTTTGGTTTTAATGAAATTACAAAAAAATGTGGAGGACTATCGACAAATATGAAACTTCAACCGATTTAGTATGATTCAAATGTCGACTGATCTGACTCCAATTCAAAGTCAGCTACAGACTAAACCACTTAAACTAATTTAGTTTGTTTGATCTGGATCGCTTAAACTAAGTCTAATTTTGATAAGGCAATAAAAAAATGCGAAAGGCTATCGTCCGTTATGAAACTACAGCCGATTTAGTAAATCTCAAATATCGACTAATTTCACTCAAATTCCAAGTCTACTACAAACTAAACCACTTTAACTAATTTAGTCTTCTGTATCTTGATCGCTTAAACTAAGTTTAGTTTTAATAAAACTACAAAAAATTGTGGAAGGCTATAGGTCTAATATGAAACTACAGCCGATTTAATAAGACTCAAATGTCGATTAATCTGACTTAAATTCAAAGTCTTCTACAAACTAAACCACTTAAACTAATTTAGTCCATTTGATCTGGATCGCTTAAACTATGTATAGACTTGATATAGCAACACAAAATTGTAAAAGGCTATCGTCCGTTAATAAACAACAGCCGATTTAGTAAAACTCAAATATTAACTAATTTCATTCAAATTGCAAGTCTTTTACACACTTAACCGCTTTAACTAATTTAGTCTAATCTGTCTAAATCGCTTAATCTAAGTTTAATCTTGCGAAAACTATAAAAAAATATGGAAGGCTATCGTCCATTATAAAACTACAGCTGATTAAATAAGACTCATATATCGACTAATTTGACTCAAATTCAAAGTCTGTCATAAACTAAATCACTTAAACTAATTTAGTCTACTTTATCTAGTACAAGGCTATATACAATATAGTACAAGGTATATAGACTATACGTACAATACTATATGTACATGTACAATATAGTACAAGTTATATAGACTGTGTATACTATAGTATAAGTGATATAAACTATATACAATATAGTACACGTTTTATAAACTAGATACAATATAGTTCAAGTTGAATAGACTATATACAATATAGTACAAGTTATATAGACCACATACAATACAGTATAATTTACAGACTGTTTACAGTATTGTACAAGTTATATAAAATGTATACAATATTGTACAAGTTATATAGACTATGTACAATATAGTACAAGATATATGAACTATATACAATATGGTACAGTGTCTATATACAATATATGTGGTAGTAAGTAATTAAGCATTTGTACGAGAAATTTGGAAATTTGAAAACTGTCTCAATTAACCCCTTGACATACGAATAAAATGGGCGTTGACGTGTCCATATACATGTGATCTTATCAGATATACATGACGTAATTGTATGTCAAGGGCTTAAAATAGATTCAATAGACAAACTGTTAAAAACTAGTTATCTACCTCTATTGAGTTATATTCTAATACAGTAATTATAGCTACTTTTAGACTAGCTATACAGTACTTATAACTAGTTATATGTGATCTTTAATCAGTTTTATGTGATCTATAAATAAAACTAGCTATAGATTTTGTACAATCTATAGCTAGTTTTATTTATATTCGTCGTATTTTGTCTCGCTTTTGTAATCTCCGTAATTTGAATAATTGTGCGGGGGTTCGTGACCGATTGCGCCTTTATTACCAGTTTTTTTTTTCGGTAAAATTTCACGTACCCGGTAAATGTGATAGTATTGCTCGCTCCGCAAGTAATAACCCGCGCGCACGCTACACACTAATCCACCATTATTCAGATTTGTTTTCTAATTCAATTCGTGCGCACTAATACCATTTTAAAACGACATGAACACAACCAGAAAATATTACATTCAATTTATAGATTAGTCTAGATCAGGGGTGGACAAATCTTTTGGCTTTTGGGCCACATTATGTTTGAAAATTTGACCGCAAACAAATTTTTTATTTTAATATTTATCTATATACCACGAGCGTTGCACATAGCCTAGACACACTCGCCTAGACACATCAATATTGTTACTTTTCTCATAATGGACAATACGAGGTCTGTTAGAAAAGTATCCGACTTTTATCCGGTAAAAAAAACTGGCATACCTGAAGCGTTGTAAACCTTATCAGCCTCAAAGTAGTCTCCTTGGGCCTCCACACACTTCTCCAAGCGGTGCCGCCATTTCTGGAAGCATTCCGAAAAAGCTTCTTTCGGAATCGACTTTAGTTCGGCTGTCGTTGCAGCAATAATGTCCTCTCTTCTCTGAAATCGCGTTCCTTTCAATGGCCTCTTGACTTTGGGGAATAGCCAGAAGTCGCAGGGGGGCATATCAGAAGGGAAAGGAGCCTGCCGAACCAGAGGAGTCGAAAAATTGTGAACCAAGTGCGAAGAATGTGCTGGAGGATTGTCGTGATGCAGTCGCCAATTTCCTGACGACCACAACTCCAGTCGCTTTCGCCGCACAGCATCACGTAGGCGACGTAGACATCCCTCATTTCACTTGTCGTCATTTTACTTGCATTGAAAAACCGACGAGAGCAATACACACTACGTGACTCGAACACTGCTCGACAGCAAATGGCGCTATCTGCAGGCGGGAAAAAATTCAAGCAAGCTCGGCTCATGCAAGCGCGCTTGATTCAAATCCATCAGGTTTTCAAATTAAAAAATAAAGTCGGATACTTTTCTAACAGATCACGTATATACTGCTTGAAAAAGAAATATTCTCTGAGAACACTCTTACACTTTGTACAGTGTCTATAAAATAGTTACTGGTAGAAAATAAATTAAATATCATGCCTGGTATATGCTTATTATGTTAAGCATATCATACACATGTTTTTGAGATTTTTTTGTAGTTTTTTTTTATGGTGGAATTCGAATTAAGATCATTCACTCATCATGTATAGATAAATTTGTAATTGCTTTCTCAGTGAAGTAATATTTTGGTAGCACAATCACAAAACCAACTTATTTTTTGTCTGTTTTTAATATAACTTGATATTTTTTGTATATAAAGTAGTTTATGAATAGGATGGTTGCGACAGTTACTACGTGGTAATCCATACTTACATTGAATTGAAAAATTCACTTTGTTTTTTACCACACTTATATTATGTAAAAATATTATATAACTTATTATTCACAGTTATATAAATTTCTACATATATCACGACTCGAGTTTCGACGTTTGACGGTCATTTTCAAGTCCGAACTTGAAAATGACCGTCAAACGTCGAAACTCGAGTCGTGATATATGTAGAAATTTATATAACTGTGAATAATAAGTTATATAATATTTTTACATAATATAAGTGTGGTAAAAAACAAAGTGAATTTTTCAATTCAATGTAAAGTAGTTTATAATAAGCCTCGCGGGCCGCATAAAAGGTCTGAGCGGGCTGCATGTGGCCCGCGGGCCGCCATTTTCTTGGGCTTGCTCTACATGGATAATAAGAAACCGGACTTCGGTTAGGTTTGGTTAGTTTATAGACCAACAAGTTTATAGATAACAGTCACATTTATAACACAATTTTTTTTCAAAGCGCGTTTAGTCTACAATCTAAATTCGGCTAAATTTCTTAATCTATCTAGATTTAGTCATGTAATCTCTTTGACAAAATCTAGATTAATTTAACTACATACACGTAGTTCCAGATTCTGAAACATTAGTTGTGATTCTCAATTCTTTGTTACATGATTTCGTTTCCAAGTCTATGTGGATTAAGCGTACTAAATGTTAATATTAAGTCGTTAAATAAGTCCTTTGAGTTACACAATATTCGTTTTTATGTAATGGTCGAGGCACCGTAAAACGACGCGTTTGAACTTTTTTCCTTCCCAAACCGTTTATTTCGTTTTTTTTTTTAATTAAAATTAATTGAATAGTTTCAAAACTAATTTATTTTTTAACTCCTCGACGTCTCGACGTATTTATTATACTACAATTGAATAAATATGCCCACTACATAGACTTACTTTATACTAGAAGTTTCTTCTAGTAGTGTTAGTTATATCTTAGTATCTAGTAGTTTCTTCTAGTAGTATTAGTAATGTTAATGTAATTTAGTAATTTCTTCTAGAAATGTTAGCACTGTTTAGTAGTTTCTTCTATATCTTATTATCCATAGTTTATATCGGACAAATTAATTTAGATCAGCTAAGTTAACCAAATATTAATTATCTTGCGAGTTATATAAAGACTAATATTAAGACAAACCGTAAGCAATATTTATAAATTCGACCAAAAGAAGTTTAAATGGCATTTGTGTAACTTACTTCCGTATGGATTTTATTAAAACCTCGTACACTTATTACCTATGACTTAAGTTATAAAATAAAATTAAAAATTTGTAGTAAACAAAAACAACTGAAATGTAAAAAAATAAAATTTCTCTCAATCATCAAAAAATTTCATTAGGTACTTTTAATGAAGTTAAAAGGGCAATTTAACTTCATTAAAAGTACCTATTGATATTTTGGTGATGAGTGTCGTCGCGATGGGGGACCGCTATGTGAAGGAGTATAATTTGTTATACGTACATAGGTATAACGAATAGAAAAAACCTAATAGTTTCAAATTGTACGTATGAACTTAGATGTATCAATCTGTCTTACAAGGTCTACTAAGTTCCTGCAGCGTTTCGATATTGTACCACTTTTAGGCGTTGCGTTGCTTGAGAGATGTCGTTGACGGTATTTTGCGAATTATTCGGAGTAAATGAATCAAGACTGAAAACTAAACGATTGGATATTGTTTTGTTCCTTACGTACGTTGCTTACACAGAGTAGGTCCTTGTATAATCCACACTTTATCATAATCAATCTTATTTTTATTTCCCTGTATTCTAGTTTTATTATTTGATTTAGGTAGCAGTCCCCTCGACGCGGTGACGCTCATCATCAAAATATTGATAGGTACTTTTAACAAACTGTTCGGAAAATGGACATAAGTTCATTGACTTCTGCAGTCAACAGAATTTGGTAGTAGGTGGAACGCTGCTCCCGCATAAACGATGCCACTAGGTCACATGTATATCCCCCGACGGCCACACCCAGAACCAGATCGACCATATTGCCATTAGTCGAACATGGCGAGGCTCGCTTCTTCAAGTAAGGAACAAGCGAGGAGCCGACATTGACAGCGACCACCACCTATTGCTGGGGGAAATAAGACTTAAAGTTGGAGTCCTTCCCAAACAATTAAATTGCACCAGCAAAATGTACAAAGCTAAAAGACCCAGAGATTAGAGGCCAATACACCGAGGAGCTAAGAACGATAACAGCTAAAACAAATTTGCAATATCTGGAAATAGAAGAGACATGGCACCAGATAAAGACCAACTTTACTGAAACCAACAACACTGTACTAGGTTTTACCGAGAAAGGCATGAAGGATTGGATGTCGCCATAAACAAAGAAACTAATCTCCAACAGAAAGCTGTTAAAAAAGAGTATCTTACAAACCCATTGCCCATTGGATAAAGTTCTACTAAAAGAATTATATAAGCAGGCTCGACTTAACATCAAGCGGAGTGTAAGATCGGATAAAAGAACGTGGGTGGACCATATTGCAGAAACTGCTCAACGTGCCGTTAACCAAAATAACCTGAGAGAATTGTATAAATCCACAAAGCTGCTGTCGAACAAGAAAACTACAAAAACAAAGCCAATAAAATCAAGAGAGGGAAACTACTGGTTACAACAGAAGAACAACTAAATAGATTTCAGGAACATTTCCAGGAGATACTCACAGGAATAACTCAAGAACAAAACAACAACGCAAACCATCATGCAACACGGGCACAACTAAACATAGACACAAAACCTCCAACCAGAGCAGAAATAAGCAAGACCATTAATGTACTAAAGGACGGAAAAAGTCCAGGCATCGACAACGTCACATCTGAAATGATGAAAGCTAACTGCATGACCACGACCGAAATGCTGGCACCTCTAATAAATAAAATCTGGGAATCCGAAACACTACCGAAAGAATGGAGCCTTCTGATAAAGCTTCCAAAAAAAGGAGAACTGAGCGATTGCAACAACTGGAAAGGCATAACACTATTAAATACTCTGCAAAATAATACTCACCCGAATGAGCAAAGCAATTGAACCTATGTTGAGAGAAGAACAGGCTGGTTTCAGGCCGGGAAGATCCTGCGTAGACCAAATCAATACGTTGCGGATTATAACAGAGCAAGCAGTAGAATGGCAAACCACGGTATTTCTATTATTGGTAGATTTTCAAATAGCTTTTGATACTATTAAATGGGAAAGCATTTGGGCGGCTTTAGACCGGAGAGGCGTCCCACACAAAATAATAAACATCAAAAAAGCATCGTATACGGACTACTCTTGCAACGTAGTACACGAAGGGAATCTCTCAGAAGCGGTCTGCTGGTGTCCGACAGGGTTGCTTGTTGTCCCCGCTTTTATTCCTAATAGTACTAGACGAGGTCATGACGAGCGTTACAACACAGCCTCGAGGAATACGCTGGGGACTATCAAGCAGACTAGAAGATCTCGACTAGGCCGATGATATCTGCCTCATGTCCCATACACTCACCGACATGATGTACAAAACAGTTAAGCTACAACAAGAAGCTGAAGAGATAGGCCTGCACATAAACACCAAATAATCAGAGGATATGCGGATTGGTGCTACCACTAGCAGGGACATACAAGTAAACGGCGTAACAGTAAAAAGATGCGAACAGTTCTGCTACTTGGGCAGCATCATAGCAGTGGATGGAGGGGCCGACCTAGACATCGCCAGAAGAATCAAAAAAGCGTTAACGTTTGGAGCTCTTCAATACTTTCCCGTAAAACGAAACCCAAACTATATAATAGTAACGTCAAATCCATCCTGTTCTACGGCAGTGAGACGTGGAAAGTAACTAAAATCAGCATAAACAAATTGCAAGTTTTCGCAAACTGGTGTTTGAGACGGATCCTTATAATCCGATGGCCTGAAGTGATATCGAACCACAATCTGCTTCGTTCTACAAACCAACTTCCAGTAAACGTTGAAATAAAGAGAAGAAAGTGGAACTGGATTGGACACACCCTACGGCGCAATCCACAAAACAATGCAAAACAAGCATTGGACTGGCATCCCCAAGGCAGTAAGCTAAAGAGAGGAAGGCCAAAAACAACATGGCGACGCACAATCGAAGCCGAAATCACCTCCACCACAAAACCACAAATCGTGGAATGAGTTGAAGGTCGCGGCTCGAAATAGAGTCGGATGGCGAGAACTGGTAGAAGCCCTATGCCCCACTGGGGGAAACAGGAACTAAGAGAGAGAGAGACTTTTAATAAAGCTAAAGGGGCAAGAGAGAAATTTTGAGATTTTTTTGTGTGTCGGGGTTTATTTAGAATTTTTAATTTTATTTTGTTATTCGAACTTCTTTCTTTTCTTTAACCCTTAACCACCTGCCATGCTTTTCAGGTGAGAAAATTACTGCTACTTTGGGTCTGAGAGACGTATGCCAGGTGGTTAGGTGTTAATAATTCGTTTGTAAATATGTGATATTTACCTTACCTTGTTGTATTTATGTGGTATCTCTTTGAAATTTCGTTCGCAAATACGTGATTGGTGCAGATTGTTTACAAAAATTTTATGTTTGGATGATTATTTCGTAGAATTAATTTTCAATTGATTTGATAACGTATTATTCTTTGAACGTAATTCATGTACACACATTTACTCGGATAACAAGTTTCTATATACGGAACTAGACAAACATCTGTGTCAAATTGGTTGCAGATTAATTTTGTCAAGTAGGAAATGAGCTGATGATCATCAAACACCTGAACAGATCTTCAATAATTATAGCTAAGAACCTTCTCGATCACGTCAGCTTTCTAAAAAAAAAAACAGAATCAAAATCGGTCCTTTCGTTTAGGAGATACGATTCCATAAACACTCAATAATTCGGACAGATGGACAGACTAACAGATGGATAGACAGACGGACAGACGGATAGACAGACAGACGAACAGATGGATAGACAGACAAAGGGAAAGACGGATAGACGGCTTATTTGTTTATTTACATAAGAGTGGTTTATGTGACCTTCACTCCGTCCAGACGGACACTATGCCGGTTTCATAGCTATTTACATTGCATTTACATTAGCTTTACATTACATTTACATTAGTTCTTTACCTTACATTTTATTATTTTTTACAATTTAAACGATAAGTTAAGTTTGAATTAAGGTCGTGATCAAACCAAATCAATTGTCATAATCGAGTCTCTGTAGTTGTTTGATTCCTCGATCAAAAAGTTTTCACCATTTTTTGTTTCTCGCAGCCCTTGTTACGGTTTCTTCGTCCTGCCCGATTCATTATTCTTTCGGTGTGTGTTCTCCATTGGTTAGTGAAATGGCACTTGAATAATACATGTGCTGCTGTGTCTTCTTCTCCACATGGGCATAATGGTAAATCTCTTCTTACGAATCTGTGAAGATAGGACTGGAAGTTGCCACGATATCACGCTGACTGATCCAACGCAACAAAAGAATCAAAGAGTTCCAGAACAGAGCGGCCAATACCCCACAAGGGATCTATGGCCATATGTATGTATCTGCGATATTGCACCAGTTCCGAATATTGCGGTAAGCCCATTCGATTTTGCCCATAAGTATAGTTTTCACCAGTCTGTATCTGGGACCTTGCAGGATATGCCCCAAGTACGATGTTTTTCTTTGCTTTATAATATCCAATAGCTGTCGATGCGAATTTGATCTTTGTAAAACCTGCTCGTTTGAAGAAGGGAGGTTGCCGTGCCGTGTAATTAATTGGACAGCTCTATGTGATAAGGCGATGTCCATTTTAAGCCTGTTATGAACTAAGGGAATGAATATTTTGGTCCATATGCCTGTCCTCGATGCCTCACATCTTTTTTGTCATTCTTTTTGGAAATATGAACTCAGTCTGGACTTGATCTATTGGCGGGGTATCTTGTTCGATTGGCGGGGTTGAATGAGATGGGTATGTTACATACGTTTTCGTCCAAATGATCGGTAGCTGACGCCTGATTTGCCAAGATATCGCCATACCAAGATACTCGCTCGTTTCCAGAGACTCCAGCATATGATTTTTCGCAATGCCATTGTAGTTTTACACTCTCAGAAATTTCTCTTACAGCTTCCAATGTTTCTACGACCAGTTTTGTAGGCCTCGTCATGTTTTTCAGGGCGTCGAGCACTGAACGACTATTAAAAATAATTGAATTACCATATACGTTGTCGGTATTGGTTCGGATGTACTGTAGCCCTCGCTTTAGCGCGAAAAGTTCCGCCTGGAATATTGTGCAGTAGCTCTCGAGTCGGAATGTTTCGTAGTAGTATTTAGTAGTAATGAAAAGATTCCCTTCCTTGTAAACCACAAAAGCTGATCCCATTCCATTTTTAGCTTTTGAGGAATTTGTGAAAAGTTAGATTTGAAGGGTGTTGAACAAAGTGAGGTATTTTAGGTGGCCAATATCCGAGGGGTGAAAAAGTTCCTGAAGGTTTACTCTACGCTCGATTTGGTTAGGAGAGGCCCTTAAACCCGTTAATTCTCTAAACCTTGCTTCGTCCAGATCATGCATAGTGAGTTTAATGCAACTAGCGTTGTCGTGGAGTCGTATAAGATCTTCCAAAATCCTGCACCTGATTTCGAGCTTTGCGGACCAGACGGATAGACAGACAGACGGACAGATAGACAGACTGACAGAAGGATAGACAGACAGACGGACAGATGAACAGACATGCGGACAGATGGACAGACGGATAGACAGACAGACGGACAGATGGACAGACTAACAGACGTACTGACAAACAGACACGTCAAACTTATAAACAGACACTCAAACACCCCTCTTTTTGTGTCGGGGATTAAAAAACTTTGAACGCAGTCGAGTGGTTGGTTTCAAAGTTATAGCTAGTTAGAGACAAATTTTCAAAATTTCGACCTCTTTTTTAAACAGTCTACCTAGTCTTATTGTTTGAAACAATATTAATAAATTACATTTTAAAATTTTAACGCTTCTTTAAACTTTCAGAAAATCCGAAACTAATTCCGCTCCTTGTATTCCTTTTTAAGTTATTGCTGATCGTCGGCAAAGTATTTATGAAAATCATACAATCAAGACTACAGAAACATCGAGAGCAAACAAGCCGGGAAGAACAAGCTGGATTTCGACCACATCGAGGATGCATCGATCAGATATTTGCTCTCCGTCAGCTAATGGAAGAAAGAATTCGATGTGGCAAACGAACTGTCATCGTCTTCATCGATTTCAAATCTGCTTTTGATTGCATCGATTGGACAAGCTTGTGGGAAGCCCTGAAGATCGAACACGTGCCACTGAAAATCATTCAACTTCTTCAAGCATCGTACGACGGCTCAACCAGCAATGTTCGTATCCGAAACGACATGTCTGAGGAATTCCCGATTCGAACCGGAGTCCGGCAAGGAGACGTGGCCTCGCCGCTCCTTTTTAACATTGTGATCGACACGATTATGCGAAAAGCGTTTGATGGGCGACGCGGAGTTCGATATGATGACAAAAACTTCCTAACCGATGACAGTGCGGTTTTCGCCAACACAGATGCCGAAGCAACAGACACCTTGTATGACATTTCCCGCATTGCCCAGTCATACGGACTGAGAATCAATGCGGATAAGACCAAAGTGCTTACAACGGATGGATCTGAAGCCAGAGTTTACCTCGATGGAACCACAATCGAGCAGGTACCACAGTTCAAATATTTGGGATCACTGGTTGTGGAGAAGAAAGTAGCTTCGACAGCCGAAGTTCACAGCCGGATAGGCCAGGCAACAGCAACGTTTGCTTCACTCAAGTGGTGCATATGGAAGCGGACGAATATTACCATCAAAACCAAAATACGCCTATACCGGACGCTGATCCTCCCAATTCTTCTTTATGGATCGGAAACATGGACATTACTCAAACCAGACCTTAACAAGCTCGAGGCCTTCCAAATGCGATGCCTGAGACAGATTCTCTGCGTCTCACTCCTCAACCACCTCCGAAATGAGACAATCAGAGAAAGGTGCGACCAACAGACACCGATTGTTGAGGAAATTCAAAAACGCCGATTACGATGGTTCGGCCACATCTGTAGGATGGGCGACAATCGAGTACCGCACAAACTCCTATGGAAAAAACGACCTCTTGATTGGAGAACACAAAAACAAGCACCGAAGACCACATGGTTGAAACACGTAGAGAACGATTTAAAAAACCAGCGAATAACAACAGCTGAGGCAAGAACCGTTGCAACTGATCGATTAGCATGGAAGCGTATAGTGAATGGAGCACGGAATCTAGCGGCACCAACAGCAGCGTACTGGCTACGAGGTCGACCACCTCTCCATGCGCCGGCTATGGATTAAAGAAGAAGAGAAGAAGAATTGCATGTAGTCTAAATGCATCAGATTTTGGTAGACGTATTAGAAGATTTGAAGTTAGTGTTTGGTATCTAATACTGACAATCTAGTTGACGAAACCGTCAAAAATTTGGTTGAGTGGAGATTGTTCCCGGCCGAGGGGTCGTATAAATGCTTCAAGTACTAAAACGGTCTCTTGATACTGTGTCGGGATACTTAGGTTGGTTGCTTTTTTGGTGCGTATTTATTAACGCCACCACCACAGAAATTGCATGTACATTATAGTGTAAATATCTAATGAATATATAGTATCTAGTAGACAATACTGATAATCTAATCATATGTAATGAATGTATAGTATCTAGTAGATAATGCTACCAATCTAGTCTTAAGTAATGAATGCTTGATTTAGGTGTAGAATAGATTGAGTTTTAGTTAGATAAGGGTTCAGCAGGATTTCGTACAGACAGTGATTGTATCGATAAATGAAGTATTTCTTTTGTATCGAGTGTGTGGTGAGTTAGTGTTTAGTGTGTATAATAGGCGAGAGCGCGCGCGTTTCTAAGAAGGAGAAACTAAACCCGAAGCAGGAATAAAAAGAGCCGAGGTTGGAAATAATAAAGGAGAAACATATAAATATATAAATACACATATAAATATACGATTGTGATCTAAAGTAGAGAACATAAAATTCAATACTTGTTTAGTTTATTATGGGCCCGCGTTATTGAAATAACTTGCGCAACATATTTAACTCGCTCTCTCTCTCTAAGTTTAACTCTCTGGTTTGCGCTCTCTCTGTTCCACGGACCCCATTTAATTCCCCAAAAAACAATTGCCATACGTTTGGGGAATTTATAAATTAGTCGTCTCACCGACGACCGAAAGAAACACTAAATACTAAATATTTAATCTAGAAACTATTTGTTTTTGTTCGTTTCGCTGCGCGGACGAAATCTAATCTCAACGTTTACTACGCTTGTTTAGATTCAGTTATTTATTCCTCTTAATACTAATATCACATTAATACTAGAAGATTAGTTTTACATGTAGATTAACACTTTTAACGTACGTGCTAACTTAATATTCAAAATATTTTCCAAGTTTAGAATAAATTAAATTAGACTAATTTTTGGAAAAGATTTTGTTATTAAAGCGAAATGTTTAAAATAGGTTTGAAACAATTTTTTTGTAAGTCGTATCAGAGAATTAGGATTATAAAAAGTTTGCAAAAATAATTGGGTAATCGAAGATTTAGTAAACTTGAATTTTAAGCGTGAACAGATGATGTTTTCGCAATGTGTTGTTTTGTTTGTGCATTGGAGGAGTATATTTTGGGGTGGCGGCGCGGAGGGAGAATGTTTAATGAGTTTGTAGTGTGCGGCTAGAGAGAACATGTGCTGCACAGGAAACAAGTACGTTCTGCCTTAGATCTCGCTGCAGAAATATCGGATGACATTTCGACTGAGGAAAAAAATGTGCGCAGGCAAAGATTTTTACGGTCAAACGGTCGAGGTCGACACCGAAAATGGTTTTTACGCCAAAAATGTTTATAATTTACGATGCGAACATGAACGTTTTCGCCATTGTTCCACGCCGAAGGCGCACCGTATTGAGTTACACTCACGAAACGTTTCTGGAACTAATAAGTTTCAAGCGAATTATACACAAATTCTGCAACAGAATATTAGTCCTAAAAACCATTAAGAAAACTATCTGCCAATTTGACCCACTAATAAGTTATACAGTTTACTGTATACAACAGAATTATTTATTCTTATATGTAAACAAACTCGCACAAATATTTTAAATATTTTATCTAAATTACATCTCAAGAATTCTAAATAGACACAAGATCTCAAGAATAAATGAATCAGACAAGACTAGACAGACAAGACTTTTTTCTGGGTTCGAAGCTTTTATGCATTTTTTATTTTTGGAGTTCCCTATCAGTGGTTCATTCAAATATTGTGTAGGTGACTGAGTCTTCTTCACCGCAATATTCACACAGGTTATAAGATGATCTTCGAATTTGCTGTAAATAATCTTTAAAGCAGCCATGCCCAGTAAGAAATTGTGTTAAATTGTAATAAATTCTTCCGTGAACTATTTTAGGTATTAGTCATTGCCATAAAGTACGCTCCACAGAGTGGGGCCCATAACCGATACCTGTGGTACACCACTACTAACTATTAATTCCTCGATTTCGTCATTTCTTTGCAAGATGATCGTTCTACTGATAAAATAGCTTTGAATAATTCTTAGCGGGTAGGAAGCTATATTTCTTGTTATTAGATCAGTGGTTCTCAAACTGGGGTGTCGCGAGAGTATGCCTGGGGTGCCGCAGCAATAATCAAGAAATGTAAAAAGAAAATTACACGAGGAGGTAAACGAATATGAGTTCCTACTTATAATGCAAAGTTATGGACAATTGGCTAAAATCTGGATTGGTCTAGATCAGGGGTTCCCAACCGGTGGTACGCGTACCACTGGCGGTACGCGGGAACGTTTCAGGTGGTACGCGTGAGTGATGTGTGCAACATGCTATTAATAGCGTCTGAACGCATGAGCAGTCAGTCACATTAAGCCGGGTTATATTAGAGCCGCGCCGCGTGTCGCAGAGCTGCCTGACGCAACGGGCTGGTGATTATACTACAGTGTCGCGTCGCGGCGCGTGCTGATTAATTTTTGTGTCAGCTCAGTGGCGACCGCGTAAACGTCCGCACCTATTTGCAATGTTTTATAGCAAATTTTATAAATCCGTTAAAATAACTGTTCAAAATATCTTAGCCTGTTGCCAATTGGGTGTAAAGCTCTTATTTCCTCAATTTTCTTCATGAAATATTTGCATACAGAAAATATTAATGTCATTGCTACAGAGTCCAGAGATTAGGGCTGAAGCCCATCATATCATTTCCCGGATTTAGGACATACTTATTGCGGCTTTTCACTATTGCGGATTTCAACAAAGTTTATTATATTCAACAAAAACGATACAAGTATTATACAAATAGATAGATGGTTTAATTATTATTCCGGGGCGTATTTACCATCTACAACAAGACAAGAGTTCCAAACAAGAGTAGATAAAACAAGACAAGAGCAATTTATATTCTCTTACAAGCTTAATAAGTTCATCGGCGGACATCTTGCACGGGTACTGAAATGTGGTAGACGTCTCCTTACTTGCTCGTCAACACACTGCGCCGGAATGAGCGTAGCCACGTGGTGATTATACCAGCGCGGAGCGAGTCAACGCGTTACTTCTCCCACCAGCGATGCCACGTCGTTCGAAATCGAGTGGTCTGCGTGGCGTCAGCTCGCTCGGCGACACGCGGGACTGAGCTATTCTAATCACGTTCATACTAAATGTATGTAACCGATTGCAATCCCACGCGTTGCGACACGCGGCGTGGCTCTAATATAACCCCGGTTTTACTCAGCTGCTTGTCCCTGCAGGAGTGGAGGAGAGACGGCGCCGGGGGCGGGGCGAGGAGAGCTGTCTTACCCCTCTTCCCCCACGGCCCACGCTATTAATAACTTCCCATGCGACTACATTCTTCCGGTCCTGCCACCGAAACCCCTCAATCTCGGCAACCGTCCTAAACAAATTCATTGCCAAAATCGAAATCTGGATGAACCTCTGGCGCATCCAGATTAATCCACAAAAATCCCAACTGATCCATTTCCGTCACAAAAACCTCTCCAAACGTATTGCCGAAAAGCAATATTCAATAAACCTCTACGGCCAACCCCTGATACCCCAACCATCAATAACGTACCTTGGCACGATCTTCACCCAGTCCCTAAGCCCAGTACCCAACATCAGACACTGTCTCCACAAAATGAGGTCCAGATTAAACCTTCTCTTCTGCCTCCGCACCCGAGTAGGGGGTTGTTCATCAAACACCCTACTCTACACGTACAAAACCTTTGTTCGCCCAGTCCTCGACTATCAAATGACAGCCCTTGCGCTCTGCAACAAAAATCATATTGAACCCCTCCTCAGTTTTGAAAGAAACTGCCTTCGACGGATATACCGTCTGAACTACAAGTTCCCAACTATATTACTCGAAGAACTAGTAAATTTCGACCTATTCCATACTCGACTCCACACGCTCCAGGAAAAACTCGCCTCCCGCATCATCTCCCAAGAACCCCCAATTTTCGACATCTTTAAGTCCCCTCCTGTTGAAATACACAGAAGAAAGCCCAAAAACAAACTCCCCATCCCCTATCTGGTGCTTCTGTCCCGACTGAAAGATGACCTTTCTCTAAACCTAGAACTAATTCTAGACACAGTCCCTGATATGTTTAAATAACCCCAAAACACTAGAACACACCAAGACCCTAGACGAAAAGAACCGACCAACACTGCCCCCCTCCTTCTGACGTTTTCTCGCGGCGCCCAGGTGATGTTGACTGACTTCCCGCCCGACTGCTGCTATCCGCTGATTCCCACCCATAAAAAAAAAATCTATCCACGTCCCTGGCTGAAAAGGAAATTGCATTTCCTACAACAGCCGTCCCCCCCCCCACCCCTGGCGGGGACACTTATTCAAAATGCATTGCCGACTAACCATTACCAACCCGTCAGTCACCCGCCGCACATCTGCGAAACATTCTTCCGCCTCACAATATTGCCAGTGATTGTGCATGTTCGTTCTTCGCAGTTTGTTGTGGGTGTTGTGATTTCGTATAAGAAAACTGAACTATGAAACAATCTCTGACGTCCTCTTCTACTTCAAAGTATTGTGCTAAAAAACCTAAATCACCGGCCAATCTTAAATACTATGAAAACTACTTACAGTACTGTTTTATAGTGAAGCCAGGGACTGAAACCAGTCACATTCCTATTCCTCAATGTCTTGTATGTCTTGAAACACTTTAGAACCAAAGCATGAAGCTTTCTTTACTGATGCGACACCAAAATACTAAGCACCCTGATTTGATTTTTTTTAAAGAAAATCTAATTTTTTCAAGAAAGAAACACTATGTTAAACAGAAGTGATACTAACTTGATAAAGGCGTCATACCTTGCTACTTTAAGAATTGCAAAAGATGGAAAGCCTCACACAATCGGTGAGACGCTTTTACTGCCGGCCGCTGTGGATGTGGTCCAAGCCGTGTTAAGCAGCCAAAAGAAAAATACCACTATCAAATAACACAGTAAAGAGACGAATTGTCGATATATCTAATAATATTGAAGAACAATGGGCTTTAACACTCCAGGAATGCACTTATTTTGCACTTCAAGTTGACGAAAGCACCGATGTAACAAACATGGCGCAGCTACTTGTTTGCGTGCGATTTGATTATAATGAAGAGGTGATAGAAGAGTTTTTGTTCTGCAAACCACTTGAATCAAATACCACAGCGGCTCATATTTAAGGTAATTGATGAATATATGCTCGAAGTAAGCATTCCCTAGTCCAAGTGTATTAACTTGTGTACAGATGGGGCAAAAGCTATGCCAGGAAGATTGACAGGCCTAGCAGCAAAAATAAAGGAAGTTGCTCCTGAATGCAAAAGTACGCATTGTATCATCCATCAGAAAAGCATTAGCTGCTAAAGGTATGCCGGAAAATCTTAACTCCGTTCAATCAGATGCTGTGAAAGTTATTAACTTAATAAAGGCTAGGGCTCTAAACACAAGATTATTCTCCTTGATGTGTGAAGAAATAGGTGTCAAGTTCAAGACTTTACTCCTGCATACAGAAGTGAGGTGGTTATCTCTGGCAAAGATTTTGAACAATCTCATTGAACTGAGATCAGAAGTTTTTATGTTTTTAAGTGAAAAAAATCATGACATGAAAAAATTGTTTGCTGATGAAGAATGGTTGTCAAGATTGCCTTATCTAGCAGAAATTTTTGACAAACTCAACACACTGAACTTGTGACTTCAGGGACCAAACACAACAGCCTTCACAGCCAGTGACAAAATAAACTCCTTCGAGAGAAAGTTGGTCTTGTTTTGTTCACAAATACAGGAGAAGAATTTATCTGCATTTCCCACTCTATCATCATTTTTTTAAGAAAATGAAATATCGCCAATGTCAGATGTTGCTGCAGATAACATTGTTCACTTGGAAGGCCTTCAAAAAAGCTTTAAGAAGCATTTCTCTGAAGATTATTCAAAAGCAGACTGGATCAGAAATCCTTTTTCGGGAACCTCATCAAATGAATTGGAACTGAAAGTTTTATCGATCTTACAGAAGATAGTTCCATAAAAGATTATTTTAAAGAGAAATCTTTAAAAAAACTTCTGGATCGGATGTAAAACTGAGTAGCCTTTGATCTTCCGGCAAGCTCTGCTATTTTTAAAGCCATTTGTTACGAGTTACTTGTGTGAGAGTGGATTTTCTGAATTCTTGTACATAAAAAATAAACATACAAGCAGAATAAGTTCCATAAGATAAGATAAGATAAGTTCCATTACTCCTAATGCTGATATTTTAATCACAGGCAAACAACAAGTTTCGCACTAAAGACTAAAAAAGCATAATTTGTATGATGATTAATTTTTTATTTGTATGTTTTTAGACCTAAATAGGGTAATTACCATTTTAATCTTTTTATTTCTCCTTTATTATAAGCATGTTATTATAAATAAACAAATATCTAACCATTAAATATGAAGTTTTTTCAGGAATTTAATTCAAAAAGCCTTTGAACACTTTTATAAGAGTAAATATTACACGTTTATTAAAATATTTAGGTCTGGTGGTACGCCAAAATTTATCAAAAAGTTAAGTGGTACGCAGGTGCAAAAAGTTTGGGAACCCCTGGTCTAGATCATTTAAGTTTGTCTGCCTCAGTTCTCGAAAGCGCAACCAAAAGATAATCCGAGGAAAAATAAGGAAATATGATTCTAGCTATCTCATATCGTTTGGGTTTGTTTCTGTTGGGAACGAACAAGCACCGGAAGGGCAATGCGTTATCTGTCATAAAATTGTTGCTAACAGCGGCTTGGTTCCATACAAATTAAAAAGACATTTGGAATGCAATCAGTTTGATTTAGTACATAAACGTGAATAAATCTTCAAACGAAATTTGTCCAAAAAGTCAAGATTTGCAAAAAAAGAAATCTGAGCCGCGAAATTTTTGTAGCCCGACGAGGGTGCCGCGAGATTTTTTAGCTCTATAAGGGTGCCGCGACAAAAGAAAGTTTGAGAACCACTGTATTAGATCAACGATAATGAGTTTCCAGTCGGCTGTATTAAAAGCATTTCGTACGTCCAGTGTTATTAATGCACATATTCTTCGTGATCTGTGAGTGCCGAATTTAACATTTTCTGCGATCTTCATGACATATTCTATAGCATGGTTGGTAGATTTGCCTTCCCTGAAGCCATATTGGTTTCTCGACAATCCAGTTCCAGATTCAATATCTGTTTTTAACCTTTGCTAAAGTATCTAACAGGCATAATGGCCTAACAGGCATAATGGCCTAACAGGCATAATGGCCTAACAGGCATAATGACCTAACAGGCATAATATGGACAAGATTAAACAATTTGCATGTTAAAAACCGTTTGATTATCGCTTTTGTTGTTGTCGACATGCGAAGACGATTTTATTCAACAATTTTCGGTTAATTAAATTTGAGGAAACGGCGCGGAAAATCGAAAACTAAATGGAAGACTCGGTGCGTTATTCATGCCGCCGGCGGCCGAGACGTCGAGTTTGTCACGCGAGACTCGTTGCACGCACACCATCATCGCGTAGATTTCATTCAGGTATCGATATCTCTGGAACTCGCAGTCGGCTGCGCGAGTTAAATGGAATTAATCTTGTCGCGATTTAATCGGGCAGGATTCACATACCGCTAACTTCACTAATACCGTAAATAGTTTTTTTGGTTCGTCAGTCGACTTGAAATTATTCGCAGCGAATTATATTTACAGTCCATGGTCTATAGCAGGGGTGGCGAAAATTGTAGCTTTGTAAATACGTCTTTCCTGAATTTTTGAAATTTGTAAATTTTAACAAACCAATCGACGGATTTTGATGAAAGTTAGTATGAATTGATATTCTTACAAGGTATCACAAATTACCAAATTTGAAAATTGAAGCTTTGTAAATACGACTTTGGTGAAATTTGGAAATTTTTGTTCACCTTTTGCAATTACATGCAAATCACACCACGGATTTTGATGAAAAGTGATATGATATGATATTCTTACTAGGTCCCACAAATTGGCAAATTTCAAAATTTTAGCTTTGTAAATACGGGTTTTGTGAGTTTTTGAAATATGTGCGCCTTTTGAAATCACAGGCAAACCAATCTACGAATTTTGATAAAACGTGGTATGGTTTGATATTCTCACGAGACCTCACAAATTCCCAAATTTCAAAATTGTAGCTTTGTAAATACGGCTTTCGTGAATTTTTTAAATTTGTAAATTTTTGTGCGTCTTTTGCTATTGCGGACAAACCAATCGACGGATTTTTATGAAACTTGGAATGAATTGATATTCTTACAAGATATCACAAAATACACAATTTGAAAATTGTAGCTTTGTAAATACGGATTCGGTGAAATTTGGAAATTTTTGTGCACCTTTTGCAATTACAGGCAAACGACTCCACGGATTTTAATGAAACGTGATATGATTTGATATCCTTACGAGGTCCTACAAATTGGCAAATTTCAAAATGGTAGCTTTGTAAATACGGGTTTTGTGAATTTTTGAAGTTTGTAAATTTTTGTGCGCCTTTTGCAATTACACACAAACTAATGGAAGCATTTTGTATAATTGTATAAGTGTAAAAAAACTTGGTATAATTTGATATTCTTGTGAAATCTCAGAAATTACCAAGTTTCAAAATTGTAGCTTTGTAAATACGGTTTTTGTGAATTTTGGAAATTTTTGTGCGCCTTTTGCAATTAAGTTTGTAAATTTTTGTGCGCCATTTGCAATTACACACAGACTAATGGACGAATTTTGATGAAACTTAGTATAATTTGATATTCCTGCGAAATCTCACAAATTATTAGGTTTCAAAATTGTAGCTTTGTAAATACGGCTTTTGTAAATTTTGGAAATTTTTGTGCGCCTTTTGCAATTACAGGCAAACCAATCGACGAATATTGATGAAATGTAGTACGATTTCATATTCTTAAGAGGTCCCACAAATTGCCACATTTCGATATTGTAGCTTTGTAAATACGGCTTTTGTGAATTTTTGAAGTTTGTAAATTTTTCTGCGCCTGTTGCAATTACGAACAAACCAATCGATGGATTTTGATGAAACTTGGTATGATTTGATATTTTTGCGAGATCTTAAATTCCCAAATTTCAAAATTGTTGCATTGTAAATACAGCTTTGGTGAAATTTGGAAATTTTCACCTTTTGCAATTACATGCAAATCACACCACGGATTTTGATGAAACGTGATATGATATGATATTCTTACTAGGTCCCACAAATTGGAAAATTTTAAAATTTTAGCTTTGTAAATACGGGTTTTGTGAGTTTTTGAAATTTGTGCGCCTTTTGAAATGACAGGCAAACCAATCTACGAATTTTGATAAAACGTGGTATGGTTTGATATTCTCACGAGATCTCACAAATTCCCAAATTTCAAAATTGTAGCTTTGTAAATACAACTTTCGTGAATTTTTGAATTTCTAAATTTTTGTGCGACTTTTGCAATTGCGGATAAACAAATGGACGGATTTTGATGAAACTTGGTATGAATTGATATTCTTACAAGATATCACAAATTAGAAAATTGTCGCTTTGTAAATACGGCTTTGGTGAAATTTGGAAATTTTTGTGCACCTTTTGCAATTACAGACAAACCAATCCACGGCTTTTGTTGAAACGTGATATGCTTTGATATTCTTACCAGCTACCACAAATTACCAAATTTCAAAATTGTAGCTTTGTAAATACGGCTTTTGTGAATTTTCGAAATTTGTAAATTTTTCTGCGCCTGTTGCAATTACGGACAAACCAATCGATGGATTTTGATGAAACTTGGTATGCATTGATATTCTTATAAGATATCACAAATTACCAAATTTAAAAATTGTAGCTTTGTAAATACGGGTTTTGTGAATTTTTGAAATTTTTGTGCGCCTTTTGAAATTATGGGCAAACCAAACGACGAATTTTGATGAAACGTGATAATATTTTATATTCTTACGAGGTCCCACAAATTGCCAAATTTCAAAACTGTAGCTTTGTAAATACGGGTTTTGTGAATTTTTGAAATTTGTAAATTTATGTGCGCCTTTTGCGATTACACACAAACCAACGGACGGATTTTGATGAAACTTGGTATAATTTGATATTCTTGCAATATCTCACAAATTACCAAAATTCAAAATTGTAGCTTTGTAAATACGGCTTTTGTGAATTTTGGATATTTTTATGCGACTTTTACAATTACAGGCAAACCAATCGTCGGATTTTGATGAAACATGATATGATTTGATATTCTTACGAGGTCCCACAAAATTCCCAAATTTAAAAATTGTAGCTTTGTAAATGCGGCTGTGGTGAATTTTTTAAATTTGAAAATTTTTGTGCGCCTTTTGCAATTACGGGCAAACCAATCGACGGATTTTGTATTTTACACCATTGATGTTGCACAAAAGTAGATTGAGAAATTTATTTTAGAAAAGATAGTTTAACAATTTTAGAAGACATGCAGGAGTAATATCTTATCATGAGTAAAATCTTACGTGTCGGCTGTGGCACGCGTGCCATAGGTTCGCCACCACTGGTCTATAGTCTTATTTATAGACTAACAAGCTATTAAGAAAATATTAGCGCTTTGTTTACGATTTGTCTAACTAACTTCGCCCACTTATTAAAGTGGATATAGCTTGAATATTGAAACAAAACATTGAATATTGAAACATAGCTTAAATATACAAATATATTCAACTTTTCCGTAGCTCTATAATATTATTAAGTCTTTTTAAGACTCAACATACAAAAAAAATCTTATCTCACGTTTTGTCTCTTATTTACTAGCACTCAGTTCACTTTCATGGCAATAAAACAAGAACTAGATAAATAACATTGTTTTTAAGATCACATCAAGCCTAACCTGGATGTTTTTTAAACGAATGTAAGTGTATTTCGTTTTATAATTCAAAAGAGCAAAGCTGCACTGATGAGAGATAGATTTCGAAACTCGTCTGCAGATGGCTTCACTTGGGTTAAATAAAAAGATTTGAACAAAAAACTAAATTTGGATTTTATTTTGGTTTGAATTTTGATTTAGAATCAGAATAAATACAAACGCATACGTACATTTTTGTCCTGAAAATCAAAGTATTTCATTAGTTTGAGTCGTTTCTTCAAAAGTAGTATTTTAATAATTCGTTAACAATGTAACAATATCATGACTATATAATAATAAAGGCTTTATTCACAAACAAGAAAATATCAATAAAATATACAATCGTTGGGCGAGGTTCAGTTCGCCCTGTCTACAATAATGGCTTGATCACACGTAACGAGTACAGTGGCGAGACAGTAAAATTTCAATCGGCCGAGAGAGTAGAGTGGGCGAGTAGGTGTAGACACGCTTTAATTTTTTTGCTGGGTGAGTCAGTCAGTGATCATGATGGATAGTAAAAGGTTGATTCAAAAATGCACTAAGATGCTTATACCTCATTTAATTGAGGAGTTAAACGAATTGTTGCGAAACGATAAGAAGCGCGTTTGGACAAGGCCTTGGATGTTGAGAAGACCCGAACTTGGAGCAAGTTACAATCTGCTTCGGGAATTGGAATTAGAAGACCCAAGGGAATTTAAAGCGCTACTGAGAATGGATGTAGAAGATTTTAATGTATTATTAAAAAATATAAGTCCTCTAATTCCAAAGCAAATACTATAATGAGGGAATCTATACCGGCAAAGATAAAGCTTCAAGTTGCTTTAAGCTTTTTAGCAACAGGGCTCAACTACCGATATTTGCAAGGTTTCTATAGGATTTTTCGGGCTTCAATATCAGCACTTATACCTGAAGTAATGGATGCAAAATCTACCTATTTGCAGAATTTTTTAAAGGTAAGTTCCCATTTTAACGACATTTTCTTTTCATTTAAAAAAAACGTTAATCCAAAATTAATTAATAATTTAATAAAGCAATACTTCATCAAAAGTTTCAATTGTAGTATTTAAAATTAAAACAAACAAACTAGCCACCGTCACCGTACTGACAAAACGAAGAGAGTACTTGTTCAAACATGCCGAGTGGGACAGCGAGTCAGTAGCGGTAGGAGTGGGGGTAGCCACTCGGCCCAGTAAATAGAAAGGGGTCCGAGTGATTGTCTCGCCATTTTACTGGGCCGAGAACTAGGCCGTGTACTCGGTGACATGTTTACACGTACCGAGTACTCGGCCGAGTTTACTGTCTCCCCACTCTACTCGTTACGTGTGATCAGGGCATAAGAATAGACAAGACGTCTGTTCAACTAACCCAAAAAATATCTGCAAATATTTGCTAATTTGTCTTATAATCTAACCCAATAAAATGTTTATTTTGAATGCTAGTTTTGTCTTTAAATTAAATCGATTCGCACATCTACAGACGAATAGAGGATAAGCCATTATATTCTTGCAATCGGTAATGAATCTTTAAGAGTTTTCTAATTTGAAAAAGTGTCGTACACCCACTCGAACCATAACCGAACGACATAAATTACGTGCGGTTTTTACGATCTTTCGCTAACGAAATCTCGAAGTATTAATGAGATATCGACACACATAAATAATCCACAAGCAGGAAAAAGTTTCATTACTTCGCCTTAAATTTACCGAGAATGGACAGACTACAGTTTTAAAAAGTAATTTAGAATTGTGTTTAGAAGTCCATTTTAACACTGATTCAAACATTCAAACTTAACCAGAATGGATAAGTCTTGATTTTTGAGTAATCACAAAATATCAGTTGATCAAAAATAAATAATTGTACCAACTTATTAAAGTGGAATATAGCTTGAATATATAAATATGGCCTTTCCGTAACTTTATAATGTTAGTCACAAAACAAATTTCATGTTGAAACGCAACCGATATTTATATGCTACTTACTAGCCCCCCATCCGCTTTCATGGCATTAAACAAGAACCAGATAAATACAATCACATCTTTCCATTTAACGTGAGTAACCATCTGCAGACGCGTTTCAAGATCTATCTATCGTAGGTGCAGCTTTGCTCTTTTGGATTATAAAATGGAATACACTACGTTAGTTTAAAAATCGTAAGTTGGGCTGTCGAGTACAAAAATGGAACGGTGTCCACTTTCATGGCACTAAACAAGAACCAGACAAATAGCATTGTATTTAAGATCATATTTCCATTAATCCCAATTTATCATATTTCCATTTATCCCAAGTGAATAGCCATCTACAGACGCGTTTCGAGATCTATCTCTCATCGGTGCAGCTTTGCTCTTTTGAATTATAAAATGGAATACTACACTTACGTTAGTTTGAAAACCATGTGCTGGTCTGTCGAGGATAAAAATGGAAAGATGTCCAGTTTCATGGCACTAAACAAGACCCAGACAACATTACAAACAAAATACATTATAACATTAACATTATATTTTAGATGACATCTTTCCATTTAACCCAAATGAATTGCCATCTGCAGACGCGTTTCGAGATCTATCTCCCATCGGTGCAGCTTTGCTCTTTAGAATTATAAAATGGAATACTACACTTATGTTAGTTTGAAAACCATGTGCTGGCCTGTCGAGGATAAAAATGGAAAGATGTCCAGTTTCATGGCACTAAACAAGACCCAGACAACATTACAAACAAAATACATTATAACATTAACATTATATTTTAGATGACATCTTTCCATTCAACCCAAATGAATTGCCATCTGCAGACGCGTTTCGAGATCTATCTCTCATCGGTGCAGCTTTGCTCTTTTGAATTATAATATGGAATACTACACTTATGTTTGTTTGAAAACCATGTGCTGGTCTGTCGAGGATAAAAATGGAAAGATGTCCAGTTTCATGGCACTAAACAAGACCCAGACAACATTACAAACAAAATACATTATAACATTAACATTATATTTTAGATGACATCTTTCCATTCAACCCTAATGAATTGCCATCTGCAGACGCGTTTCGAGATCTATCTCTCATCGGTGCAGCTTTGCTCTTTTGAATTATAAAATGGAATACTACACTTATGTTAGTTTGAAAACCATGTGCTGGTCTGTCGAGGATAAAAATGGAAAGATGTCCAGTTTCATGGCACTAAACAAGACCCAGACAACATTACAAACAAAATACATTATAATATTAACATTATATTTTAGATGACATCTTTCCATTCAACCCTAATGAATTGCCATCTGCAGACGCGTTTCAAGATCTATTTCTCATCGGTGCAGCTTTGCTCTTTTGAATTATAATATGGAATACTACACTTATGTTTGTTTGAAAACCATGTGCTGGTCTGTCGAGGATAAAAATGGAAAGATGTCCAGTTTCATGGCACTAAACAAGACCCAGACAACATTACAAACAAAATACATTATAACATTAACATTATATTTTAGATGACATCTTTCCATTTAACCCAAATGAATTGCCATCTGCAGACGCGTTTCGAGATCTATCTCTCATCGGTGCAGCTTTGCTCTTTTGAATTATAATATGGAATACTACACTTATGTTAGTTTGAAAACCATGTGCTGGTCTGTCGAGGATAAAAATGGAAAGATGTCTAGTTTCATGGCACTAAACAAGACCCAGACAACATTACAAACAAAATACATTATAACATTAACATTATATTTTAGATGACATCTTTCCATTCAACCCTAATGAATTGCCATCTGCATACGCGTTTCGAGATCTATCTCTCGTCGGTGCAGCTTTGCTCTTTTGAATTATAAAATGGAATACACTTACTTCTTCTTCTTCTTTCGAATAGTCCTACTTTGGACAATGCTTGTTCAACTGTTGGGCTTTGACCTTTGCCCATTATTGTCGCATCTTCTGCCGGTGTAACTCTTTTCTCTCTTCTGTCTAGGGGGTACCTTTCCTTCGAGGTTTTTCCTGAAAACCACGGACTTCCTTCAGGGTGCGTCTCACAGGCTGTCAGTGTTTGAGATCTGTTATTTTCCCAGTTTTTTAATATCTTTCTCGGGGAATACACTTACGTTATGTTGAAAACCATGTGCTGGGCTGTCGAGGATAAAAATGGAGAGATGTTATTTTAAAAACAACGTTATTTATCTGGTTCTTGTTTAGTGCCATGAAAGTGGACTGAGAGCTAGCAAATGGCATACAAATATATGTTGTGTTTCAACACGAGATTTATTTTGTAGTCTTAAAAACACTACCGGGGTGGCTCATACGTTAAAGCCAAAGTGGAATACGGCGAATTTAAGAGATTTTGGGGGAATACCTCATGTCCTAAAAGTAAAATTTTAGAAGAATAAGACTTAAAAGAGAGTGTGAATGAATGAGAATGAGAATAAGAGTGAGAAGACTGAAAAAGAAGAGCTTTTGCAACAAAGAATTGGCCTTACAGTTCAGAAAATATCAATTTGTGTTTAGTCAACAAATAATTCAAGATCGATTATATGTGGAGAGATTTTGTAAAAGTAAGCTTGTCCGTTTGTAATTTGAGATTTAGTGCAGATAGAAGACAATTTGAAATTGATGAATGCAGCCGAAGGAAATGAAGAATTCGTAAACGTTTTTTATCTCAAATTTTTCTCTCTTTCTCTGGGCGTGTACACGAGAAATAATATGGTAATTATTTCACTTTCTTTTTTAATTAGAACGTAGAAAAATTATTAAAACAGAGAGAGAGACGTCGTGCGAGAGGATAGTGCGCACTCCGTCCGGCGCGACGAGATTATTAGAAATGAATTACAAAACGGAGCTCGAACGAAAATACCTCTGTGATATTATTTTTATTATTTTCGCCGAGCGTAATTAAAATATTTTCGATGGTTATTTTTTATGTAAGCTGTTTAGAAATTCGGTGGGATTGCATAAAAGGCCACGAATTCGGGTAATTAGAGAACGGAGATTATTTCCAATCGTTCCCATAATGGACCCAAATCGTCGGAATTAAATAATGGAAATCAATTAGAAACGCGACGTCATTTCATTCAACTCGAAAGCTAGATACATCGAAAAAGAGAAATTTTCTCAATCTAAATTTAACAGTTATTAAATGTATTCGTCGTTTCCTAAAAATTCCTAAAATAATAGCAGAGATCTTGCAAAAAGCACTGAACGAAGTAGAGAGATGTACTTACTTACTTATTTACTTACTTTACTTAGTTACTTATGAAGTAGAGAGGTACATAAATTCTATAAAATCCACTCTAGTACCATTCACTAAAATTTGAAAAGTGGAGAGGATAAGGCTCCCAATTTTCTAAAATCAGCGTCGAAAGGTAAATGAGTAAGTCAAGTATCTAGGTAGTACCCCGGATGCCAAATTGTCTTGGAATCAACAATTTAAGAAAGCTACAAATAAGTGTAAAATGGCAAATGATCAAAAGAACACTTCATGGGGACTAAAACCAAGCATGGTATACTGGTTGTATAATATGGTAGTTTGACCCATTCTGACGTATGGTCAAATAGCATTGTATTTAAGATCACATCTTTCCATTTAACCCAACTGAATAGCATTCTGCAGACGCGTTTCGAGATCTATCTCTCATCGGTGCAGCTTTGCTCTTTTGAATTATAAAATGGAATAGAATTACGTATAATTATGGGTTAAGGGCATGGTGGACCAAACTGAAACAAAAACAGGCCATAAAGGAATTCCCACTCACTCCGTTGGTTTCTTTGGGACGTGATCGATAATCTCCGATGCTACTTGGGCTTGTCCAAAGATCATGGGGAACTGAAGAAGTTTGGAGATGTTCCTTATTTTTCGGAAAAATCAGTTTGGGTTAGACCATGAGGAACATAAGATGTGATTCCAAAATTTTCAGATTATGAACCAAACCTTAAGAAACTACGAAGGTTATTGGAAGGTTTGGAGTACCACCTAAATTTTCAGAAAAATCGATAGTTGGATTATGGACCAGACATGGGGAACTGAAGAAATTTTAGGAAAATTCAATCCGGATTTGTGGAAAAACTACAGCTAGATCGAACCTTGTGGAGCTGAGGAACTAGAAAAATTTCCCAATTGTTGTTTGGGCGGGAAACCAAAACGAAATTGGGAACTGTTGACGGTCGGATTGTAGATCGAACAGAAAATCCCATGGCCTGTGGCATGGCGAACCTGACTCGTAGTATCTTGTGGTTCTTATATTTAGGCAGTTTTCGGTTTTGTCGTCGAATATTTGGAAGGAACGGCATTAGAAATTCGGTTTCGTTCTCTGGGGATTGGAGAAATTTACTTTTGAAATGTTTGGAAATTTTTCTTGGAAAAACTTAATCCTTTGGTTGGAAAGTTTGGAGTTTTTCCTTGATTTTCTGAAAAACTGCAACTTGGGCTTTGGATAAGATCATGGGGAACTGAAGAAGTTTGGAGATTTTCGTCCCGATTTTCGATCCGATAATCTCGGCAGATAGTGGGAGCAGCCACTATCTGCCGACATTGCGTTCTATCCAGCGCCACATCCTCCCATCCAGTGACGCTCATCTGTCTGCAGTCAGAGGTTACCTCATCTTGCCATCTACTCCGCGGTCTTCCAAGGGGCCGAGGGGCTGAGCTTTCCATCTTCTTCTCATAGATCTGGCGAACTATTCTGGGAGCATCCATTCTGATCACATGTCCTGCCCATTGCATCCGCCTCACTTTCATGATGTTTACTACCTTATGTTGATTGGCTAACTTGTACAGCTCATGGTGTGATCTGAGAACCCACCTTTGAGTTTGCTGGTCAAAAGGTTCTGCTTGTTTATTTTTGTGTCTCCCTGTAATGCTGTTCTAATTCTTAATTTTTCCTATCCTGAAGCTTCCTAGTTTCTACTGCTGTTCTGCATGTGTCGTTGAACCATTTCCTTCTACGTTCATTCCATTTTTGATAGTGTGGTTTTAGCTGATTTTGGAATCACCTCCTTGATATCCTTTCACAAACTATCAATATCTGTAGTTTTACCTTCATACACTTCTCCTGCTTCACCAAGTACCTCAAATCTGTTGCTCACTTCCACTTGATATTGATAAATATTGATAAAGGATTTCTCTAATGTTCTGGAGGTCGTGATAGGCCTTCTTCCTCTGAATACCTTTCTCATGGACGAGGAAAGGATGGGAGTCTTTAGATGCAAGTGTAATGCTACATGGGAGGGTTTGACGAGATCGGGGCACAACGCGATAGGGAATGGAATATCAGAGCCAAACTTCAACTTTGACGGAGAACCAATACTTCTCTCAATTCTCTAATGTTCAAAAATCTTTAATTATTGTCGGGATCGTTGAGAATCGCCCCAACGACAGCTCTGGAGGTCGTGATAGGCGTTCGTACCCTAAATACCTTTATCGTGGGCGAGGAAAGGATGGGAGTCTTTAGATGCAAATGTAATGCTACATGGGAGGGTTTGGTAAAGTCGGGGCACAACGCGATAGCGAATGGAATATCAGAGCCAAACTTCAACATTGAGGAAGAATCAATGCCTCTCTGAATTCTCTAATGTTCAAAAATCTCTGATCATTGTCGGGATCGTTGAGAATTGCAGCAACGACAGCTCTGGAAGTCGTGATAGGCCTTCCTCCCCTGAATACCTTTATCATGGGCGAAGAAAGGATGGGAGACTTTAGATACAAATGTAAAGCTACATGGGAGGGTTTGGCGAGGTCGGGGCATAACGCGATCAGAGCCAAACTTCAACATTGAGGGAGACTCAATGCCGAAAGGCTATCATTCGATCTGTCCTTCAAAATACAACTACGTTGGACAGAAGACAAAAGACCAAACATGTTAAGATGGGCTGGATTGGTATACAGACGGCTCCAAAAAAGGACAGTGGAACTGGTTTAGCAATCTACGGACCATCTCTCTGTGGTATAGTTTTCTGTGCCCCTGGGATCACATGCCACGACATTTTAAGCGGAATTACACGCCGTCGTGATCTGTGGCTTCACACAAGAGTATCGTTTCTAATCTCGTCTTCAATTTTGGACTCTGACACTGGCAGCCCTAAAATTTTCTTCATAAATTTGAACTGTTCGTTCTGGGCTCGGGCAAATTTGGGTTGCTCGGGTTCAAATTTATGAAGAAAATGTTACGGCTACCCGGAACGAGATCAAAAACGAGACTCTCGTGTGAAGCCATATCTGTGCAGGTGAAAATTGCGGTCAGGTTGCTATTAATGCGTTAGAGTGCCATGAAATTAAATTTAAAATATGGAACTGCCTTTAGGACCTTAAGGCCCTAGCGAATCTTGCTTGGGTTCCGAGCTACAAGGGACTGATGTTCAAGATAGCCAAAGAAGTAGAATGGCTAGGAGAGTTCCGGACCAAAATCCCATAAGGATTTACAATTTGCGTTTCTTCCGGTCCGGGAGGTTGGTGGGTCGGAGAGACCTCGGAGAGGAAAATAAAATCTGGTGTCAGAACGGCTCTAGCATCCACCCTAAGAGAGATACCGCCCAGCCGCCACCCTCTCAGTAGATGAGGTCATCCGCCGAGGCGGATATTGCCAAACAAATTATCTCGATGCTGATTAATGAATACATAATTACAGTTGACTCTGTGTCTCAATTTATATGTAATCTTATGGAAAAGTGTGACTTTAACACTGATTTATGCAAATTTACATTACTTCTTATATAAAACACGCACAAACTTACTCATTTTGAGGGCCCTCAAGCTTCAAACTAATTTTGTGTTTGAACATGAACTTGTAAACGCGGCCAAGAATTGAATGAATGAATTGTGAAATAGCTGAACCGCCGAGTCAACATTTTCATATTTCAACTTGTCTAATTTTATCGCTATATATTCAGACGCTATACAATCAGTTTTAATATGATTTTAATCAGCTTTTAATCAGCTTTAGAACACCAAACAGGGTGTGAGGTCTATGTAACCCCACATTAAACAGGGTGTGAGGTCCATGTAACCCCACGCTAGACAGGGTGTGAGTAACCCCACGCGCGGGGTTACATAGATCTCACATCTGAAGTATCTGAATGTATAGCGATAAAATTAAACAAGTTGAAATATGAAAATGTTGACTCGGCGGTTCTTATCAACAGGGACTACCTACATTAGTAAAACCATGGCCCGAAACAGAATCTGGAAATGGGTAGCAACTAAGCACCAACTACAGTGGGGCAAAATGAAAACAGAGCAAAAGATTGCTAGAGAGTTTATCGGACGCTTTAACTGCTGAAATCCTGCAATTCTCAAGGAAGCAGATTACAATTGTGGCAGGCCCTACTCACAGTGCACTGCCCTCGTCGAGAACATCTTCACAAAATGGGGATCTGGAAAGATGAATCAGTATGCAGACTATGCTATAAGGAAGATGAAACAATTTCCCTTATAATATTCCATTGTGAAGAAATTGCACATATGAGACACAAGCTTAACATTACAGCAAGAGAGATCCCTTTTAAGCATATAGCACATAGAGACTTCTAGACCTAAAACAGGAGTTGGACCTATTTGCATGAATGGAACAGTGTGAAGAAATACAATAGGCCAATAGGCCGCAGTGTTTTAAGGGCTGCCTTTCTGGACACACAGATTGATTAGAAAAAAAAACGGCCAAGTGCGAGTTGTGACTCGCGCACCGAGGGTTCCGTACTAACTTGTAAGTAAGGTATCTTTTTTTTGTGGACGACGTAGCAAGCAAATTCAGTTAACTTGACAAGTGGCCCTCCTGATATTAAGACAATCTTAGTGCCGCTGCAAGCATAACCTCAAGATGTCGCTGTCGTACGATGGAATTCTACCCTATATTTTATTACTATACATCCCCCATTTACTATGAGTGTTTAGGGGTTCTGGAACTTTGCCTGATCGTTTCAATTTTGCCTGAATACCTATATACCCTGTATAAAGGTACACAGGGTATTTTTTTTTAAATAACGCAAATATTTTTAAACTTATAAAAAGGAAACTTTATTATAGTTTTACACTTATTCACTAACTTATATTAAGATCTATTTCTAGATCTAATATAAACTAATATATTAACTATTTCTAGATCTATTTCGATACTCTTAACATTCAGTTGATCAATTGACTGCTTTTGGGCAATTGACTACCAAAAAATATAGGGCGTACGTCATTTAAGTATAATATACATAAATCATATTATTTACAACATATTATGTAGATTATGGTATAGTAATATTATGTAGATTATCAACATATTATGTAGATTATAAAGAAAAATTAGACGAAATATAATATATACAGGATGTTACGGGACTTGAGTATGTCGTATGTCGGTTATAAACAAGCAAAATTTAGACATAATATATACCCTGTATATATTATGTATATAGAGCGTACGTGATGAAATGCATAACGAATATAAACAAAGAAAATTCAGAATAAACAGCTTGGTGCCGACACATACTTTTAACCTTCGGACCTAACCGAGGAGGACATAACCGAGGAGGACCTAACTGTATGAAACCCATATGCTTCTGGTGCCTGACAATACCACGCAACACATTAGTGTTTTCATAAGTTTCTAATAGTAAATTCGCATTTTTCTTGTAATTAAACAACATATTTACGGTTTTCAGATTTTTCTCTTTACATGTGCTGTAAGACACCGCTTCTTGCCAAATTTCATGATTCTAGGTCAGCGGGAAGTACCCTATAGGTTATGATTACCTTGTGAAATCGCAAAATATGCGACATAAACGGTCATATCTTTTGATCGCGTTGACTTACAAGTTTGTTTTTTTCACAGCTGAAAGAGACCGCAGACCCGAGTATTTAATACAAATTTCAACTTGTTACCTCTGCGCGTTCCTGAGAAAAATGGTCTTGACAGACAGACAGACGGACAACAAAGTGATCCTATAAGGGTTCCGTTTTCGATAGGGAACCCTAAAAATGACAAAAATATCTAGTTTTAATTGAAACACTGTATTGAGTGGTTGCTTTAAAAATTATTGTTTGTGGGAGACAAATTTTGAAAATTATTATAATATTATTATTATTATATTATTTTTTAAAACTTGTAAACTCGAAAGCTGGGTACTTTGTAAGTTTGCTAGCTTGCTAGCATGTTAATTAGATACCTTGATAGTTTGACAACTCGACCACTCGAAAACTCCATTTCTCGACAATTGACAACTTGAAAATTCGATAGCTGGGTAGGTTGCTAGTTTGCTAGCTTGATAGCTGGATAGTTTGATAGCTTGACAACTCGAAAACTCGACAATTTGATAGCTGGATAACTTGATATATTGATAGCTTGATGGTGTGGTAGCTAGATAGTTAAATAGCTCGATAGAGTTATAGCTTGACAGCTTGATATCTTGTTGACTTGATAGCGCGCTAGTTTGATATCTTCATACCTTGATAGCGTAATAGCTTGATAGCTAGATAGCTTCATAGCTTGATTGCTTGAAAATCTAAAAACTTGAAATGTTGAACTGAGTGTATGTGAGTTATAAAAGAAAAAGGAGTTAAACCTTGAAGTTATAAACGCTTGATTTAAATTTAATTGTGCACAGTGTAGATCCACAAAGTAAATTTAGTCGGTATAATTAAGCTAATAAATAGTAATCACGTTTTAGTTCCTGGAAGAGTAATATGCGGTGTTATTGCCGCCCGTTTAATCCCCGAAAAACATTTTTTATTTATCATTTCGACGCGAATGTGTAATTTCGCAAGAGCCGCAATTAGTCGCCGGCGTTCGAGGGGTAAGAGAATTCCCGAAATCTAAACCACCTGCCAGAGACGAGGACGGCCGGACTGCCGTGCAGAAAATAAACGTGTCCTTGAGAGGAACCCCCTTCTATATTTATACAATTTTATTTTATTAGTTTTCGTCTTGTTGCGCCCCCGTCCCAAACGGAGAAAGACTCCGTGTGTGTATGTGTGCAAAACGTGACTTCAAACCGCAAGGGATAGGAGAGCAGGTATTTCGAACGGACGGGCCCCCAACGGGTGGTCCCACCCGACGATAATTGATCACTAAAACTAAATTACATTCTATGTACACTTTAACAGGATTTTGCTTATTTATTTAGGACATTTTCCTCCACAAATCTTTAATTCTTTCACTACTTCTCCTCTCCAGCTTTAGAAAACAAATGTGTTTAGAATATGAAATGTTTCATCTAGATTCGGTTAAGCTACCGGTTAAGCTAAATCTTGGATAATTTGCTAATATAGATCTAATTTATTTAGATTACATCTTGGATAATTCGCGATAAATGTAAATTCATTTAGACTAAATACTGGATAATTCGCGAATAAAATCTAATTCATTTAGATTAAATCTCGGATAATTCAAACTGCAAACAAAGTAAGACTTACAAATGTTTTGACTAATCCTTGAATAATTAACAAAATAAATTCGAATTGTAAATATATTTTTTCTATTTTGCGTCTGTAATGGACTCATAACAGCACTCGTATACGTGCGGTTATGGCTCGCCGAGTGCTTTTAGGAGTTAATTTTTTCAAGGTTGGCACTGAAATTCAGAGCTATCAGTGTCAAATTTTCGGCGAGATAGTTTTGAGGTTATGTGATGTGTGGAACTTGCGAATACACAAATTTAATTGATGGGCCTTTTCATATTTGACATTTTTTTGTGCGCATGTGTCAATTTCCGCCATGTTATACATCAAAAAGTGCCCGAACTTTTTGACGTGTAATTAAATATGTGCTCGAATCGTTCATATTCCTCTTTCCAATTTTGGGCGATGCGCATGCGCTCAACTAACCGTAAAAGGGTATATTACATCAGCTCTGAATTTCAGTGTCAACTTCGAAAAAATTAACAGCTCTCGGCGAGCCATAACCGCTCGCATATGAGTGCTGTTATGAGTCCATTAGAGACGCAAAATAGAAAAATGGTGTATTAGTTCAGTAAGCGCGACAATACGCTCGTCGTTTTCTAAACTGGGACGCGTGCTGAAAAATCGCGCTTACTGAACTCGAACTTTAATATACTAATTTTCTATTTTATGTCTGTAATAGACTCAAACCAGCACTCATATGCGTGCGGTTATGGCTCGATTTATGTTATGAGATAATCGATAGCCCAAATGCTGTTATGAGTTAATTTTTTCACAGGTTGGCACTGAAATTCAGAGCTGATGTAATTAATTAAATTTGCGTATTCGCGATTTTCACACATCACATAACCTCAAAACTATCTCGTCAAAAATTTGACACTGACAGTTCTGAATTTCAGTGCTAACCTTAAAAAAAATATCTCATAACAGTACTCCTCGAGCCATAACCGCACGCATATGAGTGCTGTTATGAGTCATTATAGACAGTGTTGGGCATAATTCAATTAATTTTTTAATTGTAGAATCAAACAATTACAATTTTAATTGCAATTAAATCAATTGCAATTAATTTAATTGAATTAACTGTTTAATTGTGAGATGCAATTGAAATCAATTGCAATTAAATCCATTAATTGTGGTTTACAATTAATTTAATTGCAATTAAAATTTTAATTGTTAGTTACAATTAACTTAATCATCAATTCTTTATTATTAAAATTAGCAATTAATACTAATTGATGAATGTAAAAACTTTTCCCTCTTGTCACCGTGTATCCCTCCCTTGTGCTTTCCGTACTTTCCCGCATTGTGCGAAATAAAATAATTTCAAATATTGTAAATGATCTACATAGTTGGGAAATATAATTCGTTCTGGACCCTTCACCTCCACTTCCGGCCCCCACCTCGCTACCACTTGCGGTTAACACCCCACTTCCGGTTCCCACTTCTACTTCCGGTCCACACTCACACTTCCGGTTCCCACTTACACTTCCGGTTCCCACCCCACTTCCAGAACCGGAAGTGAGAACCGGAACTGTGAAAATTTTTGCAACCGGAAATGGGGGGTGGGGACCGGTAGTGGTGAAAATTTTGGAAACAGAAGTTGGGGTGGAAACCGGAAGTGGGTGGGAACTGGAAGTGAGGGGCGAGGGTAGGGGACCGGAAGTGGAGGCGGAGGGTCTATTTGTTTCTTAAATAATAATTGTCGGCCAAAAATATTTATTCAAATTTCGTGCGGAAATGATTTTGCAGCGCTCCAGCTAATAGGGCTAAAAAACCTAAACGAGCTGTCGCGTTGTAAAATCAAACTTTCTACACTCTAATGTAAGTAACTATTTCAGTTACGCATTATGGCAAGTGATACTAAACATCTAGCTAAGGGGGGACTCGCCCTTCGGGCTCATCCCCCAAGCTAGCTGTCGCATAGTAAAATCAAACTTTCCGCACTCTAATGCAAATAACTAGTACAGTATGCGACGCATACCACGCGTCAAATTTCATGGCGGTACCAATAACAAAAAAAACAATACAATAAAACAATACAAAATATTTCTTAAAAAAAAGGAAAATACTTATTAAAGAATTAAATTTTTTCACACGCACACTTCCGGTTCCCACTCAAACTCAAAGTGGTTTCCACACCACTTCCGGTTCCGGAACCGGAAGTGTGGGGGGGGTGGCGGTAACCGGAAGCAGGGTGTGGACCGGAAGTTGAGGCGGAGGGTCTATTTGTTTCTTAAATGATAATTGTCGGCCAAAAAAATTATACAAATTTCGTGCGGAAACGATTTTACAGCGCTCCAGCTAATGCGGAACTGGCCCTTCGGGCTCGTTTCCCAAAACGAGCTGTCGCGTTGTAAAATCAAACTTTCCACACTCTAATGTAAGTAACTATTTCAGTTACGCATTATGGCAAGTGATACATTGGAGTATAATAAACATCTTCTAACCGACATTTATTAATTGTTAATTGTAAAAGTGCATCAATCAATTAACAATTAATCAATTGTAATTGCAAAAGTTTACAATTAACAATTAATTAATTGTTAATTGTGATATTTTGCAATTACAATTAATTATTTTAATTGTTAGTTGCAATTAAATCTCGCAATTTAATTGTTAATTGTTTTTTCACAAATAATTTTTGCGCAACTATGATTATAGACGCAAAATAGTATATTAAAGGACGAGTTCAGTAAGCGCGAATTTTCAGCACGCGTCCCAAATTTGGATTTTTGGAAAAATCGCTGAACTCGTCCTTTATTACTCTATAACAGACTAATTCTGATTAACTGAAGGAACTGGACTCAATTGAGAATTAGCCAATTTAGTGTAGATAGAGAGTATCGATAGTGTTAATTGTATCGATTACGGCCCTGCATTTATGATGCGAAAAGTGAGTTTAATAACAGCAGCAGCGATTCGTAAAAAGGCAGCGTTAACCTTTTTACCTGCTTGAAACCTTGTAGGAGTTGGAAATCATTAAACGGCATTGCGATTGCGGTTTTTGATTTTCTCCGTCTTCCCCTTGCGCGGTCCTTTTTTTGCTGTTGCTTTTGGTGGTACTGTTCTTTGTTTTCGATCTTTATACACACACACACACACACACCGAAAAGCTTTACTGTTTCGACCGGCATCAAACATTTTATTATATTTTTACCGAAAGGAATTCATCCCATGAGGAATTCGCACAGGTAAAATTATCCAACAAAAAGAACAAAAAATGTTTACTAAAGGTTAGATTGATATTAAAATATTTCTGCAAGAAATGAATGCGTAAGATTTACACGAAATTGAAGTCAAACTTCTTTGATATTACTAAGGAGATTAAACATTTTTATACATATACGACGTCAGACATATCTGGGTTAATATCAGATACCATATTAACCCAGATATGTCTGACGTCCTATATATAGGACACTTATTAATTAAAAGATCTTATGTTCAATCACCTTGTAATATAAGTATAATATATAAGTTCTATAATATAATAAGTCCTATATTTAGGACGTCAGACATATCTGGGTTAATATCAGATACTATATTAACCCAGATATGTCTGGCGTCCTATATATAGGACACTCATTAATTAAAAAATATTATGTTTAATCTCCTTGTAATATAAAAATTCTCTGGATATTAATGAGGTTCGATGTATTGTGTATCTAGCTGGTCGAGATTGTAATATCTGCTTTTTTTATCAAAAATAACCAAATTTGAGAAACTCTGTCTATACCCAAGTGAATCCTGAAATTTTCAAATTGCACTTACAAAACAACCTTTGAATAATAAACTTAATTCTGCTTTACGTCGCAAAATTATTTCTCGAGTGATTCCTCGATAACTTCGTTGCGTAATCACGTGCACTTACAAGTTATAAGGTAATCAGTGCAAAGACTACAATACACACACTTATTATTGTTCTACAAACAATGAGCGTAATAAATCTAGTGGCGTTGCCGGCTAATTAAAGCTAATTATTAATATATTAATATTACACACTTCTTCTCATTATTACTCATTGTTCAGACCGCATTAACTCCCAAATTAATAATTATTATACAGTACACTAATCCTTACAATACCGACTTGTTTTCCCAAATTCTTACTCCGCATGTTCGAATGAATAACGAGGTAATTAACAGACCAATTCTCATGTCACAGACAAACTTACATTTACAAGTCTGTCCAGACTAATCCTTGAATAATTAAAGAACTAAATTGAATTTTAATTCTGGATCCATCTAGACTAGTTTTCACAAACTTACAGACAAGACTGGACAGGCAAGATTGGACAGATAAGATTGGATAGACAAAACAGGACCGACAAGTTTGGAGAGACAAGATTGGACAGACTAGACAAGATGGACAAGACTGGACAGATAAAACTGAATAGACAAGAATGGACATTCACTTCTGGACAGTGAAATGAAAGTTCTGGACAGTAATGGACATAAAACTGCACATACAAGACAGAATAGACAAAACTGGACAGACAAGACTGGACATAAAAGACTGGATGGACAAGACTGAATAGACAAGAGACAAGACTGGATATGTGCAATTTGCAAATTGAATTGAAACCTTTGTCGAAGTAAAGTAAAAAATCAGCAGAAGCACAATAAAACCCCCGTGTTGCATTAAAGATCGTCCGAAATATAAATCACGAATTAGTCTAGACAGTCCGAACTTGTTAATATCCCTTCTGTCTGCAGACTCTTCTCGCGTCGTCCATCCTTGTTCGTGCATTTCGGAAACCTGACCTTGGTTTATATTTTCGTTCGCGACCGCTCGAAGACGACCCTCCTCCTCAGCTGAAGCGCTCGGGCGCAGAAAAAACTTGCTGTTACGGCACAACGAGATTCGAAAACGGGCCTCGCATAGCTCCGCGTCTGGACCATATATAGGTCGACTGGTTATATAAGCAGAACTTCGCATTTTCTTGGCTGTTGCTTTTTTTTTTGTTGCTTTATTTCGCAGCGGCCACATGTCTGCAAAATGGCAGATGCTGCACGCCACAGCACGTGCTTGGAAATATGTAGGTGAACTCGCTCACAACCATTTTCCTACCTATTCGTTTTTTGGTCTAATTATTGGGTGCTTTTTGGTTTTAGACTAAATGCAAGGACGTGTAATAGTCTTAAGTATACGCTTGGATACGAATTAGTTTTTTTTTTTTTTTTTGCTGTTTCGAGACTAATAGCCGAGCTTTTGCAGCTTTCTGTAATTTACTAAACAAGTTTGTTTTAACAAACTTAAAACAACTAATTTCCTTAGCCAATAAAGAAAACTAAATTCCATCGAATTGTTAACTTTTTCTTATCTTTCATAGAAAAATTTCTAATTATTCATTAAGCCAACTAATTTTCTTAGATTATAACAAAAACTAAAACAAATTGTTCGCTTATTGTTTTTCTCATAGAAATTAAACCTCGCCTTAGAAATTGCAAAGGTTACGTCAATTTTTCTCATGAAAATATAGATATTTCCGGAAGTTGAAAGAATGGCGATTTCCGGTCTCAAAATTCTGGAAGTAGATTGAACTTCAATTTGACGGGTCGGGCGTGATTTTTGCACCGCCAATACCAAAGTTATCGCCGGTGGACATTTGTCGCGATAACTCGAAAAACGAAAATCGACGCGAGTTTCCGTTCGCAGATTTGTATTCGCAACTTCGAAATCTACAAGACCCAATGAAAATTTCACCCAAAAAAAAACCCGCATTAGAAATTGCAAAGGTTACGTCAAATTTTTTGTTATGAAAATATAGATTCCGGAAGTCGAAACAATTTCGATTTCCGGTCGCGAAATTCTGGAAGTAGATTTTACGCGCTTCAATATGACGGGTCGGACGTGAGTTTTGCACCGCCAATTCCAAAGTTATCGCCGGTTGACAGTTGTCGCGATAACTCGAAAAACGATAATCGGCTCGAGTATCCTTTCGCAGATTTGTATTCGCAACCTCGAAATCTACAAGACCCAACGAAAATTTCACCCCCATAAAAAACCTCGTTTTAGAAATTGCAAAGGTTACGTAAATTTTTTTGTTATGAAAATCTAGATATTTCCAGAAGTTGAAACAATGGCGATTTCCAGTCGCGAAATTCTGAAAGTAGATTGGACGCGTTTCAATATGACGGGTCGCGCGTGATTTTTGTACCGCCAATTCCAAAGTTATCGCCGGTCGAAAATTGTCGCGATAACTCGAAAATCGACGCGAGTTTCCGTTCGCAGATTTGTATTCGGAACTTCGAAATCTACAGGACCCAACAAAAATTTCACCCAAAAAAAAACTCGCCTTAGAAATTACAAAGGTTATTTCAAATTTTTTGTTATGAAAATCTAGATATTTCCGGAAGTTGAAACAATGGCGATTTGCAGTCGCGAAATTCTGGAAGTAGATTGGACGGGCTTCAAAATGACGGGTCGCGCATGATTTTTGCACCGCCAATTCCAAAGTTATCGCCGGTTGACAGTTGTCGCGATAACTCGAAAAAGGAAAATCGGCGCGAGTTTCCGTTCGCAGATTTGTATTCGCAACTTCGAAATCTACAAGACCCAACGAAAATTTCACCCCCATAAAAAACCTCGTTTTAGAAATTGCAAAGGTTACGTAATTTTTTTTTGTTATGAAAATCTAGATATTTCCGGAAGTTGAAACAATGGCGATTTCCAGTCGCGAAATTCTGGAAGTAGATTGGACGGGCTTCAAAATGACGGGTCGCGCATGATTTTTGCACCGCCAATTCCAAAGTTATCGCCGGTTGACAATTGTCGCGATAACTCGAAAAACGAAAATCGGTGCGAGTTTCCGTTCGCAGATTTGAATTCGCAACTTCGAAATCTACAAGACACAACGAGAATTTCACCCAAAAAAAACCTCGCCTTAGAAATTGCAAAGGTTACGTCAAATTTTTTGTTATAAAAATATAGATATTTCCGGAAGTTGAAACAATGGCGATTTCCGGTGGCGAAATTCTGACAGTAGATTGGACGCGCTTCAAAATGAGGTGTCGCGCGTGATTTTTGCACCGGTAATTACAAAGTTATCGCCGGTTGACAATAGTCGTTATAACTCGAAAAACGAAAATCAGCGCAAGTTTCCGTTAGCAGATTTGTATTCGCAACCTCGAAATCTACAAGACCCAACGATTTTCAATTTCAATTTTCAAATTCACCCAGAAAAAACCTCGCCTTAGAAATTGCAAAAGTTACGTCAAATATTTTATTATGAAAATATAGATATTTTCGGAAGTCTAAACAATGGCGATTTTCGGTCGCGAAATTCTGACAGTAGATAGGAAGCGCTTCAAAATGACAGGTCGCGCGTGACTTTTGCACCGCCAATTCCAAAGTTATCGCCGGTTGACAGTTGTCGCGATAACTCGAAAAACGAAAATCGGCGCGAGTTTCGTTCGCAGATTTGTATTCGCAACTTCGAAATCTACAAGACACAAAGAAAATTTCACCAAAAAATATCTCGCCTTAGAAATTGCAAAGGGTACGTCAAATTTTTTCTTATGAAAATCTAGATATTTCCGGAAGTTGAAACAACGGCGATTTCTGGTTGCGAAATTCTGACAGTGGATTGGACGCGTTTCAAAATGACGGGTCGCGCGTGACTTTTGCACCGCCAATTGCAAAGTTATCGCCGGTTGACAGTAGTCGCGATAACTCGAAAAACGAAAATCGGCGCGAGTTTCCGTTCGCAGATTTGAATTCGCATCTTCGAAATCTACAAGACCCAACGAAAATTTCACCCAAAAAAACCTCGCCTTAGAAATTGCAAAGGTTACGAATTTTTTTTTGTTATGAAAATCTAGATATTTTCGGAAGTTGAAACAATGGCGGTTTCCGGTCGCGAAATTCTGAAAGTAGATTGGACGCGTTTCAATATGACGGGTCGCGCGTGATTTTTTGTACCGCCAATTCCAAAGTTACCGCCGGTCGAAAATTATCGCGATAACTCGAAAAACGAAAATCGACACGAGTTTCCGTTCGCAGATTTGTATTCGCAACTTCGAAATCTACAGGATCGAACAAAAATTTCACCCAAAAAAAACCCGCCTTAGAAGTTACAAAGGTTATTTCAATTTTTTTTTTATGAAAATCTAGATATTTCCGGAAGTTGAAACAATGGCGTTTTCCAGTCGCGAAATTCTGGAAGTAGATTGGACGGGCTTCAAAATGACGGGTCGCGCATGATTTTTGCACCGCCAATTCCAAAGTTATCGCCGGTTGACAGTTGTCGCGATAACTCGAAAAACGAAAATCGGTGCGAGTTTCCGTTCGCAGATTTGAATTCGCAATTTCGAAATAAACAAGACCCAACAAAAATTTCACCCAAAAAAACCCGCCTTAGAAATTGCAAAGGTTATATCAATTTTCTTGTTATGAAATTCTAAATATTTCCGGAAGTTGAAACAACGGAGATTTCTGGTTGCGAAATTCTGACAGTAGATTGGACGCGCTTCAAAATGACGGTTCTCGCGTAATTTTTGTACCACCAATTCCAAAGTTATCGCAGGTTGACAGTTGTCGCGATAACTCGAAAAATGAAAATCGACGCGAGTTTCTGTTCGCAGATTTGTATTCGCAACTTCGAAATCTACAAGACCCAACGAAAATTTCACCCGAAAAAAAACCCATCTTAGAAATTGCAAAGGTTATGTCAATTTTTTTGTTATGAAAATATAGATATTTCCGGAAGTTGAAACAATGCCGATTTCTGGTTGCGAAATTTTGAAAATAGATTGGACGCACTTCAAAATGACGGGTCGAGCGAGATTTTTGCACCGCCAATTCCAAAGTTATCACCGGTTGACAGTTGTCGCGATATCTCGAAAAACGAAAATCGGCGCGAGTTTCGTTCAAAGATTTGTATTCGCAACTTCGAAATCTACAAGACACAAAGAAAATTTCACCAAAAAATATCTCGCCATAGAAATTGCAAAGGTTACATCAAATTTTTTGTTATGAAAATATAGATATTTTCGGAAGTCGAAACAATGACGAATTCTGTTTGCGAAATTCTGACAGTAGATTGGACGCGCTTCAAAAGGACGGTTCGCGTGTGATTTTTGCACCGCCAATTCCAAAGTTATCGCCGGTTGCCAGTATTCGCGATAACTCGAAAAACGAAAATCGGCGCGAGTTTCCGTTCGCATATTTGTATTCGCAACTTCGAAATCTACAAGACACAACGAAAATTTCACCCAAAAAAAACCTCGCTTTAGAAATTGCAAAGGTTACGTCAAATTTTTTGTTATGAAAATCTAGATATTTCCGGAAGTCGAAACAATGGCGATTTCCTGTCGTGAAGTTCTGACAGAAGATTGGACGCGCTTCAAAATGACTGGTCGGGCGTGATTTTTGTACCGCCAATTCCAAAGTTATCGCCGGTTGACTGTTGTCTCGATAACTCGAAAAACCAATATCGGCGCGATTTTCCGTTCGCACACTTGTATTCGCAACTTCAAAATCTACAAGACACAACGAGAATTTCACCCAAAAAAAAACCTCGCCTTAGAAATTGCAAAGGTTACGTCAAATTGTTTGTTATGAAAATCTAGATATTTCCGGAAGTTGAAACAATGGCGATTTCCGGTCGCGAAATTGTGGATGTAGATTGGACGCGTTTCAATTTGACAGTTCGGGCGCGATTTTTGCACCGACAATTCCAAAGTTATTGCCGGTTGACAGTTGTCGCGATAACTCGAAAAACGAAAATCGGCGCGAGTTTCCGTTAGCAGATTTGTATTCGCAACTTCGAAATCTACAAGACCCAACGAAAATTTCACCAAAAAAAAACCTCGCCTTAGAAATTGCAAAAGTTACCTCAAATATTTTGTTATGAAAATCTAGATATTTACGGAAGTTGAAAGAATGGCGATTTCCGGTCGCGAAATTCTGAAAGTAGATTGGACGCACTTCAAAATGACGGGCCGAGCGTGATTTTTGCACCGCCAATTCCAAAGTTATCGCCGATTGACAGTTGTCGCGATAACTCGAAAAACGAAAATCGGCGCGAGTTTCGTTCGAAGATTTGTATTCGCAACTTCGAAATATACAAGACCCAACGAAAATTTCACCTAAAAAAAACCTCGCCTTAGAAATTGCAAAGGTTACGTCAATTTTTTTGTTATTAAAATATATATATATTTCCGGAAGTCGAAACAATGGCGATTTCTTGTTGCGAAATTCTGACAGTGAATTGGACGCGCTTCAAAATGACGTGTCGCGCGTGATTTTTGCACCGGTAATTCCAAAGTTATCGCCGGTTGACAGTAGTCGTGATAACTCGAAAAACGAAAATCAGCGCGAGTTTCCGTTCGCAGATTTGTATTCGCAACCTCGAAATCTACAAGACCCAACGATTTTCAATTTCAATTTTCATTTTCACCCAGAAAAAAACCTCGCCTTAGGAATTGCAAAGTTAATGTCAAATTTTTTGTTATGAAAATCTAGATATTTCCGGAAGTCGAAACAATGGCGAATTCTGGTTGAGAAATTCTGACAGTAGATTGGACGCGCTTCAAAGTGGCGGGTCGCGCGTGACTTTTGCACCGCCAATTGCAAAGTTTTCGCCGGTTGACAGTTGTCGCGATAACTCGAAAAACGAAAATCGGTGCGAGTATCCGTTTGCAGATTTGTATTTGCCATTTCGAAATCTACAAGACCCAACGAAAATTTCACCCCAATAAAAAACCTCGTCTTAGAAATTGCAAAGGTTACGTAAATTTTTTTGTTATGAAATTCTAGATATTTCCGGAAGTTGAAACAATGGAGATTTCTGGTTGCGAAATTCTGACAGTAGATTGGACGCGCTTCAAAATGACGGTTCTCGCGTAATTTTTGTACCACCAATTCCAAAGTTATCGCCGGTTGACAGTTGTCGCGATAACTCGGAAAACGAAAATCAAGACAAAATTTTGAAAATTCGCGATACAAAATCGTGTCCTAATTATAGAACCTTGAGGAACTAAAATATAATTTTGAAATTTTGCGTCTCAAAATTGTGTCCTAATTATGGAACCTTGAGGAACCTAGACAAAATTTTGAAAATTCACGTTTCAAAATCGTGTCTTAGTTTTAGTCAAGACAAAATTTTGAAAATTTGCGTTTTAAATTCGTATCTTATTTGTGGTGTCTTGAGGAACAAAGACAAAATTTTGAAAATTCGCTTCTCAAAATCGTGTCCTAATTATGGAGCCTTGAGGAACCTAGACAAAATTTTAAAAATTCGCGTTTCAGAATTGTGTCTTAGTTGTGGTGTTTTGACGAACCAAGACAAATTTTTTTAAATTTGCTTCTCAAAATCGTATCTTAGTTGTGGTGCCTTGAGGAATCAAGATAAAATTTTGAACATTCGCGTTTCAAAATCGTGTCCTAATTATAGAGCCTTGAACCAAGGTAAAATTTTGAAATTGTAAAATTTTTGCGTTTTAAAATCGTATCTTAGTTGTGTTCTTGAGGAATCAAAACAAGATTTTGAAAATTCGCGTTTCAAAATCGTGTCCTAATTATGGAACCTTAAGGAACCAAGATATAGTTTAGAAATTTCTGCGTCCTAATTATGGAGCCTTAAGGAACCAAGGAATAATATGTTTAAAAACACAGATTTTGAAGAAGTGATTAACTATTTTGCCCATCCCAAATCTAGAAGGGCCTCTAGGGCGATGGGCGATTTTTAAGCACTAACCTGTGAATTCTAAAAGAATTACTTTTGTGGATTATATTATCTTTTATGGTTTTATGGATTATTTAATTATATTATCTATTAACTGATTATTTATGTCTGCGTGGGACAAATGTATCCCAGTATGGACAAACGACCTACTGCAAAAGCACTGAGCGTGTTGCAAATTTTGTAAAGTTTCAACATTTTTGTTAAAAAATATTTTTTCATATTACTTGTGCTTAAAATATAGTGAATTTTTCAATTCACTGTATTCTATCTAGGCTTGATATTATTCCTTCTAGTTGCCCAAGATTAGATAAATCATCTGTAATTACTCACAAACTTAGTTAGTTTCTTTATAATTACAGATGATGCTTTAGTTTTAATTTTGATTTAGTTTAAACACATCATTCATGGAAGTGTGAAATTAATCTAATTAATACTCGCAAACGTTTCGGTTACTATCAAAGACTAATCAGTCTCAACTTAATTACTCCTTTGTCTGTTGCAGGAATCATCGCCAACTTTGACGCTCATATCGTCAAAGGTAAGCAGACCATGCGACCACAACGTTGTCCAATCAAGGTGTGTGTTACTCTATGTGCTTATTACATTTTCTCACTGAATCAAACAGTCCCAGCCCAAATTACCTCGACATAACCACCATCAAAGTCTTTACCTACCATAAGGGGCCTGTTATTGTATGTCTGCGACTATTTGCACTTCATTTCTCGCATGCTATATATTCTAAATTTCGCACAATAATTTGATAGCATGCATCCACAGAACATTGGTCAATATTGATAATAAACTATTGATCATTGTTCAATATTAAAATCAACTAGTGATCATATTGATCAACTATTGATCATTGTTCAATATCAAAATTAACTAATGATCATATTGATCAACTATAGGCCATTGGTAATTACTATTGATAATTTTGATCAACTTTTGATCATATAGGTCATATATAGATCAATTTTTGACCAAAGGTAAATATTGATCAACTATTTATCATTGGTCAATGTTAATCAACTATTGATCATTTGTCATTGTCATCATGTATTGATCATTATCCAATATTAAAATCAACTATTGATTATATTGATCAACTATTGGCTATTGGTACATATTGAAAATTTTGATCAACTATTGATCATATAGATGATATATTGATCAATTATTCACCAAAGGTAAATATTGATTAATTATTTATCATTGTTTAATGCTAATCAACTATTGATCATTTGTCTGATTGAAATTTGATATATAATTTGGTTTATAAGACGACGAAATAGTATATTTTGTAACTAGGGCGAAAGTTTGTCAATATTACGCGAGAGCGAAAATGTGCGCACGAACGAAGTGATGATGATGTGCGCATTCGCTCGAGAGGGAAATTGACAATTTTAGCCAATATTTTGATCACTCATGCGAGGGGATGTATCTTACAAGTTTGAGATCCAGGTGCCATCCAAAAAAAAATGGAATCAATAATGAAAAAATTCTGACACTTTACGTCACTTTTTTAATACCGAGCTCTTTTATTTATTTCTTTATTTTAATGTAACCTAGCGATATTACCCAGGTTATGTGGTGATACAATTAATAGTGACATTTATCGCACTGAAAAACGTGCACCAACATAGTACTATTGTGCATGAGTGATAAAAACATATATTCGAGACTGAAACTTAGTAGTCTACTAATACTAACTCGAATTAAGTAATTGTAAGGTCGATTAAATTAGTTTTCTCTCTATGGAAGCAACGCCAATTTCGTCTAAATATTGCGAGAACAAATTTGTAGATTTTATAAACGAGTTTATTAATAATAAGCATAATTATTTGCAGATTTTGCGTTGCGTCTGATTATTTGGTTTAGTCCTGATTTTTAAAACTGTTTAGACAATTTATCGGAGATTGCAATGAGTGGTCTTAGTGTTGACCTGCGAATTATTTGCAGATTGCTTCGAGTCCGATTATTTGGATTAGTCCTGATTTTTAAGACTGTTTAGACAATTTATCGGTGATTTCAATAAGTGGTTTGTCTATTTTCGACTGTTAAGCTATAGACTAATATATCATAGATATAATTTGTTGTTAAGTAAAAAGTTCATTAAACCGGACAGAGCGTTAGCAATAAAACCGCGTTTCCGGTGGACTTTAGGAAAGTCTTAAACGTGAGAATTGTCTTTAATAACCGTAATCGATACACTTACAGATCGAGCGAGTGAGAGAAACGACGATTTTCTTTTTTTCGCCTTTAATTAAATATCTCCGTTCTAAATCGAGCGAGAGAAACGGGGGTTTGACGCGCGACGGAGAGAGACGGACACAAACTCGTTGCCCAATCCGATAATTGATTTTAATTTTCTAATTGGTTTTTTAAGCGCTTTTTTTTTACTGCTTCTTTAAATGAATCTAAATATTCTTGAAACTCTTTGTGTGTTGGCGAATTTCTCACTCGAAGTAGAACTAGAACGTATAGAGCAGGGGTGGACAAAGCTTTTGGCTGTCGGGCCACATTATGTATGGAAATTTGACCGCGGGCCGTATTAGAAAAACGTCTATTTTTATAGTTATTAGTATACCACGACCTTTTTTTTTTGTTTATGGGGGGGGGGGGCGTAGCAAGCACCCCCGGGTTAACTTGGCAAGTGGTCCCCCTGAAACCCACACATCTTGGCACTGCTCTACGCATAACTTCAAGATGCCGGTTGTTTTTCGATGTTGTCTATGATGTACCTTACTTTTCCCCATCCAGTCATGCTGATTAGGGGTTCAGGTTTAGCCGTAGTCTTTCAGCAATCTTCCTTTCTTCTCATCCTGCTCTTTATTGCTGATTATTTCAGTTATAGTTTTTTTGACTAAGTTCCAGTTGTGTTCTGATTCTAACATGAAGGGTATAGTGGTTCTAGGTTCTAGGTCCTTTGGTAGGATGCCCCTCTCTGTGTCCCACCTGATACATATGTAGATGGTGTGAATCACGCTGTCCTCTTCTCCGCAGTATTCGCAGCAGCTATCAACAGCTCAGCCTATCTTGTGGAGGTAGGCTCGAAAACATCCGTGTCCACTGAGTGCCTGTGTTAGGTGATAGTTTAGTTTTCCGTGTTTCCGAGTTACCCATTTTTCAACATCCTTTATTAGCAGCCTCGTCCATTGTCCTTTATCGCTTGCCACCCATTCCTTCTGCCATGCCCGTAGTAGTTCAGTCCTTGCAATCCTCTTGGCTTCTTTTTTATCAGTAATTGTTTTGATTTCTTTAGCTGAGTAGATGCTAAGCCTCTCCTGCACTAGTAACTCTATTGGGGGAATGCCTGCTATTACCAGGGACGCCTCTCTTGATATAGTTCTGTAAGCGCTACTTGTTCTAATTGCTAGCATTCTCTGGACCGCTGCCAGCTTGTCTTTGGTGGCTTTCACGTCGATAGCCCTGACCCATACAGGGGCTGCATAAAACATTGCGGAGTGGGCCACCGAGCACAACAGTTTTCTCTTACTAGTCCTGGGTCCTCCTACGTTAGGCATGAGCCTCTCCAGTGCAGAAAAAGTTTTATACGCTTTTTCGGCAGCTTTTTTGACATGGTCCCTAAATGACAGGTTTTTATCTATTATTACGCCTAAATACTTTATGGTCCCCTTTGGTATGATAGTAGCGTCTCTAAGTTTGAAGGATACGTCGGAAATTCTTCTCATGCCAGTTAATAAAACTGCCTCCGTTTTTTCAGGTGCCACCTTGAGCTGTTTACCTTCCATCCATTTGTCTGTTAGTAGCAATGCTTCATTTGCTCTCCGCTTTAGCTCATCATCGGTTCTGCCGCATACCACCACGGCAAGATCGTCTGCGAAGACAACAGTCTCTACTCCTTCGGGCATCTTGAGTCTGAGAACCCCATCGTACATTATATTCCACAACGTTGGGCCCATGACTGATCCCTGTGGAACATCGCTATGGATCTTCTTCGTAGAGCGGTGGCTGTCTGATTCGATGACAATTGTCTTTTCAGATAGGTAGCTATATCATCGCTATCAGGTATGGCGGAAAGCTGCGTCGCGTGACTTCCTCTAGAATGTTTTGCCAGCACGCCGAATTAAACGCGTTGCGCACATCTAGCGTAATTAGAGCGCATATTCTTCTAGTTCCCCTGGTACCCTTTTTTGCAGCGTCTGCAATGGCTACAACTTTGTTGAGAGCGTCAATTGTTGATCGCCCTTCCCTAAAACCGTACTGATTATTTGAGAGGTCTTTGCCGGTCTTCAGTTCTCTTTTAATTCGTTGCAGCAGCAGCTGTTCCAGTAGTTTACCTGCAGTGTCCATCAGGCATAGCGGCCTGAACGATGGTGCTTCGTTGGGCGGCTTGTCTCCTTTCCTTAGCAGTATCATCCTAGCCATTTTCCAGATCTGCGGGAAAACACCTTCTTGTAGGGTCCTGTTCATGACGCTTAGGACGTACTGGGGTACAACATTGCACGCAGTTTTAGTGATTTCGAAAGGAATCATGTCCGGACCAGGTGCTCTGCCTTTGTTAAGCCGATTACTTGCCACTACGAGTTCTTCTGTTGTAAATTCCAAGACTTTACTGCATATCGGTTTCACCCAAATCCGTGCCGGGTGGATTGGGAATAGGGCACGGACAATTTCCTCTATCAAGTCAGGGTGCGGAAACATGTTTGATCTCCGGGGCTTTAGCTGTCTAGTTGCAATTTCGTAAGCATCTCCCCAGGGATTCTCATCGATTTTCTCGCAGAGGTTTGCCCAACATCTCCTCTTCTCGCTATTTATCATTCTCCGCAGCGTTTTCCTCGACTCTACATACTTTAGTCTGGGCGCTTCTTTCTTTGCCGTCGTCTCTGCGTCCTTCTTTTTACATCTCTGGTAGGTACACCTGCTCAGACCACAGATCTTTCTGGCAATATTGATCTCATCGGTACACCAGTACACTTTCTTTTTTTTGCAGAGTTCTTCTACGCCGGTAGACATTCCTTGCATATGTTGGTAAGGTTAGCGATCATCCGTGCTGGCGTGTCAGTTAGTCGGTTCTTTGTCTGTCGTACAAGTGCATCTGCAACTTTTTCCGCATTCATATTCTTTGTTGACCATCCCCTGTGGTATCTGCTTCCAGCTGGATTGCGGCCCGGTTTGTCAAGGACTTCATAATAGATATAGTTGTGGTCGCTAAGTGTTTCCCGTTCGAAGACTTCCCACTTCTTGACCCTGCCTACTAGAGAGACGGTAGCAAGCGTGAGGTCAATTATCGAGCTCGACTCCCGCCTCTGAAACGTTGGTTGTTCACCTTTGTTTATTACGCCCAAGTCTAGTTCCGAGATCCATTCCGCGACAATGTTCCCCCTTTTATCATATTTTCTGCTTCCCCAGAGTATTGATTTGGCATTGAAATCTCCTGCGATTATTATGGCCTTGCTGGTTTGTCCTCTTATGCTATTTCCCAGCTCGCATAGTGAGGCTTCGAGCCGTGTAGGAGTATCATTGTGTGAGTAGTAGCAGCTGTATATTACCACTTCCTTGAGTGCTACCCAGACAAAACCAGGGCCAGTGTCACTGTTTGTTACTATTTCTTTGGTGTTATATATTTTTATGGCTGCGTCACAGTTATGATCTTTGTACCAGTCTCTTCCCGAAACTTTTTTCTTGTTCGGTTCGCTAATGATGGCGATGTCTATGGATAGTTCTGCAGCCGTAGCTTCTATCATATCTTGAGCTGTTTTGCAGCCCATTGAATTGACTTGGAGTATTTTAGCCATTTATGGTTCGTTGGGAACGCCTAGCCTCCGAAAGCGCTTTCTTGAAAGCTGGGCACGCTCCAGTGTCAGCTCTATGCCCGATGGTCTGGCAGATAAGGCAATATGCTTCCCCTGTGCATTCTGTTGCTCGGTGTCCTTCTTTACAATATCTGTAACATGCTTTTTTGTCTGTCTGGGCCGTTGCAGTTGCTGGCCGTGTGGCCAGTCAGCCAGCCAGTGGCCATACCACGACCTAGACACGCCTAGACGTATCAATATTGTTAGGTTTTTTCATAGTGGACAATATATAATGCTTGTAAAACGATAAAATGTGCAGGGTATATAAAATAGTGGTAGGTAGATAATAAAGTAAACAGCATGCCTGGTAAACATAATAAGGATGTCATACGTATGCTTTAGAGATTTATGATGCTTTGTTTATGTTAGAATACGAATTAAGATCATTCATTGTAGGAGCTACCTATAGATAAATTGGTAAACTCCTTCACAGTGAAGTAATATTACAAAACCAACCTTTTTTTTATTATTTGGCCAAAATCTCATCTTCTGTAATAAAAATAATTTATAAAATGCTTCGCGGGCCGCATACAAAGTCGGGGCGGGCCGCATGCGGCCCGCGGGCCGTCATTTTCCCAAGACAAAATTTTGCAAATTTGCGTTTTAAATTCGTGTCTTAGTTGTGGTGCCTTGAGGAACAAAGACAAAATTTTGAAAATTCGCTTCTCAAAATCGTGTCCTAATTATGGAGCCTTGAGGAACCTAGACAAAATTTTAAAAATTCGCGTTTCAGAATTGTGTCTTAGTTGTGGTGTTTTGACGAACCAAGACAAATTTTTTTAAATTTGCTTCTCAAAATCGTATCTTAGTTGTGGTGCCTTGAGGAATCAAGATAAAATTTTGAAAATTTGCGCTTTAAAATCGTATTTTTGTTGTGATGCCTTGAGGAATCAAGACAACATTTTGAACATTCGCGTTTCAAAATCGTGTTTTAATTATAGAGCCTTGAGTAACCAAGATAAAATTTTGAAAATTCGCGTCTGAAAATCGTGGCCTAATTATGGAGCCTTGAGGAACCTAGACAAAATTTAAAAAATTCGCGTTTCAGAATTGTGTCTTAGTTGTGGTGTTTTGACGAACCAAGACAAATTTTTTTAAATTTGCTTCTGAAAATCGTATCTTAGCTGTGGTGCCTTGAGGAATCAAGACAAAATTTTGCGCTTTAAATAGTCCTTTGCGCTTTAAAAAACCTTTTTTTTATTATTTGGCCAAAATCTCATCTTCTGTAATAAGAATAATTTATAAAATGCTTCGCGGGCCGCATACAAGGTCGGGGCGGGCCGCATGCGGCCCGCGGGCCGTCATTTTCCCAGGTCTGGTATAGAGACTAATTCCTTTAGTATTTACGGGATCTATGAGAACCACATCTTCAGCTGCTCTGGAAGCAATGTTAAGTCTGCCTTCCCTGTATATTTTCTTCACAAGTGAAGTAAGGATGGGAGCTTTGAGATGCAAGTGCAACTAAGCGTGGCAAAGTCATACCAAAGGCATACCACAATTTGTTACATATCAATTTATCAATTTGTTACATGTCACAATGACGGGTGTAATATCGGAGCCAATCCTTAACAAGGAAGGTGCCTTGATGCCTGAAAGGCTTTCATTCAAAACACCATTCGAAAAACAGCTACGTTGGACTGAAGAAAACTAACACAAGAAAAGTCAAGGACACATTCTTGTACAGAGACGGCTTCAACAAGCATAGTGGAATTGGCGCAGGAACTTGTGGACTGTCCTCCAGGTGCAGCATAACTGTGTCACTGGAGAAGCACACCACGGTTTTCCAAGCAAAAATGTGTCCGAGAAAATTTAAGAATGGACTAGAAAAGTAGAACGGACAGTGAGGCTGCGATAAACGCCCTAACATGTTTAAAATCTAGGACAGTTTGGGAGTCATTTCAGAACCTAAAAAGTTTTGGAACAACATAACAGCGTTACGCTTGCGTGGGTGCCTAGACTCATAGGTCTGGTGGGAAATAAGAGGCGGACGCACTTGTAAAAAACGACGCTGCTGGAGTGCTCCCGATTGCAAGGGAGAAATCCCACACCACCAAAACCCTGGCCCGTAAAGTAATAACAGAGTGAACAAAAAAGATTCATCAGTTACAATGGACCCGCACTAATGGCCAACCACAAATGCAAATTTTGCAGGTGCAGTACATCTAGACGATGGGGATCTGACCAACGACAAATGCAAATTTAGCCGGTGCAGCACATCCAGAAGTTGGGCATCAAGATGGACTTCAGAATATGAACATCCACGTATCGTAGCCTCGATGCAATAAAGAGGACGAAAATGCCTTTCATATCATCTTTCAATGCGAAGTAATCAACATAACAACTGAGAGACTTCTACCGAATCATAAGATACGTAGATTTCTGGACGTAAAACACGGTCTGGATTTATTTGTTTGAATTGAGCAATGTGGCAGAATATAATAGGCCTATAAGGCTGTAGTATTTCAAGGGATGCAAATCCTTGAACCCACACTGGCATGAGAAAAAGAACTAGCTTTTAAGAGAACATTGGTATTTTATTTTTGTTATTAGTTAGTGTTATTAGTACATCGTACAAGCTATGTAGAATTATTTGGAACAATTTCAAAATAGATTCAGTCATTTTAAATTATTTTGGAAAAAGTTTCGGGCAAAAACCGAAAGAACGAAAAGAAATAACCGAAAAGAACCGAAAGAAATAGTATATTTTGTAACTAGGGCGCAAAGTTGTCAATTTCACGCGAGAGCGAAATTGGGCGCACGAACGAAGTAAGGCATTTGACAATGCCGCCCATGTTATAAATAATATTTTTTATTACTTATGCGATGTGGGGGATGTATCGTACAAGTTTTGGATTCAGGGGCCATGAAAAATGGAATCAAATATGAAGAATTTTCAAGCTTTTTCAATTGTCTCCGGTGGTGTGGATTCGTTAAGAACTCTCCTCAATCTCCGGTATCACCATATAATTTACACACATTTTAAAACGTTTTCTTTAATTTTTATTATTATTTTGTAGTGAAAAAAATGTCTGATACTTCACGTCACTTTTTTAATATCGAGGTCTTGATTGTGTTCATTTCATTTTTATTTATTTGTTTTGTTTAATGTTACTTAGCTATATTGAATATTTGCGTGCGTTACCCAGGTGATGTGGAAAGACAATGCGAAGTGGCATTTCTCGTTTTAAAAAACGTGCGTCAAGAAGTACTTCGCACGCATGAGTAATAAAAAGATATTATTTTTTCTTCTATACAAAATTTCGTGTCTTTTGATGTATTATATGTCAATATCCAAGAAATGTCAGAATTCGCGAATTCGAAGAAGGCTTTAAAAAAATCGCGATCTTCGACACCTCTCCGATTTTTACATATTGCATATCAAAACACGCAGAATTTTACACAGATTACGCCAATATAAATTATTATGCAATTTAGTTTGCAATAAGTCAGAAAATCTAAAAAGCTATGCAATTTTGAACCACTTAAAAATCTTAATCTTACCTTAAAAAGGAATAAACGTACCGGAATTAGTTTTAGATTTTCTGAAAGCTTAAAAAAGCTTAACATTTTGAAGTATTTTTGATATTAATATTGTTTCAGACAATCTGACTTTGTGGTCTGTTTAAAAACGGGGTCGAAATTTAGAAACTTTGTCTGCCATTAGCAATAACTTTGAAACCAATCACTCGATTCCATTCAAACTTATCTATATTTGTAACTTGATTCATAAGCAATAAGTGTACAAAGTTTTAATAAAACGAATATCACTTAAACGCAGTCATCAACATTTGCTGTACTAGACTCTCAAGATCAACTAAATTAGCTAGATTTCGCAAATAAACTAATTGTAAATAGACTAGTGAATAGGATGGTTGCGACTGTTACTACGTGGTAATTCATACTTACATTGAATTGATTCAATTCAATGTAAATAGACTAGATTCTATGAATAAATTAAACAGAATGGATTCTAAGAATAAACTAAACAGATTAGATTCAATGAATAAACTATATTGACTAGATTCGTTGAAAAAACTATATAGACTAGATTCCTTGAATAAACCAATATAAACCAAATAGACTAGATTCTATAAATAAACTAGATTATATGAATTAACTAAATAGATTAGATTCTATGAATTAACTAAATAGATTAGATTCTATAAATAAACTAGATTCTATGAATTAACTAAATAGATTAGAATCTATAAATAAACTAAATAGATTAGATGCTACGTATAAACTAATATTAGTTTGTTAGTTGTTGCAATTAAGATTATTTTTTTAATGAGAATTATTGAAGTTTCTAAATTGGTTCGGAAGATTGAATAAAGGTATTATGTACACGTCCGATTCAGTTATTTTTCCCACATTATCTAGCTCGACCATCTCCGTGTATGTTTCTTTTTTTTATTATTATATTAAGTTTAATAATTTAATTAATTAGACGGAATAAACGGAATGACAGAGAGGAGCGGATAATTAGAACGGGGCAATTAAATTAATTCCTAATAATGGGAGAGGTTGTGTGTGTGGACTACACGTGTAACACCGGGATTATCTGCCTGTATGGTAATTTTTTGTTGCTTGCTTTCGTTTTGTTGGGAAAAGTGTAAACAGTTCGATAAATTAAGATTTTTATCTTTTTCGGGCCCGAGTTCTTGATGCAAAGGAATCGATTGGAATGTCCTTTAAATTTGCTTAGATTAATACAGACGGAGCTTCGGAAAGTTTGGCAAATCATTATCGGAGAGAGAAAATGTTGATTGGATGTTTGGTGTAGAAAGGGCTATCGATTACGAGACCATTCTCCCCTCGTTTAATATTATCATTATCATTGTCTTGCTTGACAAAATTATCTCCACTGCTCAAAACACATCGACTGAAATCTAAAAGTGAGTTTCAGTCTATCGGAAGAAATTTTTGGGCTTTTTATCATTTGTATGGCCGAAATTGTTCTTAGCGACTCACGTGAAATTCCTACTTGCTCCGATAATCCTCGCCCGGATTGATTTTCTTCAATTCTGTTCCTAACTTGCAAAATATTCACTTCTGTTCTAGCAGATTTTACCCGCTCTGCAAGTTTAGTATCCTTAAGACAATCTCTTCGACTGATATTTTTCGGTCCATATTGCGGTTGGCAATTTCGCGGATCAAGAAAATGAAACTGTTGTCGGAACCACCTCTGAGTTTGAATAATGAAGTTCGTTCTAATAAAATGCTATACACAAGCAATCCTTTCTTCAATCGGCCACCTCTTCGTTTTCAATTAAACTTGAAGGTTCACTGAATATTCGAGCGTTATTACTTCTTTCTTCTTCTTCTTCTTCTTCTTCTTTTTCTTCTTCTTCTTCTTCTTCTTCGTCTTCTTCCTCTTCCTCTTCTTCTTCTTCTTCTTCTTCTTCTTCTTCTTCTTCTTCTTCTTCTTCTTCCACTTCCTCTTCCTCTTCCTCTTCTTCTTCTTCTTCTTCTTCATCTTCTTCTTCTCCTTCTTCTTCTTCGTCTTCTTCTTATTATTATTATTTCGAATAGGCCTACTTTGGACCACGCTTGTTCAACTGTTTTGGCTTTGACCTTTGCCCAGTATTGTCGCATCTTCTGCCGGTGTAACTCCTTTCTCTCTGCTGTCCAGGGGGTACCTTTCCTTCGAGGTTTTTCCTGAAATCCACGGACTTCCTTCAGGGTGCGTCTCACAGACTGTCTGTTTTTGAGATCTGTTATTCCCAGTTCTTTAATATCCTTCTCGGTCTCTGTCAACCAAGTGGTACGAAGCTTCTTGTTTTGCTAGAAGGTGAACAAACAGTTGGTTAGTCGGTTTGGAGGCAATCTTGCAACGTGGCCATAAAAAGTTACCCTTCTTTTCCTTGCACTTTCGTAGAGCTTATGCCGCCTTCGGAATTCCCCATCTTCCTGTACCAGGCCTATTTTCAATTGATTTCCAATTTCAATTGATTTCCAATTTCTCTATTAGACCCCTTCGGTTCAAGGAAAGACAATCCATGGTATACAGGGCTTCTGATCGTAAGACTGATGTGTAGTGCTTACGTTTCAGGTTGCGTGACAGGCATTTCTTATTATAAGTGTTCTTAGTCAGCCGATAGGCTAGTTCTAACTTGCTGACTCTCTTGGATAATGATGCTCTTTCTGATAAGTTGGGTTCAATCCATTCGGCGAGAAACTTAAATTTCTCAGTCCTCATGATGTTTCCCTGTTCTAGTAACATCTCTCTGTTTGTTTCTCTGATGTTGGTGAAGAATTCTGTTTTCTCCAGCTACCCTTGAAGACCTACTTTGCAGCCTGTTTTCTGAGGCAGTTTACCTGCATTGTTGCCATCTCAAGAGAATCAGCAAACAGTGCCATGTCATCTGAAAAAGCCAGGCAATCTACAACCAGTCCATCGTTCTTACGTCCCAGGTAGATACCACTCTGAGCACCCAAATTGTTTAGTTTCTTGCGCCATTCTCTCATAACTTTTTCAAGGACACAGTTGAAGAGAAGTGGGGAACGTCCATCTCCTTGTCTCACTCCAGTTTTTATTTCGAAGTCTTCTGAAATCTCGCCTCTAAATTTAACCTTGGAATGGGTGTTGGTCAAAGTTTCTAAAATGAGTCTGCGGGTTTTGTTGTCTAGTGCTAGTTCCTGGAGTACTTTTTTAAGCGTTTCTCCATCAATGGAATCGTAGGCCTTCCTAAAATTAACAAAGGTGACAATCACCTTGCGGTTTCTCATCATCTTGGAGTATGCAAGCACAGTTTTAAGATTGAGGATCTGTTGAACACAGGGTCTTCCTTAAGCCCCCCTGGTATTCTCCCAGTTGACTATCCAACTGATTTTCTGCCCTTGTTTGTAACGCCTTCGAGAGAATCTTGTATGTTACCGGGACGAGAGAAATTCCGCGGTAGTTGTTTAGATCAGTGAAATCTCCCTTTTTGTGAAGCGGATGGATCAGAGCAGATTTCCAATCGGGTGGTAATTTCTCTGTTTCCCAGATATCCTGGATGATCTCGGTTAGCTTGCGCACGGCATTGTTTCCAGCACATTTCCACAGTTCAGCAAGAGTCCTCTCCAGCTGCCTTATTATTCTTAAGAAATTGAAAGATCTGGCCAACTTCTTCCAATGAAGGGGGAAGCGAGTCCGGGTTTGGTGTGGTTTGTTTATAGTCGAAGTCTTCGCTGGGTGGATCACAGTTGAGTAGATTTTTAAAGTACTGAGCCAAAAGGTGGCAGTTGTCTTTGTCGTTATAAGCCAGTTTGCCTTGTGAGTCTCTGAAGTGGAGGCTTGGCGGAGCGTGTTTTCTGAGTGCCTGCTTAAAGGTTCCGAAAAAAATCTCTGGAATTGTTCTTAGCAAAGCTCTCTTTGAGTTGGGTTAGTTGGTTTTGTGTGAAGGTTCGTTTGGTTCTTCGAATTATCTTGGCTGTAACATTTCTTGGTTCCAAAAATTTATGCCAATTTTCTTTTCTTTTTCTAGAATTTTTAAAAATTTTAAAATTTTCTAGAATTCCACTTCACCCAGACTATCTGTCTATGGGCTATTGCATTGTCACAGTCTTCAGTCCACCACGGATGCTTCCTTCTTCTAACGAGAGGGGCGAGTTCATTGGCCGCCTTGACCAGAGTCTGCTTCAGTTGGTCCCAGTTGTTTAGGTCTGTGTTGTTCAGTCTCTGACTTACTTCTTGACTGTTCGCTGTACGTCAAACCTTACCATTTTGGAGGTTCTGTGTAATCTAGTGTTTCTAGGCTGGAGTCTCATTTTGATCTTTGAGAGGTAGTGGTCTGAGTCCAGATTGGCGCTTCTTAGGGCCTTCACGTTTTGTGTTTGCTTTTGAGATTTTCGTGAAATGGCCACATGATCAATCTGGAATTCACCCAGGTGGGTATTAGGTGAAATCCAAGTCTTCTGCTTCCGTGGCAAGTGTTTGAAGGCTGTAGACTTCATGATCAACCCAAAAGTCCTACACAGATCCACCAATCGTTCTCCGATGCGGTTGGTTCGCTTATGCGCCGAATAATTGCCCATGTTTCTGTATTTTTTATCTCTTCCCAATTGAGCATTGAAGTCACCAAGCAGTATAACGGTGTGCCGCTCTGGAAGTTTAGAGATAATATCTTCTAAGTCTTCCCAGAATTTATCAATTCTGTCTGGATTGCGTCTATTGTCCTAGTTGATTGGGGCATGTACATTGACTATACTGTAGCCCTTGTTTGCGCATTTGAGAGAGAGGATGGATACACGACTACTCGGGGATTTAAAGTCAGTGACTGAATCCACTGATTATAAATCCTGTACCTAAGTGAGGTACGTTCTTCATTACCTGCTGACCCACTTTTCCTTTAAGGATTCTGTAGCCTTGGGACTCGAAGGCATTCTTCTTCTTCTTAATGGCACTACAACCGATTGCCGGTCTGGGCCTCCTTTATCATGTTTCTCCAAGCGGACCTATCACTCGCCAACGTTCTCCAGTCCTGTACTTGAAGTTTTTGTAGGTCAGTTGTTACCGCATCCTTCCATCTCCCTCTTGGCCTTCCGGCCCTTCTCCTTCCCTCTGGTTGGCCATTGAACAACTTTTTCGGAACCCTATGATCACCCATTCTCTGCATGTGTCCGAGCCATCTCAATCTTGCCACCTTGATGAAACTCACAATATCTGGTTGATTGTAGAGCTGATATAGTTCGTGATTATATCTTCGGCGCCAGATTCCTCGTTCTTGGGTCGCTCCAAATATTACACTTAAAGCCTGTTCTTCGCTCTGTGTTAAGCTCCATGCTTCTGCACCATAGGTTACCACCGGTCTTATCAGTGACCTGTACAGTGTGCACTTATGCTTGGGGTGGATTGTTTTGGACCTAAAAAGTTTAAGTAGCCCATAATAGCACCTGTTAGCAAGAGTTATCCGCCTTCTAATCTCCTCGCCCATCCGGTTTACGCTGTTCAGTTGCGAGCCCAAGTACACAAATGTATCTGCTGTGTCAAAGTGCTTTCCGTCTAGTTCTAGCGATGAGTTTCGTTAGCCACCATGTATTTCGTTTTGTTTACGTTGACATTGAGTCCTAGGTTATTTGCTTCCTTCTCCAGCAGCGAGTAAGTAGTTTTGGTCGCCTGTTCGCTTCTGCAAATTATATCAATGTCGTCGCGTAAGCCAATAGTTGTGTTGACTTAAAGTACACAGTGCCGTTAGTATCCACTCCACTACTCCTAACGGCCTTTTCTAGTACGATGTTAAACAGTAAAGTTGCCAGTGGGTCTCCCTGTCGTAGTCCTTCCTCTGTTATAAAAGTCTCAGACAACTTGTTTCGTATTCTTACTACAGACGATACTTCAGACAGTGTTACTCTGGTTAGGGCTGTCAGTTTTTCAGGGAATCCGAAACTTCATTATCCCCACAGTTTGTGTCTTATAACGCTGTCGTATGCTGCTCTGAAGTCCACGAATAGATGGTGTGTCGTGATATTGAACTCATTACATTTCTCCAGGATCTGCCTAATGCCAAACAGTTGGTCTGTGGTTGACCTGTTTGTGCGGAAACCGCACTGGTATTCACCGATATTCTCTTCTGCGTATGGTAGTAAGCGACGGTACAACACATTAGCGAAGACCTTGTATGCAATGTTTAGCAGCGTTATCCCCCTGTAGTTAGAACAATCTAACTTATCACCTTTCTTGTACAATGGGCATATTATCCCTAACTTCCATTCATCCGGTAGCTTTTCCGTTCTCCATATGTTTAATATGAGATCATGCATGCACGATATTAAGGCTCTACCTCCATACTTCAACAATTCTCCTGGAATGCCATCTGCACCTGGCGCCTTATTGTTCTTGATCCTGCGCACTGCAGTCTCTACTTCTTCTAAGGTGGGTTCCTCCACTTGCTCAGTCCCTAATATTAATGTTGATGTTGGCGGTATACTTTCCTCTTGGACTACGCGAGTGTTCTGGTTGAGTAGGTCCCTGAAGTACTGACCCCACCTCTTGATACACTTTTCTGTGTGTCCGATTACTCTGCCGTCCTTATCCTTACACAGAAGTGGTTGCTGTTTGTAGCCAAGTCTCGCATTTCTGACCTTTTGATAGAGTCCCCGAGTTTCGTTGGCTCGAACTCGAAGGCATGTTCGTCCGTAAATCTGGTTTCCTGTACTGCTGTCAGTATTATGTTAGTCAATCAGTCAAATGTTTCAGTTTACCCACTTTTAGCAGTGAGTTTTCATTAAATGTTGCGAAGAAGCTTTGCTTTGAGTGTACGTCCGGTGATTTCAGGATGCTCCGACTCATCCTTAAAGCATGTTGGTGCGGACTCCCCAGAATCCGAAGGTCCGCTAACGTTCAACATAGGTGACGGTGGATTGGTTACCACCTGGGGTAGTGCATTTAGCTGGATTTTCCTTCATGCTCAGTTGAAGAATATTCTTCATGGGACAGTGGCGAGCCACTGTCCAAGTGGCTTTATTACTTCTTTCAGTTTTTATTAAGTAAAAACAGGACACAATCGAAAATCAACAAAGCAATCAAATTGTGGAGAGGTGGATGTCTTGTTTGAACAATTTGAATATTTGTTATTGTTGAACAATTTTTAAGTCAAAAACTTCAAACGTCAAAAAAAGAAAGATTGCGAAAGATATCGAAAAATTCTCAGAAATTTCGAAAAATTCGAAAGATTTCCCGACTGAACAAAAAAACAGTAAAAGATCCACGATATATTTAAAGTTAAAACATTATTGTTCTAAAAATTCGGGACATTTTAAAATCGTCGCGGGACACATTGTTTAAAATCGAGACTATTCCACCAAAATCGGGACGTTAAGTTGCTCTCAAGAAAACCTAATCTTAATGCAAATCTACCCTTATCAACGAACATTTGTGAATTAGTTTCTCGCAATTTTCTTAGTTTCCAAGTTTTCTTGACAAAATTCTTCGGCAAGAAGCGTTAGGTGTGAATAAATAAATAAACTTAAAACTCCGTTTAATACATTTCACGGAGGATTATTGCATTTAGTGTGTGCAGCGAGCGGTCCAGGTACACAATTAAGAAAAATAACTTAACCGCGAGACACAAATACCTATACAGAGAAAGAGAGAAGAAGCATTTACGACCGCATATAGTGATTCGGTCACCTTGAGATGTAAACAATAATTAGGCATTGAGAAAATAATGTACACTATACACACTAACACTAACATACTGGTCCAACCACTCCCTGGAATATCCCCGAACGCCTCGCACTCGTGTGCGACGACAGAGACGGGACCATCCACCAAAACAGATATCGGATTATTTTTTCTCGGAACGCAGATAAACGGACGGTGAAAAAGCAACTGCTTTGAATCGAGCTGACTCGACGATATTCCGTTATTGGGATTGCGATTAGCCATTCTCGATTAATTAATTCCAGTTTTGGTAGCGAAAAATCTGAGACAGATTGTTAATTTTAGTCGCAAATACAGTTCGTGAGATACTATCGCTAGATTCAGATAGCGGTTACACTGTTATTTATTGCTGCTTCTTATTCAGTTTACTAGGTTTTAATTTATCTTGATATCAGCAGGAAAAGATTAGATGCATAGATAAGAATAGATTAAGCGATGCAAACTACGCAAACAAGATTAGACTGAGAAGACAAGGCTGGACAAACAAAACTGAACAGATATTATTGGACAGACAAAACTGGACGTAACATACTAGACAGACTAGACTGTACAGACAAGACAGAAGAGTTAATACAGCCAATTGAGAAATAATAATGGGTGAACTAACAAAGAGACGCATAGCTCCGCATCTGTTACAGATGATAAAAAGTTTCCTAACCAACAAAAAATTAGACACCCAAACTACAAACAAAAAATGAGACAGTCGAAATAGAAGTAAGTTGTGGGATTCCTCAGGGCTCTATATTGGATCCTACACTGTGGAACCTCTTATACGACGGCAGAGATGACTGGACAGACGATACTGGAGAGACAAGTGTGGACAGACAAGACTGGACAGGCAAAACTGGATAGATAAGACTAGATAGTCAAGATTGAACAAATAAGACTGGACCAGACAAGCCTGAACAGACGACTTGACAGGCAAGACTAGACAAACAAGACTGAATATACTAGACAGACAAGATAAACAAGTCTGAATAGACTAGACAGACAAGACTCGACAGACAAAACTGGACAGACAAGACTGGACTGAAGTTTTGAACAGACTATACTGGACAGACGATGATAATTAATATCTTTATGTAAAAAGAAAGAATGAATAAAGAAGACGAACTAAACTAAAGCTATATAGGTTTGATGGACAGAGTAATTGCGGTCTAATCTTTAATATAATTCTTATTTTGTGCTCGAGGCGCGATGAGGTTTAAAAATGCCGGCGTTTCCGTTTCTAAACTGAATTCCTTTGGATAATCAAAATAAATCGCCGTGCAATATATTTAATAAAACGAATGTTTTTAAACGGTTCTCAGTATTTATGCAGATTCCTCCTTGTAAATTGCATGTTTTCTCTTCAATAAACGAGAGTTTTTTTTTGCATTTGGTTTGTTGTCTGGATCGAACCTTGCTGGAATCGAATCGAAATTGGGGCCGAGATTTACAATTACATGTTATTATATTTTTATTTGGAAACTATTTGCATAGTTTTGCGATCTTTTTGCGACTGTTAATATTAAGAGGACTCCGCTTTTACTCTAATTCGCGGTTTAAACGCTATCTAATTTAGTTTAGCTAAATTATTAGGTTGTTTAAATAACGTTTTAAAATCATTCGTAATTTTTTTTTTCTCCGAAGCGCGACTTGCGCCCCTTTTCTGACGGAAATAACGTTAAGTAAAGTCTATATTCTGCTTAGTTTATGTTTACAGATATTACGTTAATAATAGTTTAATTGAATGGTATTAGTAATTAGAATGGAACCAATTTTTAAAGCTTACACAATAAATGTTAAACGGCAAGACTAGGTAAATATTATCGAAGAGACGTAGTGTATAGACACGAAAGCAAATGTTTAAATTGTATTGCCACTGCAACTATGCAGTGTACTATAAATAAAGTGTACTCGTTTTTTTCAGCGTGTACTGGCGCTTGAGTCCGCCACCGTTTCCATTCATATTTATTTATACAATGTTCCTGTGTGTGTGTGTACGTGTGTGCGAGAGAATTTCCGTGATTGCGCGTTACGAATCTAGGGTAAAGAGGTGTTTGATCTGGTGGCACGTGGAGCGTGGGTGAATTATCCCATATATTTATATCTGTGCACACTTATCCCGACTAGTTTTACTCGTTTACCCAGCAATCCGTTACTCGATTGTTTTGCGCTCCGTCCGTACCTCCGCGCGGCGCGGCGCCCAGGAATTCACGTCAGAAAACGAACTGGAGCAACGTCGGGAATGTATTTACTTACTTCACTAATGCTCCCAAGCTTTCAGCAAAAATCACTTAATATTGATGCATAGTTTTCAAAACGCTTGTTTTGAAATTACTCAGTATTTAACAAACTAATCTTAAATATTATTATGAAATATTATACAGGGTGTTAGGTAAAGACAGGGTGTTAGGTGTTAGGTTAGGTTTTGGGTATTAGGTGTTAACACCTTAACACGGGGTGTTAGTTTAGGTTTTTGACATGTGTCAAAAATTCAAGTGGTTATTCTTTGGTCTATTCTAAGAATATCTTGTCTTATAACAAATTCTGAAAAACACCTTTGTTTTGAAGATACAGGGTGAACAAATCAGATATTGGATATCTGTTGAAATAATTAATAAAAGTATAGCTTACGCCAATGAGTTTATCAAGTACAAAAAAAATAATGAGTTTATCAAGTACAAACAATTGTTGACGATAACTTGGAACGGCTGTTGTCAAAAATAATTAATTCATTAATCTTAATTTTTGCTGCATGTTTACCTAACACCCTGTATAAAATATAAGTATGCCTGTTTTTGTTGTAAATTGTGAAGGAAAAAAGACTTGTTTAATGGAAAGAGAGTTCGAAAAATTCTCGCCACGAGAAAGTAAAATTCAGCAAAACACGTTTTTAATAAACCGACGATAAATTAAAAACCGAAATAAATAACGCATTTTCTATATTCGCGTTTAACATTTAACAGGTAATTTATATCAATAACATATTTATATTTCTCCGTTGCTCAAAGTTTTCGCTGAATAAACATTCGGTGGACGCGCACTCGCTGCCTGCCTGCCCGTACACACACGTCCGTCTCTAATTAATTTATCGCCGCATTTCACGAGTTATTAGCCTGACCATTTGATCTCACCGTCTCTGACCTTTGCCACCATCAACAACAACACATTTCCAAAAATTTCAATACACAAATCTCTTACATAAAAATCAACATTCACGAATACCATTCGACAAACCACACTGATTTTACACAAGACTAGATAAAGAAGAGTATACATATTATAATAGACAAGAGTCTTGACTATCTAGTCTTGTTTATCTAGTCTTGTTTGTCTAGTCTTGTCTGTCTAGTCTTGTCTGTCTGTAGATTGTAGATTGTAGATTGTAGATATGGTGGTGACGACTTGTACTGCGACCTTTATAGATCTATTGTACCCCACCCTCCTCCTCCAAGTGTTGGTGTACTTACCCATTTAGAGCGCCTCATCTAATCCTGATTCCTTTAGGAATCTCAGGATCTGGGTGGGATTCAAGGTCTGCAGCTCCTCTGTGTTCAAGCAGTGAGCCCCAAGGTACATCTGTCTCTTGCGGAGTAATGCTCCGCAGTCTTTGAAGAGATGTATGGGGGTTTCCTCTGCTGAGCCACAGAATCTGCATCCATCATCCTCCTCTAGGCCTAGGGCCTTGAGATGTTTCCTAAGTCTGCAGTGTCCCGTCAGGGCTCCTGTCAGAATTCTGAGCTTGTTCCTGCTTAGTTTCAGGCAAGCTCCCGTTCTCTTCTGGTTAAAAGATCCCAGCATCACTTTGGATTGAATTAGCCCTGGAAGTTCTTCCCAGGTTTTCATCCATTTTCCTCTTATTTCTTCATCTAAACTTTTGCGGATGGTGTTCACGTTCATACCGCAAAAGGGTTCCGGACCTATAAAGGGGCTACTGGATCCCTTGTTTGCTAGGTGATCGGCTTCTTCGTTTCCGTCTATACCAGTGTGTCCTGGTACCCAGTATAGCGTTACTTTATTATCCCTGCCAAGCTTGTTCAGCTTCCCCACACAGTCCCATACCAGTTTGGATCTGATGGTGTATGAGCTAATGGTCTTGATGGCTGCTTGGCTATCTGACAGGATAGCAATTCGTTTTTTGCGGTAATTCCTGTCGAGGTTAAACTTTGCACATCTTTCGATTGCGTTGACCTCTGCTTGGAAGATACTTGGGGATGTTCCCATGGATTCGGAGTATCTGGTACGAGGTCCAAACACTCCTGCACCAGTGCCTTCCTTTGTCTTCGAACCATCTGTATACCACTTGATGGCATTTTGCTCTATGTGGTATGCTGAGGATTCGTCGCTTCAATCGGCTTTACTACTACACATTGCTGTGTAGTTTTTCTCGAAGTGGTATTTGCATACCATTTCGTCTTTTGGTACTTCCAGCCAGGGGATCTTGGCAGCGAGGCTGTTTCGGTCTCTGCTCCCGATTATTTTGCCTCTGCCCATTCCTTCCTTGCTGAACGTTACGATCGCCGATCTGGCGGCGCTCTCCACCACAAGGTGCAGCGGAGTCAGATCCAGCAGCAGCTCCAATGCTGCTGTCGGACACGACCCCATCGCCCCCGTGATGCAGACACACGCCAGTATTTGAATCTTCTCAAGCTGTTTCCTCATAGAGGCCAGCTTGATTCTACTTCCCCACGCAACCGCCCCATAAGTGATTGCAGGTCTCACTATCATGGTGTACATCCATCGCAGGATGGTGGGGTTACAACCCCACGTTTTCCTGCCAGATTTCTGCACACCATTAAGGCGCGTTTGGCTTTACCTACCACTGCCTCAGCGTGTCTAGTCCATAGGAGTTTGCTATCTAGTGTGATACCCAGATACCTTATCTCCTGTTGGTATTCTACTGCCTTCCCATCTATGAGTATGGGATGTAGGCAGTTTAGTTTTCTCCTTCTAGTAAATGGTATCACCGTGGTTTTGCTCGGGTTGAGTCTCAATCCCACTGTTTGACACCATCTACTAGTTACTTTGAGGCCTCTCTGAACAATTTCACAGAGCGTTCACTCAAATTTTCCTCTGGCCATTATGACAATGTCATCGGCGTAACCTTGACATTTGATGTCTAGGTCGTTTAGCCTAACCAGTAGTTCATCAACTACCAGGCTCCACATTAGCGGTGATAGTACACCTCCCTGTGGGCACCCTCGAGTTGTGGAGATCTTAATGGTGTCTTTTCCCACTTGTGTCTCCGCCGTTCTAGTTCTCAGCATTTCTCCCATCCACTTTGAGATAGTGCTGTCGATATTCCTTCTTTCGAGGGTCGCCCTGACAGCCTCGTGTGAGGTGTTGTCAAAAGCTCCCTCTATATCCAAGAAGGCACATATCGCTACTTCCTTTGTCTCTAGTGTTGCTTCTATTTCGTTTGTCAGCTGATACAGGGCGGTTTCTGTGGATTTCCCTGCTCTGTAAGCATGCTGTCTCCTGTGTAGTGGTATACCTACCAGCACTATAGTCCTAAGGTAATTATCAATCACCTTCTCCATTGTCTTTAACATAAAAGATGTTAAACTAATGGGTCTAAATGACTTCGGTTGAGTGGTGTCTTTCTTCCCCACCTTCGGTATAAATACCATCTTAGCCCTTCTCCATAGCTCCGGTATATATCCGAGCGCTAAGCTACTTCTAAAGATATTTAGAAGATACGGCATTAGTTCTCTCTCTCCCTTTTGTAGGAAGGCAGGAACTAGTCCGTCCACACCTGGGGCCTTAAAAGGCTGGAAAGTGCCGATAGCCCATCTGATTCGGTTTTCCGTACAGATGGACGCTGCCCTCTTCCAGTCGGCCCGACTTGGTTTCCGTAGTTGCATCAAGCCCTCGGTCTCCCAGTATCCTCTACATCCCGGAAAATATGTTTCTAGTAGGAGGAGAGCTCTTTGCTCTTCATCCTCCGTGAAGGTCCCATCCGGTTTCTTGAGAGTGGTTGTCATTTCCACTCTATCCTTCGCTAGTGCTTTGTGCAGTTTAGCTGCCACCGGCGTGGATTCTATGTTTTCACAGAAGGTCCTAAAGTTTTCCCTTTTTGCCCTTCTGATCTCTTTGTTGTAGGTGGTAAGCACCTCAGAGTATTCTAGCCAATTTCCGTATTGCTTGGCTTTGTTGAAAAGCCTACGTACTTTTGCTCTTAATGTAGACAAATTTTTGTTCCACCATTTTTCGTCCTTATGCTCCTTCACGGTTTTTACCGGGCAGCTGGATTCAAATGTGATTGCTACATTTATTTCTCCTACAGCCTGCTCCAGCACGGTGTAGTGTTTGATACTACCCCGCACTGTCACCTGCTCTAGGTTTTCTTTTAGTTGGGAACTAAACATAGGCCACACAGTTTGTCTGGGGTTTCGAATGGGGGTGTTTTCCTCACTCGCTCTTTCCAGCTCAAACTCTATGATCCTATGATCTGACATTGAGGGCTCACTTGAAACCCTCCACTTTTTAATTAGTTTACTTACGTTAGCGCTACCTACCGTAATATCCAGTACCTCATTTCTGACTTTAGTGACAAATGTTGGTGTGTTCCCAACGTTGTACACAATTAAGTTCTCTTTAATGAGGTATTCTAAAAGGTACTCACCCCTCTTATTAGTGTCCGTGCTGCCTCACATCTCATTGTGTGCGTTCGCGTCACATCCCAGGATGAGTGGCAGCCTTCTCCTAATACAGTGTTCCACCAGCTTTTGTACTTCAATGGGTGATATGCTGTTACCATCGCCAGGGAAGTATGCTGATGCGATCACTACTTCGCGGTGGAGACCCTCGATCTTGATGAGGGCCTGAATCGGAACTAAATCCCGCGTTAAAAATTCTGAAAGACATAAGTAATTTATGCCATTTCTTACCATAATGCAAGTTCTAGGGGCGACCTCACGGCTGTCCCATACCAACTTACATTCCCTGTTGCTAAGGCCTCTGATCTTACCTCCATAGGTCCAGGGTTCTTGAAGCAGCGCTATCCATAAACATCCTAGCCATCACAGCTGAAGCTGCTTTGGCATGATGGATGTTCACTTGGGCTATTTTGGTGTGCCTGCTGGTCATTCTTGTTTTGTGAGAGGAGGTGGCAAGTCCTCCTCTGTCCATACAAGAACATCTATCTCTGCCTCTGTAGACATGGCTGGACTGCTCATGTCTACGAGTGTGAGGTCAAGGTCGTCTTCCCGGGAATCCGGACTGACTTCCTTGTTCTCTGTGTCGGTTAGGTCCCGTACGCATGGATTATTTTTACTTTTGGAATTCATATAAATCCCACGAGTCGCAAGGGAACTAAAGGTCCACCACATCAGAGCCCCGCTTGATAGTGGTAAGGCTGGATACCCTCTGAGGTATCAGAGGTGCTCCGTAAGTGATGGCCGGTTGTCCTTGGCCATGAACCAGTCCCTTTGGCACGGGTCGCATGACACCTTGGGATTAAGGGTTTGGAAGTTCTTGGTTGTTCGCCCTCCGCCGAACGCCCCGACCGGAGTTGTTCCAGTCGTGACGTCCAACGTTATGTTGCGAAACTAAGCCCTCACAGCGCGACAAGGTGACTTCCACATGAGGGCGCCTGGGGGTTCACCTGGACCACTTTAGGAATCACTGATCTATATCTAGTTTATTAATCTCTTATTCTGCGTAATCTTTTCTATTTAGATTTGGTGCTGTAGTTGTACTGCGACCTTCATAGATCTATTCTACCCCACCCTCTTCATCTAAACGTTGGTATACTTACCCACTTAGAGCGCGTGCTATAGTCCTGATTGCTTTAGGAATCTCAGGATCTAGGTGGGATTTAAGGACTGCAACTCCTCTGCTTTCGAGCAGTGGACCTCAAGGAATATTTTTCGCTTGCGGAACAGTGCTGCCCAGTCTTTGAGCAGATGTTTTACTCTGAGCCACAGAATCTGCAGCTGTCATCTTCCTCTAGGCCTAAGGTCTTGAGTTGTTTGCTAAGTCTGTAGTGTCCCGTCAAGACTCCTCTCAGAATTCTAAGCTTGTTCCTGTTTAATCTACAGTCTACAAGTATTAGTAAATAAATAGCGTCTAGTCCAGATAGTTTTGCCAAGATTAGATTACCTCACACCATTTTCTACATTCGGACAAAAGCTAAATTTACTAAATAGGCAAGTATATTCTCTATTTAATTCGGATATTTTTAGGGTTCCGTGCCAAAAACGGAACCCTTATAGGATCACTATGTTGTTCGTCTGTCTGTCCGTCTGTCCGTCCGTCTGTCTGTCTGTCAAGAATATTTTTCTCAGGAACGCGTAGAGGTAACAAGTTGAAATTTGTATCAAATACTCGGGGGGTCTGCGGTCTGTTTCAGCTGTGAAAAAATCAAACTTGTAAGTCAACGCGATCAAAAGATATGACCGTTTATGTCGCATATTTTGCGATTTCACAAGGGAATCAAAACCTATAGGGTACTTCCCGTTGACCTAGAATCATGAAATTTGGCAAGAAGCGGTGTCTTACAGCACATGTAAAGGGAAAAATCTGAAAACCGTAAATATGTACTTTAATTACAAAAAAAATGCGAATTTACTATTAGAAACTTATGAAAATACACTAATGTGTTGCGTGGTATTGTCAGGCACCAGAAGCATATGGGTTGCATACAGTTAGGTCCTCCTAAAGATACCTTACTTACAAGTTTGTACGGAATCCTCGGTGCGCGAGTCACAACTCGCACTTGGTCGGTTTTTTTTTCCGGCTGTGAGTAGATACTGATTTTCTGCTTTTGTTTTAAGTTAAGAGTTTAGATGTTAATCTGCTCTTTTATTGCTATTTTTATTTCTATTTATGTGTACTAAGTTTGTCTGTTTAATTTACTGTTTAATTTAGTTTTATTAAACATTAATTTGCAATTTAAATTAGCAATTTTAATTAACAATTTAAATAATAATTGTTAATTATAATTGGACTAGCTTGTGAAAACTAGACAGACAAAACTAAATATACAAGATTAGACTAGATATTAGATACAAGACTCGACAGACAGGCCTAGATAGACAAATTTGAATTTGGTGTTATCTATTTAATCAATCTACAGTATAAACTTAATAATTTGACGGATGCTTAATCTTGCACTTTCAGTAATCCGGCACTCTGGCTAACGCCCTGGCTTTTCTTTATAAAATAAAATTGTAATGAATATGGTGTTATGTATTTAATCAATTTACAGTATAATCTTGATTATCCGACAGTTGTTTAATCCGGCACGTTCAATAATCCAGCGCTCTGGCTAACGCCCTGGCTTTGCTTTATAAAATAAAACTGTACATGAAATATGGTGTTATCTATTTAATCAATGTACAGTATAATCTTGATAATCCGACAGTTTTTTTTTAATCCGGCAGTTCAATAATCCGGCGCTCTGGCTAACGCCTTGGCTTTTCTTTATAAAATAAAATTGTACATAAAATATGTAAAATTGTTATTTTGTTTTAATCCTTATAATGCCTGGTCCTATATGTGTCGGATTATCAAGATTATACTGTATATAATTGGATGTGTACTAGATGTAAATATTTCAGTGGAGTTGAATGTAATGCGAAGAGATGGTAAGTAGATAAATATTGGTTGGAAAATTTCGTAATTGAATTTATAATCGTATCTTTAACGTCGTTCGGAGACGGGCGCATAGACCATATGTCCGACTAGTAAATATATAAATATCCGAGAGAACGAGAGAAAAAAGAATTCACCTTAAACGGTTCCATTAAAAATTTGATTCTCCGGCGTGCAATTAAAGAGCCCGAATCGAATTCGACTCGTATGTTGAAAATTCTGTGCATTATATTTTTAGTCGACAAAGCGTTGCGTGTATCATTTTTTTTCTTCTACTTTTAATCCAAACAGGAAATTATTCCTCATTTGCATCGCCCAGAGCGCCCGAAAACACACTCCCCCTCCTTCACAGCCCACCTCCAACATGTTCGCTTATTCCGAAATTATCTTTCATAAACTTAAATCCATGCAATTAGTCTAACAAAACGGAGGGTATAGTTTATAGGCAACGACAGAAAATTGTCTTCTTGTTTCTATTAATCTAGTTTTAAATAAATTGCTGAAGTAATAGCCCATATCTAAACTAATACACTTAATGTTTCTTAAAACAAACTCTCGTTAGATTGAAACCTGCGCCGCAAGGTACTTTATGATTTAATTTTTTCAAAACATTCAATTCTATTTTATAATTCGGGCCCTTTTGGTCAGGTCGGGTCGGTGTGCGCGCGAGATCGCAATGCGTGACTATAAAAAGCTCCACGTGCCATATCACGTGCGTTATTTCGGTCTAACGCAATCACCATACAACCAAAACTAACTACACTACATACTAAATATAATAACTAAAAATCAATGCAAATTGTATGTCTGGACTTGTCTGTCAGGTTAGATTAAGTTAAATTGTCTATTAGAGATGTTGTCTGTTAGATATTGTCTGTCAGAACTTGTCTGTCAAGTTTTGTCTGTCAGGTATTATCTGTCAGTTTTTGTCTGTCAGATCTTGTCTGTCATATCTTGTCTGTCAAATCTTGTTTCTCAGTTATTGTCTGACAGGTTTTATCTGTCACATCTTGTCTGTTAAATTTTGTTTGTCAGATCTTCTCTATTAGATGTTGTCTGTCATATCTTGTCCGTCAGATCTTGTCTGTCAGATCTTGCCTGTCGGATCTAGTTTGTCAGATCTTGTCTCTTAGTTCTTGTCTATCAGGTCCTATCTTGTCTGTCAGCTTTTGTCTATCAGATCTTGTCTGTCAGATTTTGTCTATCAGATCTTGTCTGTCAGATTTTGTCTATCAGATCTTGTTTGTCAGATATTGTTTGTCAGATCTTGTCTCTCAGTTCTGTTATGTCAGATCTTATCTGACTAATCTTGCCTATCTAGTATTATCTATCTTGCCTATCTTGTATCTTGCCTATCTTATCTGTCAGGTCTTGCTTTTCTAGTATTGACCGTCAGATCATGTCTGTCAGGTATTGCCTGTCAGTTCAAGACTTCTATGTCAGATCTTATTTGGTAAATCTTGCCTATCATGTCTTGTCTGTTTGAAACCCGTTTATCAGATCTTGTCTGTCTAGTGTGTCTGATCTTGTCTGTTTAGTCCTGTGTGCCTAATTTAATAGGTTATTGTTACTAGTCAATTTCGTAATGTAAATATGAACGTTATTGCGAAAGTATTCGTCTGAATGTAGTGAAACAAGTATGTGCGGATAACAGGATGAGGTTGTAAGACATTGGTCTATAGATTATAAAAATAGTTGGTTTTATGTAAATAGAAATGAGAGAAGAAAAAAATGGAAATAAAATCAATTTGCATATAATTCTAATATTGAGTTTTGAAGTCGATAAAAAGTTCAGTGCTGGTCAGTTGCCTCGAAACGAGAAAGACGGACGTGGAAAAAAAAAGAACAGATACGCACATAAAAAATATTATATTATATTGGAGTCTTTTTTTCTCCTCGTGGGATAGAGAGAAACGGAACCAATTTCTGTGTCTCGAGCCCACCTTTTCGCCAAGATCTACATATAAATCGATAGAATATACCTCCGAGTGTACTACACACTACATGGAAGTAGTTTAGATACATACGAAGATTTTAACGGCATATTAACTATTTATTATTACTCGCTTGCATCAGACCAGACTGGGATTTCTATACACACACACACACACACACACACACGATCCTTAACTCTAACGGAACTTCGGTTTCTCTTAATTTATTTCGCCAATCTTATTAATAATAGTTTCATAAATCTTTCTAAGGTAAATAGTTAACTAACCCGTGCCACGGACTTCGTTTACTAGAACAGTAAATTAAAAGAAAAAAAAAACTAAACGGCAGTTAGCTAAAATCTAATAAAATTTGGTTTCACACAAAATTACGTAACTAATTACTAGGGCAACCAAAAATATGCACTTCAAAAAGTACCTTAAACGCTTAAAATATGCTCTATAAAAATAAAAATATGCATTTAAAATAATATATGCTCATAAATCCGAAACAAAATATATGAAAAAATGTTAAATTCTAGGTAGTAAAACATAAATACAAAAGAAAAATACAGCTGACCTTCAAAATAATTTATTTTAAATTTTTATTACACTAAATGACAACATCTCATTTAAGTTCTCAAAAAGAAAACTATTCCTTTTTGATCGTAGGACTTGTTTGTACATTGAAAAACTTCGTTCCACGTCAAACGAGATTATAGGCCCAAATTAAAATGCTATTGTGCTTCAATAATACTATATTTATTGTAACATGACTTTTAAAGTTAGCTGCTTCGCCGTTAAATCCATTAATTACATACTGAGTATGTTCTATTATCTCAATCTGTTTAGCAAACTGTAGCCCAGACTTTTAATGCGAATTATTGATGCGCTAAGGAATCCATAATTTTAGGCATGAAAATTACATCAAATTTTATTTTACCGTCACTTAGCAGCTCTTTTGAAATTTTGATTGATGCGACCTCTTCGTCCAAATACATTGAATAATTTCACAATTATTTCGAAGTTGGTGGCATAGTACACTGCGGCATCAATCTATGTTCCCCATCTAGTAGTTATTGGTTGCGGCGGAAGTGCGATGCCAGGTGCCGAATCTTAAAAAATCGCTACCCTTGACGGCGATATCAAAAATACTTTTTTACATTGGCTATTAGACGATAGTATAAATTCTTCGAATTTGTTGACAAACTCGATGAAGTCCATGTGCAAGGCAAGTCAGAAGGTTCACTTTTGTATAAAATATTTGTACGGCCTGAGCTGCTTTTATCAAGTATGGAGCGATATCTAATATTTCTCTGTCTCTGTAGCTCTTATAACCCATGGTGGGTCTTGGCTGACTCAACAACTCTCCTCCAATGGACTCTGTTCATCATTAGCTTCTCCGCTTCCATGATATTCAGGGATCTAAGATCTGATGCTATGTTGTTTCTCCACCGTAGTCGCGGTCTTCCTAGTGGTCCTCTACTGGTCAGGGCCTGTTCGCATACCAATCTAACAACTCTTCCATCCTCCTGTCTCTTTACATGGGCGGGCCATCTCAGACTTTCCACTTTTATCGTTCTTACAACATCTAATATAAAGAGTAAAATCTCGATTGAAACTTTCACCCAGAATTTTTATTGAATTATCAATAAGTCTTGCAATAGTGAAGCCTTGTCTAGCGCTGCACTATTTAATACAAATTTTTGCTTAGCGATCAGTTCATCGTGGCCCAAAATTCCAATAACGACGTTTGCTACGTATCTCCTAGTTATATCAGTAGTTTCAAAAATTCGACGCAATTTTTGATGTGATCGACAGTACTTTTTTGTAAAGGTCTTTCACGTAATTGTTCCGAAGAGTGGTTTCTGAGGACGCTTTTTACTCTGTATACTTTCCTAGGGACGACTTAATTTTTTTGTTACGCATTTTATACAATGGTATGTCCGCAAAAATAAGAGCACCACAGAAATCTTCTTCAAATTGAGTAGCTTGTGACTTAGAAGTTTCACCTAAGAAAGGTTGTATAATTTTCTTCTCGTTGTTCCTGTTTATTGGTTCGACATGTTTTGCAGTTGTTAAATGGTGCTTTACCAGGAATATTTTTTCGGTCGATATGGACTTATTACATACTTTGCACAGAAGATATTTCTTGTGACAAAGACGTTTTTGTTTTCGGAATTATCCAAAAATAATTTAAAATTATAACTAAATATAATCTTTTTCATTTGAATTAAATTGTTAGATCTACTGTTACGAACTGGGATTGATTGTCGAACTGGAAACTGGGATGCCGGAGACTCAAAATAAAAAGGGTTATAGAAAAAAGTTGCCTATAAAATCTAAATCTCTTGCATATTCCCTATTTACTTTACCTCCAACTCATCATCTCGGTTATGAAGTGGCGTCTCTCAACACAAGTCTGTTAAGTTTATGGTATGGTAAAAGCCAACATCCTCGATTAGTATTTTTAATACCAACAACCATTGATTCTTGTCGATTTAAACTATGTTGATTAGTCGACTTATTTATAAATCTATTTAAGGTATTATATTTAAGAAAATTAAGATAATACCTATCTCGGCCGACGTCACGCTTCTTGAGATTTCCGTCATAAAACAGATCAATGAATATAAATATTTTAACCAAATTGAGCATAATGCACTAAAAATATGCAGTTATTTCGAAATATGTCTTATCATAGCCAATATGCAATTTATGCTCTTATTGGTGAAATATGAAAAAATATGCCCTTACGAATAGGGCTCTAAATTCATAGTTTAGTCAGAAACACATTTCTAGCTAGTCCATTCTTTTATAAGTAGAACGAGAAAATATATGCATTTGCATATTTTTGGTTGCCCTACTAATTACTGTTGACTTAAAGGCTATAACTATACAGATCATCAAATTTAGATAATTACTATAACTAATAAGTAATCAATTCTAGAGAGACAAAGTCAGACAGGATAAGATGAGACTGGAAAAGTCTAAAACAGCAGACGAATATAAAAATGTACGAGCAAAATATTGTCAATCGTCCAACGACGTCGTCTCCCTCGTCGAAACTACCTCCGGCTTTTTGCCCTTCCTCGCCTTCTTCTTAGCCCTCTCCTCCACGCTGGACGTATCCTCGGAAACTTCGTTCACTTCCTTGGTGTCCGTGCGTTTCAATTTCTTCTTGTTAGATTAAATTGAAAAATTCGCTTTGTTTTTTACCACACTTATATTATGTAAAAATGTTATATAACTTATTATTCACAGTTATATAAATTTCTACACATATCACGACTCGAGTTTCGACGTTTGACGGTCATTTTCAAGTGACTTGAAAAGACTTGAAAAGGACCGTCAAACGTCGAAACTCGAGTCGTGATATGTGTAGAAATTTATATAACTGTGAATAATAAGTTATATAATATTTTTACATAATATAAGTGTGGTAAAAAACAAAGTGAATTTTTCAATTCAATGTAAGTATGGATTACCACGTAGTAACTGTCGCAACCATCCTATTCATCTTCTTGTTAGCTTTCGTGCTAAAATCCGAAGCAGACGTTCGCGACTTGCTCTTCTTATTTTACGCTTCAGTTTGTTGCTAGAATCCAAACTCGCCATAGAATAAGCAGTACCTAGGATTGCATCTATACATCAAACTCAATTAGTAGAATCGCATTACCAAAAACAGAAAACAGATTAATCACAGACAAAGAGAACTCAATTGGCTGCACTGGCAAAACTCGAGTTTAACACTAAGCAGCGAAATATTTATATACAAAACGATCATTAAACCTATTTGGACCTTTGACATCGAACTCTGGGGATGTGCCAGTAAGTCGAATAAAGCGATTTTATGATCCATTACCAACGCTCCCTGGTTTGTAACAAATCGAATGATCTTGTACGCGAACAGAGCGATCGCGCTGTGTGGGGCTAAAACGGCTAAAAGTGTTAGTAGTGAGAAACATGTTTCGCCTTTCTATAAATTTTGGAGATGATCAATCTTTCCGTGTTGATCCCGCACCAGATGAATGAACAAACAACAGACGAAAATACCAAACTGAATAGACAAGACTGTACACAAAAAAGTGGGCAGACAAGAGTAAAAAGACAAGACTAGACAGACAAAATTTGTAGACAAAACTAGAATATAAAACTCTTAGAGATAAATTAAGGTAATTTATAGGTGCCGCAGCCGCATTATCTGCAAATTACACAATACTCGAAGCCTCCGGTAATCCTAGATTGAGTAGTCCATCATACACTACTCTGTGGAGACTTCAATGCAAAGATTGGAAGAGAACAAATGTACAAACGAACCAAAGGCAAACACAGCCTACACAACACTAGTAAGCACAATGGTATGCGGTTCAACCAACTAGCGGCTAGCAATAACTTGCTAGTCAAGTCTAGAATGTTTGAACAACACAAGGACATTCACAAACATACTTGGATATCAAATGATGGTATCACAAGGAATGAGATAGACTAAATTTTAGTAGACGCGAGACATGTAAGCAACGTCCTTGATGTGCAGATGCGGACTAGGACCACATCCTAGTAAGAGCAAAGGTAAGAATGCGCATTTCTAACCACAAAAATAAAGGAGCGGAAAGAGCAAATAGGTGGGAAGTAGATTGTAGATATGGTGGTGACGACTTGTATTGCGACCTTTCTCTATTGTACCCCACCCTCCTCCTCCAACTGTTGGTGTACTTACCCATTTAGAGCGCTTCCTCTATTCCTGATTCCTCTAGGAATTTCAGGACCTGGGTGGGATTCAAGGCCTGCAGCTCCTCTGTGTTCAAGCAGTGAGCCCCAAGGTACATCTGTCTCTTGCGGAGTAATGCTCCGCAGTCTTTGAACAGATGTATGGCGGTTTCCTCTGCTGAGCCACATAATCTGCATCCGTCATCCTCCTCTAGGCCTAGGGCCTTGAGATGTTTCCTAAGTCTGCAGTGTCCCGTCAGGACTCCTGTCAAAATTCTAAGCTTGTTCCTGCTTAGTTTAGGTGGGAAGTATGAAACTAAATGACGAGAGAACCAAAAACGAGTTTTAAAAACAAATATTGGAAAACCTTCCAGAAACCTATGAAGATGAGAACGTAAATGAGATCTGAGGTACAATAGAGCGATCAATATCTAATGCTGCCAAGGAAATACTGGGTACAACACAAAAGAAGAAGCATAAGAAGTGGTTCGAAGATGACTGTCGGAGGGTATTAGAACAGAGAGAAAAAGAATTCTAATGATACAAGAGCCCAATAAGACAAACCGAAGATATCTCAGTGAAATAAAAAGGGAAGCCAGAATAATAAAGGATAAAGAAAAGGAAACATGAACAACAAATACTAGAAGAATTGGAAACCAATTTCAGAGGCAATCAGCTAAATGAAATCTATAGGAAGGCGGACGAAGCAAAATCTGGATTCAGACCAAGAACAGGGAACATCCCGAAGAAGGATGATGGGACCCTAATTACAAATGAGCAAGAAATTATAACGGAATGCCATAGTGTACTTCTCAATATTCAAGTGGACGACAACCAAAATGCACAAGCTTACCACACGGCAGATTTTTCTGCAGAAGACCCCAGCCTGGAGGAGGTCCAAAATTTCATAATGAGGATGAAAAACGGCGCAGAAAAACAACATACCATCGGAATGCATAAAATATGGAGGTGAAGATCTGCATTGGCACATACACCAGCTAATTACCACAATCTGGAAAAAGCAAGAAATACCGAAGAATTGGAAAGAAAGTATTATAATCCCCATACACAAGAAGAGGGATAAATGAAGTGCGCCAATTACAGGGGCATCTCATTGATACAAGATACTATCGATAATTATCCTGCAGCGGTTAATACCTATAGTGGAAGGCGTCGTGGGGGACTACCCTTAGAAAAAACAGCTCTACAGTCGACCGAATATTCACTATTCGACAAATTCTGGAAAGGTGCTGGGAGTTTAATCAAAGGTTGCACCCTATATTTATCGACTTCAAACTAGCCTTCGACAGTGTCTTGCGAGTAGAACTTTAGCAGGCAACTATCAATCCCGCAAAAGCTAATTAAATTTACCCAAATTTGTGTAAATGGATCCAAAAGCAGAGTTATAATTGGAAGCACTGTCTCAAGAGCATTTGACATAAACAACGGGCTGAAACAAGGAGATGCACTATCTCCACTGCTCTTCAATATAGCGCTGGAGAAAGCCACAAGAGCGGCAAATATTAAAGTGAAGATGTACACTATTGATGGACCAAAACTTCCACTTGCCCTTGCGGATGACATCGATGTGATGGCCAGGTCAGTTCTTAAAGTCAAAGAACAGTTCATCAAGATAGAAAAGGAAACGCTTAAAATGGGATTAGCCATAAACGAAACTAAGACCAAATACATGTACATATCGAGGCAGGCTCAAAGAGATGGGACCATTTGAGATTTTAATTTCGAGAGGTTTAATAGCTTCAAATATCTTGGAGCGGTAATAACGGGCGATAATGACAACAGAAGAGGTCAAAGCCAGAATTCAAAGTGGCAACAGATGTATGTATGCTTTGGACAAAACACTGAGATCAAAACGTTTTAGTGGAAGAGCCAAAATACGAATCTACAAATCGATAATACGACCGGTGGTTATGTATGGCTGTGAAACGTGGACACTCACAGAAGATAGCGAACGAAAATTGAGAGCTTTCGAGTTGAAGGTACTCCGAAGAGTGTTTGGGTCGATACTGGATGTATCTTCTCCATAGGACTAGAAAAAATTGGGAACTCACTGAGTTCTACAAGGAACCCGATATTGTAAATGTGATCAAAGGGATGAGATTGAGATGGGCGGGACATGTCCAAAGATTGCCGAACGAACGAACGGCAAAATTTCCATGGGAGAACTATCCCTCTGGTAAACGACCGCTCGGAAGGCCGCGAATAACGTAATCAGAGATCTACGTACCATGGGATTGGACTACGACCCTCAGATGATGATGGACCGACAGAGGTGGAGACGCACTGTGCAGTCAGCCAGAATCCACTTAAGGCTATAGAGCAACGGAAAAAAAATCGTACATGATGTTCCAGAGAAATGGTCCTAAGACGGATCCCTGTGGAACACCCGCCGTTACTTAATAAAAGAACGTGTTGTAAGACTAGACAGACAAATTTTTAGACAAAAGTAGAATATAAAGCTTTTAGAGAAAAATTAAGATAATTTATGAGTATATAGACTGTATAGGTAGTTAATGAAATTAATAAATAATCCAATAGAATCGTCTTTTGTTTAGTGAATTAGCTTGGCGAATATGAGCGAGTGTGCTCCATCGATTCGCAATTAGTTCGATAAACATGTTAGACGCGGCCTTTATTGGCAATAAAGCCCGCGTATAGGTGGATTTAACCTAATTAGGCAATTTGAAATCGCTAATTGGGTCAAAGAGAAAGTGCGTGCGGGAATTCCTTCAAACGGAAGCAAGGGTTCGCTCGTCCTCCTGGACCGAATCCTACACGCGCCAGCGGATAAGACTTAATATTCACCCAGTTACGCCCGCCGTCGTCGACGGGGAATATTGATAACTCACGTATTAAGCTCAAAGACTTACTCGCATTAGATTAGTTTGTACACTTCATAATCAAATACAATATCTAAATTGGGTAAATAATCATGTCAATCAGGAAAGAATAGCATTTACATGCCTTGCGGGTATAGCTAAGCAAGGCTAAGCCTCTACTTTTTTTGTTAGAAAGAATATATTAATCTTAAATAAAACTTAGTTTAGTTTGTGGACTGAAACTATGCAGTAATGAATCCTGTTAGTCGAGTGGTTCCTCTTTGAAGACGTTACGGTATATTAAGATATCACGGGGAATGATTAGCATCGAGGTGATGTAACGCATTTCGCATTAATGGTAGTCGCAGCGGCGGCGGCCGGAGAAGAAAATTATTAATCTAAACGTTAATTAAAGTGTCCGTCGCTGGTTATTAATTATTGCGCAATTTAGTGTACACGAATGGTAGTTAACAGGAAGCCGATTTCCTGCATGACCTCCGACCCGAACAGAAAAAAAATAAAAATTATTAATAAAACTCTGAAGAAATACAGTAAATTACAACTGTAGAGGAATCGTTTCTCTTTTCGGCCGGGTTATCTAACTAATTAGATATTAGGAATTGATTGAATGGTGGATTTGTATATAGTAGTAACATTTTAAAGGTATTTGTTAGTTAGCAGTGGTCTTCAAACTTTGACAAATTGTCTTGTCTGTCTAGTCTTGTCTGTGTAGTCTTGTCTCTCTAGTCTTGTATGTCTAGTCTTGTCTGTCTAGTCTTGTCTGTCTAGTCTTGTCTGTCTAGACTTGTCTGTCTAGTCTTGTCTGTCTAGTGTTGTCTCTCTAGTCTTGTCTGTCTAGTGTTGTCTCTCTAGTCTTGTCTGTCTAGTCTTGTCTGTCTAGTCTTGTCTGTCTAGTCTTGTCTGTCTAGTCTTGTCTGTCTAGTCTTGTCTGTCTAGTCTTGTCTGTCTAGTCTTGTCTGTCTAGTCTTGTCTGTCTAGTCTTGTCTGTCTAGTCTTGTCTGTCTAGTCTTGTCTGTCTAGTCTTGTCTGTCTAGTCTTGTCTGTCTAGTCTTGTCTGTCTAGTCTTGTCTGTCTAGTCTTGTCTGTCTAGTCTTGTCTGTCTAGTCTTGTCTGTCTAGTCTTGTCTGTCTAGTCTTGTCTGTCTAGTCTTGTCTGTCTAGTCTTGTCTGTCTAGTCTTGTCTGTCTAGTCTTGTCTGTCTAGTCTTGTCTGTCTAGTCTTGTCTGTCTAGTCTTGTCTGTCTAGTCTTGTCTGTCTAGTCTTGTCTGTCTAGTCTTGTCTGTCTAGTCTTGTCTGTCTAGTCTTGTCTGTCTAGTCTTGTCTGTCTAGTCTTGTCTGTCTAGTCTTGTCTGTCTAGTCTTGTCTGTCTAGTCTTGTCTGTCTAGTCTTGTCTGTCTAGTCTTGTCTGTCTAGTCTTGTCTGTCTAGTCTTGTCTGTCTAGTCTTGTCTGTCTAGTCTTGTCTGTCTAGTCTTGTCTGTCTAGTCTTGTCTGTCTAGTCTTGTCTGTCTAGTCTTGTCTGTCTAGTCTTGTCTGTCTAGTCTTGTCTGTCTAGTCTTGTCTGTCTAGTCTTGTCTGTCTAGTCTTGTCTGTCTAGTCTTGTCTGTCTAGTCTTGTCTGTCTAGTCTTGTCTGTCTAGTCTTGTCTGTCTAGTCTTGTCTGTCTAGTCTTGTCTGTCTAGTCTTGTCTGTCTAGTCTTGTCTGTCTAGTCTTGTCTGTCTAGTCTTGTCTGTCTAGTCTTGTCTGTCTAGTCTTGTCTGTCTAGTCTTGTCTGTCTAGTCTTGTCTGTCTAGTCTTGTCTGTCTAGTCTTGTCTGTCTAGTCTTGTCTGTCTAGTCTTGTCTGTCTAGTCTTGTCTGTCTAGTCTTGTCTGTCTAGTCTTGTCTGTCTAGTCTTGTCTGTCTAGTCTTGTCTGTCTAGTCTTGTCTGTCTAGTCTTGTCTGTCTAGTCTTGTCTGTCTAGTCTTGTCTGTCTAGTCTTGTCTGTCTAGTCTTGTCTGTCTAGTCTTGTCTGTCTAGTCTTGTCTGTCTAGTCTTGTCTGTCTAGTCTTGTCTGTCTAGTCTTGTCTGTCTAGTCTTGTCTGTCTAGTCTTGTCTGTCTAGTCTTGTCTGTCTAGTCTTGTCTGTCTAGTCTTGTCTGTCTAGTCTTGTCTGTCTAGTCTTGTCTGTCTAGTCTTGTCTGTCTAGTCTTGTCTGTCTAGTCTTGTCTGTCTAGTCTTGTCTGTCTAGTCTTGTCTGTCTAGTCTTGTCTGTCTAGTCTTGTCTGTCTAGTCTTGTCTGTCTAGTCTTGTCTGTCTAGTCTTGTCTGTCTAGTCTTGTCTGTCTAGTCTTGTCTGTCTAGTCTTGTCTGTCTAGTCTTGTCTGTCTAGTCTTGTCTGTCTAGTCTTGTCTGTCTAGTCTTGTCTGTCTAGTCTTGTCTGTCTAGTCTTGTCTGTCTAGTCTTGTCTGTCTAGTCTTGTCTGTCTAGTCTTGTCTGTCTAGTCTTGTCTGTCTAGTCTTGTCTGTCTAGTCTTGTCTGTCTAGTCTTGTCTGTCTAGTCTTGTCTGTCTAGTCTTGTCTGTCTAGTCTTGTCTGTCTAGTCTTGTCTGTCTAGTCTTGTCTGTCTAGTCTTGTCTGTCTAGTCTTGTCTGTCTAGTCTTGTCTGTCTAGTCTTGTCTGTCTAGTCTTGTCTGTCTAGTCTTGTCTGTCTAGTCTTGTCTGTCTAGTCTTGTCTGTCTAGTCTTGTCTGTCTAGTCTTGTCTGTCTAGTCTTGTCTGTCTAGTCTTGTCTGTCTAGTCTTGTCTGTCTAGTCTTGTCTGTCTAGTCTTGTCTGTCTAGTCTTGTCTGTCTAGTCTTGTCTGTCTAGTCTTGTCTGTCTAGTCTTGTCTGTCTAGTCTTGTCTGTCTAGTCTTGTCTGTCTAGTCTTGTCTGTCTAGTCTTGTCTGTCTAGTCTTGTCTGTCTAGTCTTGTCTGTCTAGTCTTGTCTGTCTAGTCTTGTCTGTCTAGTCTTGTCTGTCTAGTCTTGTCTGTCTAGTCTTGTCTGTCTAGTCTTGTCTGTCTAGTCTTGTCTGTCTAGTCTTGTCTGTCTAGTCTTGTCTGTCTAGTCTTGTCTGTCTAGTCTTGTCTGTCTAGTCTTGTCTGTCTAGTCTTGTCTGTCTAGTCTTGTCTGTCTAGTCTTGTCTGTCTAGTCTTGTCTGTCTAGTCTTGTCTGTCTAGTCTTGTCTGTCTAGTCTTGTCTGTCTAGTCTTGTCTGTCTAGTCTTGTCTGTCTAGTCTTGTCTGTCTAGTCTTGTCTGTCTAGTCTTGTCTGTCTAGTCTTGTCTGTCTAGTCTTGTCTGTCTAGTCTTGTCTGTCTAGTCTTGTCTGTCTAGTCTTGTCTGTCTAGTCTTGTCTGTCTAGTCTTGTCTGTCTAGTCTTGTCTGTCTAGTCTTGTCTGTCTAGTCTTGTCTGTCTAGTCTTGTCTGTCTAGTCTTGTCTGTCTAGTCTTGTCTGTCTAGTCTTGTCTGTCTAGTCTTGTCTGTCTAGTCTTGTCTGTCTAGTCTTGTCTGTCTAGTCTTGTCTGTCTAGTCTTGTCTGTCTAGTCTTGTCTGTCTAGTCTTGTCTGTCTAGTCTTGTCTGTCTAGTCTTGTCTGTCTAGTCTTGTCTGTCTAGTCTTGTCTGTCTAGTCTTGTCTGTCTAGTCTTGTCTGTCTAGTCTTGTCTGTCTAGTCTTGTCTGTCTAGTCTTGTCTGTCTAGTCTTGTCTGTCTAGTCTTGTCTGTCTAGTCTTGTCTGTCTAGTCTTGTCTGTCTAGTCTTGTCTGTCTAGTCTTGTCTGTCTAGTCTTGTCTGTCTAGTCTTGTCTGTCTAGTCTTGTCTGTCTAGTCTTGTCTGTCTAGTCTTGTCTGTCTAGTCTTGTCTGTCTAGTCTTGTCTGTCTAGTCTTGTCTGTCTAGTCTTGTCTGTCTAGTCTTGTCTGTCTAGTCTTGTCTGTCTAGTCTTGTCTGTCTAGTCTTGTCTGTCTAGTCTTGTCTGTCTAGTCTTGTCTGTCTAGTCTTGTCTGTCTAGTCTTGTCTGTCTAGTCTTGTCTGTCTAGTCTTGTCTGTCTAGTCTTGTCTGTCTAGTCTTGTCTGTCTAGTCTTGTCTGTCTAGTCTTGTCTGTCTAGTCTTGTCTGTCTAGTCTTGTCTGTCTAGTCTTGTCTGTCTAGTCTTGTCTGTCTAGTCTTGTCTGTCTAGTCTTGTCTGTCTAGTCTTGTCTGTCTAGTCTTGTCTGTCTAGTCTTGTCTGTCTAGTCTTGTCTGTCTAGTCTTGTCTGTCTAGTCTTGTCTGTCTAGTCTTGTCTGTCTAGTCTTGTCTGTCTAGTCTTGTCTGTCTAGTCTTGTCTGTCTAGTCTTGTCTGTCTAGTCTTGTCTGTCTAGTCTTGTCTGTCTAGTCTTGTCTGTCTAGTCTTGTCTGTCTAGTCTTGTCTGTCTAGTCTTGTCTGTCTAGTCTTGTCTGTCTAGTCTTGTCTGTCTAGTCTTGTCTGTCTAGTCTTGTCTGTCTAGTCTTGTCTGTCTAGTCTTGTCTGTCTAGTCTTGTCTGTCTAGTCTTGTCTGTCTAGTCTTGTCTTCTAGTCTTCTCTATCTAGTCTTGTCTGTCTAATCCTGCCTGTTTAGTTTTTGAATATATGTGGTTTAGTTAGTGTAGGTATGGGTTATAAAATATTTTTTATTTTTCTAATATTGAATAAATTTTGAGCGAACGAGAAAAGTTTCTCTTTGTGTGAGTGTGTGTGTGTATTAATAAGTGTAAATAAAAAATATCGTGTTGTTGGGATATGGAGAGGAGGGAGAGAAAGAGAGAAAAATATATACGAAAGCCATTAAATGAAATAAAAACACGGTATGCATAATTTATGTAATTATTTCTGTGAGTACAGTCTAAATGTCGAGAACCTGTTCCTAATCAAAATTCAGGTAATAATGGTCAATCCATAAGACATACTCCGGCGGGTCGAATGTGAATTGCGTCAACTCGTTTTACTTTGTCTAAATATCCAATCTGGTGCCTCTCCTCCTCCTCCACCGCCGCCACCCGAATAAATAGAGACAAGAATATTGTTCGAAGCTCTCTCGCATTCCCAAATCGATTTTTTTTTTCTTCTTTATTACACTCACACACACAGAACAAAGTAGCAACAACCGAATTATTTAAACTACATTCAGATTCTACTAAAGTAGTCCAAAATCGAATAATAATTAGTTTCTCACAAGGATACCTATCAAACAGCCGCCTATTTAAACCGACATTACAGACAACACAGTACAATTTAAGTAAACTACATTTTTTAAATTCCTAAACTAAACTATGTAGATTCTGCATAGTCCACTGCAATTGTTATTTTATACAGGGTGATAGCTAAACATGCGGCAAAAATTTAAGGGATTGTTCCTTGGTTTATTCCAAGTATGATAGTGGCTTATTATTATTATTATTCCTTGGCTTATTCTAAGAATATTTTGTCGTATGATGATTCCTGAAAGACCCTTTAAAAATTTACATTCTTGACTAGTTCGTGTATATTCAACATTCTTAATTAGTAAATGCAAATTCAATTATATTGGCTAAATCATTAGAATTTCATCAATCTTATGATAAAATATTAAGAATAATTAATTATATCAAGAAGATAACTAAAAATAGTCACAATAATGTTAGTTTCTAGATAACACATATCAAAATTATCTACAAAACTTGCAAATATTATTTGCAAAAATTTATTTGCAAGTTTTGTAGATAATTTTGATATGTGTTATCTAGAAACTAACATTATTGTGACTATTTTTAGTTATCTGTGTTACTGATAACGCAACAATTAGATAAATTAGTCTATATCATTTGATATAATCGGACTCATCGAAAATCATCTTTATTTGGATATAATATAGTATTAGTGGATAGTGTAAGAAGCGGCGTACGGTCATGACTCGACTCGAAAAAATCGAGTAATTGGATTCGACGCGCGTTTTCCGGTCCAATTTTTTTATACCTCCAACAGTTTACTTTGAGTTTAACCAAATTAAATGCCCATTTAATATGTTATTAAACTAAACAAAAAATGAACAGATTTAGATCTCGACTATATCCGCATTGTTTTAACTGTTTCATAAATTAAATTAGCAAATGGATTAAAATTAATTGTAGTTTTGAATATTGAGCTGAAAGCAAGCCATCACATGGGTTAAATAGAAAGATGTGATCTTAAAACCTTTGTGATTTATCTAGTCCTTGTTTAGTGCCACGAAAGTGGACTGGGTGCTAGTAAATAGCAAACAAATATGTCGTGTTTTGTGTTGTTTCAACATGAGATTTCTTTTGTAGTTTTAAAAAAGACTTAATAATATTATAGAGCTAGGGAAAGGTTGAATATATTTATATATTGAAGCTATATTCGGCTTTAATAAGTTGGTATAATTGTAGTTTTAACATTGCTAATATAGATGAACCTAGTTTGTAATTCAGGTATAAGACTAGCCTTGCTTTTCTAGTGTTAGTTAGTCTAGATAGTTTTATCCATCTAGTCTAATTGGTTGTATCTGCTTGATCTTGTTTGTCTAGTTTTCTTATCGCCGTCACGATTTTGTTTATTGAATGCTCAGTCTATTTAGTATGTAGAGTGGATTTTAATGGATCGATTTTTGCGAGATTTTGTCGTTAGAAAACGTGCTTTCGTCGATTGTTTTAAATTGTCTGTGTGTAGTTAGTGGTAGCATGTGTGCAAAGAGAGACCGGAAACGGATAAGAAACAAAAATGTGTTTTCAATATACGTCCATCTGGTCCGTGCAAAAACGAATTACGGGGAAATGAAATCCGCACACGCCCCATTTTTTGCCAAAAATAATAATATATAATATGTTACAAGAACAAGCTAAGCAATATTTTAATGACTGAAATGATGCCTTTCCTGTTTTGTTGAGATTTTTGAAAGAAGTATTATTGCCAGGAATGAAAATAAATTGGATTAGCATACTAGCCCCCAGTCCACTTTCGTAACAGTAAACGTGTACTAGATAAATAATAAAATTTTACTGGGCTGATAATAACATGCACATCCCTGTTGTATAATTCAAATATCCTGCTTAGCATTAGCTAGGAAAGTAGTTGTTTCAACGAGGAATTTGTTTTGTAGTCTTAACCCATTTTTGACTACTGTACACAAGCAGGTACACCAATATTTTATCATTTTTACGCTTATCATAAAATTATCATTTTATTTTATCTAATAATATGTAACTAAAACTGGATTGCGTATATATGCTTTATAATTGCTTCTAACTTTACCACACTCAATGAATCCAGATCTTCCCAGTATACCCACTTGAGTACACCCCATTCTCGTTTATGTTTTTGAATTTTTTTTTTCTGTAGCATTTGTTATTTTTTTTTTCCTTCGTGTTTTGGCAAAAATGGGGTAATAAGACCTAATATTATAGAGCTACGAACAGGTTGAATATATTTATATATTCAGGCTACACTTCGCCCTAAATAAGTTTATATGATTGTATCTATAATTAGCATGGGCGTAGCCAAGGGGCGGGTTTTTGGAGTTCATGCTCCCCCCGAAATATCCAAAATATTAAATAAATCCCTTAAATATTTAATTGAAATAAGGAGAGACGACTCTCCTCGAGAGAGCAAAATAAATGTGGAGTTTATGGATCTTATGTGTCAGTTTTACAAAGTAAGTTGGCGCATTTCTGTTATTGTATTTTCTTCAAACCACACTTTTTGTAGTATTATTATTATTATTCTCGTGTCAGAAAACATCATATAAAACATAGATACAAATACTATGACTGCAAACATTATATTATATTGAAAGTAGGAGATTATTACTACGATATCTTCAAATCTGTCAGTAGCTGGAATTACACGGATATCTTCTGTTACTCTTTTGCACACCCCGTTCGAGATGCGTGGTGTGAGCCGTTCGCTGCGTCAAAGCAAGTAACGGGAACGGTCAAGACAAAGTTTTGTCAGGGGCTGAAGGCCAACAGATATTATGAAAGAGTAAAGAAAATAAAGTTAGAATTTGTAAAATTACCACCTTAGAGTCCAAGATAAGAAAATATCGTCGGCTCCTCATGACAAAAATTGGTGTTGACCGTTCCCGTTACTTGCTTTGATGCAGCGAACGGCTCTCACTACGCATCTTGAGCGGAGTGTGCCAAAGAGTAACAGAAGATATCCGTGTAATTTCAGCTACTGACAGATTTAAAGATATCGTAGTGATAATCTCCTACTTGCAATTCTATTATTAATTTGGTTCAAACCATGACATCTCATTTTAAATTAAATTATATTTGACCAACAATTGGCCTCTTTCACTGCATTCTGTGATGCTTCATAAAGTTCATCTTCTGTGCAGGAGATCGGACACAGTCTACAGTGAAGCATATGTTTCACAGTCTGGTTTTCTCCAGAGTCGCACTGAATGCTATCATCTTTAATGTAGCCTCACTTTGCAAGATTGATCTTAGATCTGCCTACTCTTGATCTTAATTCTCTATTCAAGGATTTCCATGTTAACCATCCTTGATCATGATCAGGAGGTAAAGTTTCGGCTATCCATTTCCAGCCCACGGGAAGAGATACCTTAGCTGGACTCTTTCGCATGTAATCTTCAATTCGTTGGATGTTCTATGTTCTCCTAATAGAACTTCAGCCTCTGAGCATATAGTATATGCCCATGTAGAGGATGGATTGCTTCCTGCTCAGCTTCCTTTCCTTGTTTGCAGTTATTTCTCGTAGGGTGGTGGTGCTATTACTGCGAGCTGGTAAAGGCGCTCTGTTGGTGTTGATCTTAAGCATCCAGTTATAGTTCTATATGTTTCATAGAGAGCTACGTCCACCTGTTTAGCATGAGTTGATTTATACCAAACCGGATAGGCGTACTCTGCAGTTGAATAGCACTATGCCATTGCAGATGTTCGAATGGTGTCAGGTTGACTACCCCAGCCAGTTTTCTCAGAAGATTATTCCTGGTGGAAACTTTTGACTTGGTGTTCAGACAGTGTTTCTTGTAGATAAGAGCTCTGTCCAATGTCAGTCCTAGAAATTTTGGGGTGTAACAGTGTTCCAGTTCTACTCCTGAACATACTACCTTCAATTCACGAAAGGCTTCCCTGTTTCTCAAGTGACACATACTGTGTCTTGGAGGGATTTGGTTTCGGAAATAGTATTTGGACAGGCCCTTAAGAGTACTAGTGAGGTTATTCTCAACTGATGCAGACACACTGTGCAGCAAGTGCGTGATCATCAGCGTACTATGAGCTACTATGAGCTGGTCATTTGTTTACACATTGGACAGAAATGGAGCGAGAACACTTCCTTGGGGTAGCCCATTCTTATGTGGTCTCTATCGGCTACGTTTCCCTTGGAAGTCCACAAAATACCTCCGTTTCTGCAACAGAGTGGCAATGAACCTGGTTAGGATGGAGTTCTTACTCAACATATAGACCTTAGCAAGTAGGAGCTGAGGGTTAACAGTGTCGTAGGCTGCCGATAAATCAACAAATGCCATTCTGGTTACCTTAGCTGCTTCGAAACCATCTTCTATGAACTGCGTAATATTCATCAACTGTCCAGTACAGCTTTTGCCGGGACGAAATCCCGCTTGTTCGGGTATGAGCAGAGGATCAATTTCGGGTAGAAGGTGATTCAGAATCATGCTCTCTAGTAGTTTGTTTGATCTGGTGGTGACACAGGATCTAATTGGTTTGAAGTTCTTCGGGTTGTTCCCTTTGGCAGGTTTCAACAGAACGGCTCTTCTGCCATATCCTTGGGATTTGATAATTCTTCATGCAGTTATTGAAGAGCTGGAGAAACCATTCCTTTGTTTTTAAGCCGAAGTGCTTAATTTGTTCTGTCCGAGTGTCATCCAAGCCGGCTAATTTTCAATTTTTAGTCTGTTTGATAGCCTTCTCCAGTTCTGCCATTCTGATTGGTATTGTAAGATCGTTACTTTCCTCTTGAATTTTTCTTTAATGTCTGGGCACTTTGTTCTTGTGGATGGGTTTCCCGTTCGGCAAAAGCTGATGTGCTATTTGGTTGACAATGATGTACAGAGGTCTTTGTCGGATCATTGCTTAGCCTTCTTAAAAGTCTCCATGCCTTATGACTGTCTCTTCTCAGATCCAGGTCTTCTATAGTTCTAGCTCATTGATCCCGTTTTGTTTGTCTAATGACCATACTACCTTCAATTCACGAAAGGATTCCCTGTTTTTTTCCCAAGTAAAAGGCACACGCTTGTGCCTTGGAGGGATTTGGTTTCAGTTGGTTTGCGAAATAGTATTTGGACAGACCCTAAAATCTGATTCAAAATCTTTACACTGTGCAACAAGAGCTAAATCGTCAACGTACACGAATCTCCTGGTGTTGGGAGCTATGGGCTGGTCATTTGTATACACATTGAACGGAGACGGAGCGAGAACACTTCCTTGGGGTAAGACATTCTTCTGTAGCTCGTAGGAGATGATCTGTTTCCAGCTTATACTGTTGATTCACTGAAAGGGTTTTCTTCAAATAACTTCCTGTATAGGTAGGGCAGCTTCATCTGATATGAAACCAGGGGTAAATGAAATCCGGCAACCAATTCTTTACAGCTGTGATAAAGATGTCATAGGATTCTAGTATGGGTTTTATTGAAGACACTTCGATGTCCAACATATCTGCAAATTTCTGTATTGAATCGAATGTTTCTTTCTAATTTATAAAGTCAAACGTATAGATCGTAAAAAAAACGTATAGATCGTATATCGAGTTCAATAAGCGCGGTTTTTAAGAAGGATTTATGGACCTAGGAAAACACAGGAAGGTTATAGACTGAGATCCAATGCAGAAATTTATAGAAAAATTGACAACCTTGAAGTCATGATCAGAAAACGGCGACTTCAGTGCTACGGACATATGGTCCGCATGGATTGCTCTAAATTAAACAAACAAATTTTTGATAAAATCTGGAACTATAAAGGGCAAGGGGGGCATGTAAAACAAATAAAGGAAGAACTTCAAAAATTAAAAATTACTGAAGAATATTGTCTAAACCGAACAGAGTACAGAAAAAAAATTTTTGGCCTCAAAATTCTTGTCGAGGAAAAGAAGAATCTCAACAGAGGAGAATGGACTGCTGAAAGAAGAGCTGCGCAGTCGACCAGAATGAAAGACTTCTGGAAGAGAAAGAAGGAAACTAGACCTACAAAGAAATGATATTTGCGTGGTCCTTGTTGGCCTGTCTGCCATAAAAAAAGCGCGGTTTTGCAGTACGCGTCCATGTTTAGATAACGATGGAGCTGCTGCTGGATCTGACTCCGATGCACCTTGTGGTGGAGAGCGCCGCCAGATCGGCGATCGTAAGATTCAGCAAGGAAGGAATGGGCAGAGGTAAAATAATCGGGAGCAGAGACCGAAACAGCCTCGCTGCCAAGATCCCCTGGCTGGAAGTACCAAAAGACGAAATGGAATGCAAATACCACTTCGAGAAAAACTACACAGCAATGTGTAGTAGTAAAGCCGATTGGAGCGACGAATCCTCAGCATACCACATAGAGCAAAATGCCATCAAGTGGTATACAGATGGTTCGAAGACAAAGGAAGGCACTGGTGCAGGAGTGTTTGGACCTCGTACCAGATACTCCGAATCCATGGAAACATCCCCAAGTATCTTCCAAGCAGAGGTACACGCAATCGAAAGATGTGCACAGTTTAACCTCGACAGGAAGTACCGCAAAAAACGAATTGCTATCCTGTCAGATAGCCAAGCAGCCATCAAGGCCATTAGCTCATACACCATCAGATCCAAACTGGTATGGGACTGTGTGGGGAAGCTGAACAAGCTTGGCAGGGATAATAAAGTAACGCTATACTGGGTACCAGGATACACTGGTATAGACGGAAACGAAGAAGCCGATTACCTAGCAAACAAGGGATCCAGTAGCCCCTTTATAGGTCCGGAACCCTTTTGCGGTATGAGCGTGAACACCATCCGCAAAAGTTTAGATGAAGAAATAAGAGGAAAATGGATGAAAACCTTGAAAGAACTTCCAGGGCTAAGGCAATCCAAAGTGATGCTGGGATCTTTTAACCAGAAGAGAACGGAAGCTTGCCTGAAACTAAGCAGGAACAAGCTCAGAATTCTGACAGTAGCCCTGACGGGACACTGCAGACTGAGGAAACATCTCAAGGCCCTAGGCCTAGAGGAGGATGATGGATGCAGATTCTGTGGCTCAGCAGAGGAAACCCCCATACATCTGTTCAAAGACTGCGGAGCATTACTCCGCAAGAGACAGATGTACCTTGGGGCTCACTGCTTGAACACAGAGGAGCTACAGGCCTTGAATCCCACCCAGATCCTGAGATTCCTAAAGGAATCAGGATTAGAGGAGGCGCTCTAAATGGGTAAGTACACCAATACTTGGAGGAGGAGGGTGGGGTACAATAGATCTATAAAGGTCGCAGTACAAGTCGTCACCACCATATCTGCAATCTACAATCTACTTAGAAAACGACGACCGTAGCGAGGAGTTTTCTAATGGACAAGTGCGAAAAACGCCTTACGAACTTATTTTTTCTATTTTGCACCCTTTTATGCCATTTCTAAATACAAAAATCGGCGATACATATTGAGAAAATTGTATCGCACTCGGCGAGGCATAACCGCACGCATATGAGTGCTGTTATGAGTCTATCACAGACGCAAAATAGAAAAACGCGTTTATAATTAGTTAGAAGGTTGATTTGTCAACGAATTGAGTGCAAAATTGGACGTTGTGCAAATTTCCGGCTAGCAAAAAAGCTAAAACTAAAGATTTGAATGCAAGTCAGTATAAGAAATCCTTTTTGTTTGTGTTAGTTTTTAATTTGATTCAAGACAGTCGAGACTTTATACGGATGAAATTCGATCCTCGCTACATGAATGTGCTAAATGCTAATTAAAAAAGATTGAAACGTATTTTCTCGGAATTAATAATTATTCGAAGATCTTCGAATAATTAAACTAAGATGAATTCCAACAAGTTACCAGCACCACCTCAAAGCTTGAATATTGAAGCTTTAAGGGGGGAAACTACATTAGGAGGCTGTTTGATACTGATTTTTTAGGATTTTTTTTTTTGGGTGTGAAAAAATAAATAGAATTTAATAAAATTTGGACATCATTTCATTCATATTTCGAAATATTTCTGTGAATTTTTTTGAATAATTTCAGCCAAAAATAAAAAAGTTACGGTGTGATGTCCGCACCGAAGGTTGTAAGTATAGTTTTCCAATTGCGTGCAGTGTAGCCATTCCGATTTTTATGTGAAATCAAAAAGGTTTTGATTTTACATTAATAAGTTATTTTCTAAGAATATGAACCTCAATGCAGGCGAAAAAAAGTGAAAATTAAAAATTTTGCCGGTGTTGTAACAATTTTTCTTCGATTTTTTTCTCTAATTATGCAAGGAAAAATACCCTTAAAATCATGATGTCATCTCACAAGATGGTTCATATAATTCGAGATTTTATAAAGAATCATACAATCAATTTTCATAATGATCGGTTCCACACTTTTTGAGTTAGATTGCACGCAAATGTGAAAAAAGTCATTTCGAGATAAACGAGGTAATGCTCCGCTCGAGTCTGTAGCCTGTACCCGATGTGCTATGGTTCTATGCTCATAAAATCTAAACGAATGCGAATTTCGATTTGAAATTTTCGATTTTTACAGCGTATTCTTGGATAGTTAAACTAACGATTTATGCAATAAAAAAAATCGGATTTTTTAAACATCGTCTAAGAAGTCTAAAAACTAATTCGACAAAGAAACTTTTAATTACACGTGTGAGATGTTGAAAGCATTACAAGGTTTCTTGTTTTACGTCTTTTTGGGTAATTTTTGCTTGCATAAAATCACCAGAAATATCGATTTACACAGTTTCTAAATAACTTTGTTGCGACACAAAACACAAATGTTATAATATATGTTTTTGCGCTAAATACTTGTTTTTTTTTAACTCAATTTATTAAGTAGATGCTAAATGCGTAGATAGTTTTTATTAATTAGATTTTTATTTATCTGCAAACCGTTTTAATGTCAAACGGTTACGAATTTTATATTCCGTAAACTAATTCTGACAGGAACCCTGACGGGACACTGCAGACTGAGGACAACTAGTCTTAAAAAAATGCATTCGAAAACTATACGGCAGTTAGATTCTTTTTATAAAATAGAAAGAAACGGGTTTTAACATTTTTTGGAAATCTAGCTAAGGAACGGCGTGAGAGTTATATCACAAAAATTGGAGATGTTAGAGATGTGAAAATTGGTATTTAAATTCTTTGTTAAAAATGAAGAAAGGGGTGTAATACCTTTTTCGGAAAATCTAGTTATGCAGGCTGCAAATGCGGGATAATTATATCTACACTATAGTAATCCTTTTATTGGCATAGGTAATTACATAATTTTTATCCTAACAAAGAAACAAAAGTGCTACATTCATATTTAACAAAAATTAAATAAAACAAACAATTATAAAACTGCTGTAAAAATTGAGAGGTAAGGCAAAATAAAAAAAAACAAACGAACACACAAGCCCCGCTAAAACAAGAAACAAAAACAAAAAATATATAAAGCAACCACAAATAGCAATTCCTCGCACTCTTTTCACAACGACAAAACAAAAAATCACCTCACTATCTGTTTATCTTTTTTTAACTGAACCACCCTTTTCACAAAAGCAAACCGGCTCCGTCTTCACTTATGCACGAAACCCAGTCGTCTACCACCGGTCTCTCCTCATTGCTCCACTAGCATCCATCACAGCTTTGTGCCCAATGAGCCCACATGTCACTAGCTTCCTCACATATGCCACACAGCTTAAAGCGAGTGTTCATCCAGTATTTCTTCTGACCCGCACCTGTATCGTGCAATCAATGCCTGCGGCAGCCTAGCTCCTTTAAGGTACAACGGAAGTCTTTGGAAAACTTGTACGCTCCTGTATTCAGAGAAGAACTTACTCCCTTCGATCTTCCTCTGACGACACTGCAGCTCCACCTCGGCTAACCTTTCATACACCAATTCTTCCACCTTCCTTCCATTCCCAAACATTCTCATTCTTCATATGCCCAGCCACAGCTTTCATACAGTTTCTTTCTTTCGCTCCCCCATTTTGTGCCCTTATTTACACCAAAACCTTCCATTCTTACAACTCTCAGCACTTCTTTTACAAAGGGGTCTGATGTTACTAGAGTAATATCCTTTAATTTGAAGTGATTTGAAACGGCATAGTTATAATTGACGATTTCGCATACTGGAATTATATCTAAAAAGTTTGGAGATGTTAGAGATGTGAAAATTGGTATTTAAATATTGCTTTAAAAATGAAGAAAGGGGTGTAATGCCATTTTCCGAAAATCTAGCTATGGAAGCTGCAAATGCGGGATACTTATAACTAAAAAATTTGGAGATGTTAGAGATGTGAAAATTGGTATTTAAATTTTGCTTTAAAAATGAAGAAAGGGGTGTAATACCATTTTCCGAAAATCTAGCTATGGAAGCTGCAAATGCGGGATACTTATAACTAAGAAATTTGGAGATGTTAGAGATGTGAAAATTGGTATTTAAATTTTGCTTTAAAAAGGACGAATGGGGTGTAATACCATTTTCCAAAAATCTAGCTATGGAAGCTGCAAATGCGGGATACTTATAACTAAAAAATTTGGAGATGTTAGAGATGTGAAAATTGGTATTTAAATTTTGCTTTAAAAATGAAGAAAGGGGTGTAATACCATTTTCCGAAAATCTAGCTATGGAAGCTGCAAATGCGGGATACTTATAACTAAGAAATTTGGAGATGTTAGAGATGTGAAAATTGGTATTTAAATTTTGCTTTAAAAAGGACGAATGGGGTGTAATACCATTTTCCAAAAATCTAGCTATGGAAGCTGCAAATGCGGGATACTTATAACTAAAAAAATTGGAGATGTTAGAGATGTGAAAATTGGTATTTAAATTTTGCTTTAAAAAGGAAGAATGGGGTATAATACCATTTTCCGAAAATCTAGCTATGGAGGCTGCAAATGCGGGATACTTTATCTAAAAAAATTGGAGATGTTAGAGATGTGAAAATTGGTATTTAAATTTTGCTTTAAAAAGGAAGAATGGGGTGTAATACCATTTTCCAAAAATCTAGCTATGGAAGCTGCAAATGCGGGATACTTATAACTAAAAAAATTGGAGATGTTAGAGATGTGAAAATTGGTATTTAAATTTTGCTTTAAAAAGGAAGAATGGGGTATAATACCATTTTCCGAAAATCAAGCTATGGAGGCTACAAATGCTAGATACATTATCTAAAAAAAATGGAGATGTTAGAGATGTGAAAATTGGTATTTAAATTTTGCTTTAAAAAGGAAGAATGGGGTGTAATACCATTTTCCAAAAATCTAGCTATGGAAGCTGCAAATGCGGGATACTTATAACTAAAAAAATTGGAGATGTTAGAGATGTGAAAATTGGTATTTAAATTTTGCTTTAAAAATTAAGAAATGCGTGTATTGCTATTTTACAAGAATCCAGTTAGAAGAGGTAGAAAAGAATTATTTTGAAAAATACTGTTCATTTGCAGATCTGACAGTTGACATCTGACACTTGACTAATAGTTTATAATTACAACTTAAAATGCTAATTGGAAACAGAAATGTATGTGAGTTTGAGAAAAATGGGTTTTAACATTTTCCGAAAATCCAGCTAAGGAACTGCGCGAGACATATCTAAAAAACTGGAGATGTTAGAGATGTGAAAATTGGTTTTTAAATTCTTATTGCTATTTTACAAGAATCCTGTTAAAAGAGGTAGAAAATAATTATTTAAAAATACTGATCATTTGCCTGCACAAAATTGTCTCTCTCTCTCTCTCTGTGTGTGTAGCTCTTACCACCCATGGTGGCTTTTGGCTGACTCAACAACTCTCCTCCATTGGACTCTGTCCATCATTAGTTCCTCCGCTTCATGATATTCAGGGATCGAAGATCTGATGCTATGTTGTCTCTTCACCGTAGTCGCGGTCTTCCTAGTGGTCTTCTACCGGTCGGGGCCTGTTCCCATTCCAATCCAACTCGTCCATCCTCCTGTCTCTTTACATGGCCGGCCCATCTCAGTCTTTCCGCTTTTATCGTTCTTACAATGTCTGTCTTACAATGTCATATAGTTCTTCTATTTCCCAGTTTTTCCTACTGCGGCACTGTTATGTAGTTTCATCCCTTATAGGCCCATATATATATATATATATATATATATATATATATATATATATATAGATATATATATATATATATATATATATATATATATATATATATATACCGTAGTATTTTTCTCTCGGTAACTCTCAGTCTGTTTTCGTTCTTTTTTGTCATTGTCCAGGATTCGGAAGCGTAAGTCATAATCGGTCTTATAATGGAGTAGTTAGTATATTCTTATTTTGGTAGTCCGAGATACATTTTTTGATTTAATTATTCTGTGCAATGCAAAACAACATCAATTGGCACTTTGTATTCTGTTGTTAATTTCTTTGGTCATATCATTGTCCGACGTGATAGTGGCACCCAGATATTTAAATTCCTGGACTCTTTCGAAGTTGTCTTGGTCCATCGTCACATTTTGTCCTATCCTATCCCTACGTTTAGTCCTTGATGTTGTCATGTACTTAGTTTTATGTTTTATGTTGGCTATTAAATTCTAGCATGTGCTAGAGTTTTAATTCTGCTCCTTCCAAAAAAAAAAGGACAAAAGGAGATAATAATAATGCCAACCACAGCAAAATACTCCGCCTGTGATGGGGATGCGTGAACTGAGTAGCTCTGGAACATCACTGCCGGTCCCAAGCCCGGAAAAGGAGGAGGGTTAAGCATAGGGCTAACAACCCGATCTTGTAAAAAGAGATACTGTTATGAAAACCAACGATTCGGAACAGGATGGACACACGACAACGGCCATGGCTATGTAAGAAGGATATGAGTATTGGAACCCTGAATATACTTAGTTGGCACAGACTAGGAGCAACGCAGAGGACGATAGAACAGTTAGAGAAAATCGAGTTGGATTTCACGGCAATACAGGAGATCCGATGGACGGACTCAGGACACCAGAGGATTGGAAATTCTGATGTATTTTATAGCGGAAGTCGAAACCAACGCCACGAATTTGGAACTGGTTTTGTCGTGCGAGAGGAACTGGTAGGATCTGTTATCGAGTTTAGACCTGTGAATCAACGGATCTGTCAAATCAGATTTACAGCCAAGTGGTATAACTATTCGATGTTATCCATACACGCCCCAACTGAAGAAAAAGACGACCTAAGTAAGGAATCCTTCTATGATTAAATAGAAAGAGCTATAGACGAAATACCCAAACAAAACATGGTAATAATGTTGGGAGACTTCAACGCTAAAGTAGGAGGCCTTTAGGCCAGTAGTCGGCAAATATAGCCTGCAAGTGCCGGATTTCTGCCTAGGCCTACAAGGCCCGGGCCTAGGGGCCCTGCCAGCCTAGGGGCCGCGGTGGCGGATTCTTTACATAAGCTCAAAAGCCTGGCTCTTATCCAAAATGGCGTGACACAGAATATTGATGCCGACTTTTCTTCTTCAAGGCGTCAGTACGCAGATAAAACTAGGTATCTATCGATGTCACTTTTTGCCGAACATTAAGCAATGGTGAAACACTACCTCGAAATTGGCTCATATTTTCGAAGAGCAAGGGTGCAGTGTTTTGCGCCCCTTGTAAAATGTTTGGCAAATTGGGGTCGCTAGCTAATGAAGCGTACAACGACTGGATAAACGCAGTTCAAAGGATAAAGCAACATGATAATTCGACTTGATAATTCAGCACTTGCGACACTATCAGCTAGGTTTACGAATACTGGCAGAAGAGTTGACAAGAGTCTTGTTCTTCAAACGGAAGAAGAAACAAAATACTGGCATGTGGTTTTGATTCGCATTGTGGCTGTTGTGAAGTCACTTTCTGCCCGCGGATTGCCGGGTTGCCTATTATAAAAAAATAGTGGGAACTATGTTATGACCCTAGAACTTTTGGCTGAGTTCGATCCTTTTCTGGACTTACAATTAAAACCCCACGGTACAAAGGAAGTGGCACAACATCATATCTTTCCTCAAAAATATGCGATGAAATGATCAATATCATGGCAGAAAAGGTAATAAATACAATTGTGACTGAGATAAAGTATGCCCAATATTTCTCTACTCCGGACATTTCTCAGGTAGATCAACTTTCTTTCATAGCGAGATATGTGTCTGAAGGCGGATGTCCTGTCGAACGATTTTTGAAATTCATTCCAAATTGTGGCCATAAAGCGGAAGACCTGGCTAAAGTCGTCCTAGAGACATTGAAAATCACGACTTGGATATCGCCGATTGCCGGGGGCAGTCTTACGATAATGTTAACAATATGTCGGGTGTATATTCTGGTCTTCAAGCGAGAATAAAACAAGTGAACTCCTCTGATAGATTTCGTTTCCTGTTCGACTCACTCACTGAATCTTGTTGGATCCTGTGCGGCCGAGTCTTGTCAAGCTGCTGTATTTTTGTTCGGTATTTTGCAGTCATTGTATATTTTTTTTTTCGGCATCAACATACGGATGGGAAATTTTTCTGTCGAAACTGAAGTCAAATTCAACAGTCGTGAAGAGTCTTTCTCAGACAAGATGGTCTGCTAGAGCTGACGCCTGCCGAAGTCTATGTTGCTCCTGGGATGAGATCATGGCAGTTCTCCAGATAATTTCCAATGATGCAAATGAAAACGATCTACTCGCTCTGAGGCTTCAGGTCTTCTGAATTCATTAGTCTCGATGGGAACTTGCTTTTTGTCACTTCTCTGGACTGTCTTCTTGGAAAGGTTCAACAAAGTAAGCAAATCTCTCCAATCTGTTAACATCGACCTGGGTACGATCGTTGAACTGTATCAGTCTTTGGTAACACACCTAGAACACTTGGTGTTCTAGGTGTTCACACACTGGAAACCCAGTACCTGTACCTTTGATCATTACGAGTCGAAAGTTATTGAAAAATTCGGTGAAAATAGCTTTACATACGACATGCAGAGGAAACGTAAGCGTAAAGTCCAGTTCGACGAAGTAAAAGGAAACGAGTCCGAACTCTCTGGCAGGGACAGATTCAGAATTAGCATTTTTAACGTCACTATGGATAGACTAATTTAAGAGCTACGAAGACGCGGATCTGCTTATGAGGAGTTAAGTAAAAAGTTTGACTTTCTTACGAAACTACATCGTTTGGAATCTGAAGACATCCGTGGAGCCAAAAACCTTATCTTTTTATCCCGGGGATTTGGATACGATGGGGGCCCAAATGTAAAAAGTGCCTAGGGGCCCTGGGTCTCTAAATCCGGGCCTGTAGCCTGCATGAATACTGTAACGATAACGGAACCCGACTAGTGGACATGGCAGCATCCAACAACCTTGATAAAACCAACAATGTTCGAACACAAGAATATATATACAAAAGAGTAACAAGGAAACAATTCGACCATATATTGGTTATTGCAAGGTATAGCAGCAATGTAATCGACTTAAGAAGCCGTAGAAGCATGGATGCTGATAGTGATCATTTTTTGGTTAGAGCTAAGGTGCGAGCAATAATATCTAGCCAAAAGTACCAAAACATAGTCAAGCCCCCTACATGGAATACTCAAACATTTAAAGACGACAACAAAAAACAAGAATACCAGAGGAGTCTAACAGCACAACTGGAGGCGACATCCAGACAAGAGGATGTTGCGAAAATATGGACTAACATAGAGAGGTCAATAATCGCAAGTACACAAACGATAGTGGGGAAAAGAAAGGCTAAAGTAACTCGTGGTGCGACAAGGAGTGTTAAGAGAAGATAAGCGCAAGAAACATAGCCAGAATGGAGCGCGAGACCCAAATGAACACATAAGGGATAAATACAGACAAACAAGAACAGCAGCACGGAGAACATTTAGAGTAAAAAAAAGAGCACATGAACAAAAAATGCTAGAAGAACTGGAAACAAGTCGAACAAATAACCAAACTAGGAAATTTTTTCAAGAAGTGAGAAACATTAAAGGAGGCTTCAGACCGTGGACTGACATGTTTCTTAAAACAGATAACGGAGGACTAGTGACAGATAAAAACGAGGTGTTGGAGACGTGGAGAAGCTACTTCGACCAATTACTGAACGCGCAGCAGGACCAAGGAAGAGATACGGTCACATACTATACCGCAGATCCACTGGTCGAGGAGGCAATGAGACCTTGAAGAGGTAACGAAGACCATCATGAGAATAATGGAAAACAAATCGCCGGGTAAGGACACAATACCTGTAGAGTGTCTCAAATATGGAGGAGAAACTCTTATCAAATACTTCCACACCCTCATACTCGTGATTTGGAAGGAAGAGAAAATACCAAGTAGTTGGAAAGAGAGTGTCATTGTGCCCCTACACAAAAATGGCGACAAACTACAATGCTCCAACTATCGGGGAATATCATTGATAAATACGGGATATAGTGTCTGGTCCCTAGTACTACTCGAAAGACTAACTCCCTATGTCGAAGGCGACTACCAATGTGGGATCAGGAAAAGAAGATCAACAGTAGACCAGATCTTCACAATACGTCAACTAATGGAGAAGTGCTGGGAGTACGATAAAGTCATACATCAACTCTTCATCGACTTCAAACAAGCGTACGACAACGTCTTGAGGGTGAAGCTGTGGAATGCTACCATGGAACTGGGATTTTGCCGAGTGAACTTGTCAGCTTAACGAAGATCAGCATGGAAGGCTCCAAAAGTGCAATACGGATCGGGGGAAAGTTGTCAATCTTTTTTACTATAAATAATGGCCTGAAACAGGGAGACGCCATCTCCCCACTCCTTTTTAATATAGCTCTGGAGAAGGTAGTGAGGGAGGCAAAAATGGAGGCACTGCTATTTAGAAACCGGGGTCCGCGTCTTATATTGGCCTTTGCGGATGACATAGACATCATTGCAAACACAACAAGGAACGTTAAAGAAGAGTATAAAAAAATAGAATCTGCAGCGGAAAATATGGGACTAAAAATAGTAAAACCAAATACAATATTGTCTGCAACAAGTAATAACTTTAAATGAACAACTCGATTGCATTCAAACTTCAACAAATAGAATTTTTTAAATAAAAGTATCCCGCATTTGCAGCCTCCATAGTTAGATTTTCGGAAAAAGGTATTACACCTATTTCTTAATTTTTAAAGAAAAATCTTAATACCAATTTTCACATCGCTAACATCTCCAGTTTTTTAGATATAAGTCTCGCGCCGCGCAGTTCCTTAGCTAGATTTTCGGAAAATGTTAAAACACATTTTTCTCAAACTCACTTACATTTCTGTTTCCAATTAGGATTTTAAGTTGTAATTATAAACTATTACTCAAGTGTCAGATGTCGACAGATCTGCAAATAAGCAGTATTTTTTTAAATAATTATTTTCTACCTCTTTTAACTGGATTCTTGTAAAATACCAATACACGCATTTCTTTATTTTTAAAGCAGAATTTAAATACGAATTTTCACATCTCTAACATCTCTAGTTTTTTAAATATAAGGATTTCAAACTTACCAATATCTTTAACTTGATCCATAAGAAATAAGTTTGCAATGTTTTAATGAAAACCATACGGAAATATGCGAGAAGATATTTTATTTCAAAAATCTTTGGCCGTTAATAATTTTAAGCCATTTCAATAATTAGCACAAAATGTCCGCAATAAATAATTGCTCAAGGCGTTGAAATCTTATTCGTAATGTTTGCACAAGAAAACTAACTCTATATTTTTCTAGTATAGCTAGTTTAAAATATATGTAAGTTGTCTAAAAGAAGTTAATTTTCTTCGAACGTTTGGTGTCAATGCTGATTGCATTTGTATTATTACGACATATGGTAAGTGGAAGGTGATTTTTGTGCATATCATGTTTCCCGAAAGGTTCGCCGGGTACCCAGGGGAGGGTTTGAACCCTCGTCAAACTCCTCCGGCGACAGCGAGACCGATTTCAATTATTTCCACACAAAACGTCGAAACTTTTTCCACTACGAAATTATTGATTCGTCCAGAAACGTCAATTTAGATAAACAGAGAACTAATACACTAAATATTTCAGAAAACTTTGAAATATTGAAATTAAATCTAATTTATACATTTCGGGCAATTATTTATGTGAATTGAAATGACTAAATATTTAGATAGGTCGATAGCCCTTTGTATACAATATACAATAAATATATTCTCTCTCTCTATCTATTTAGATATTTAATTATTTATATATTCTTGAAGATTTTGATATTATTAAATAGTAAAATTTGTATCTTTTATTCAAAGATTATAATTTTTAGGAAAAAATTGTATACATATCGCCAAACAAATGTATACAATTTTTTCCTAGAAATTATAATCTTTGAAGAAAAGATACAAATTTTACTATTTAATAGAAATTTAATAGTTTCGTTTGTGAGAAACTGTAGAATGGGAGAAAAGTGAGTTAGGTTAGGTTAGGTTAGATTAATAAATATTATATAATATTAAATAGAAACATTTGTATCTTTTCTTCAAAAATTATAATTTTTAGGAAAAAATTGTATACATATCGCCAACAAATGTATACAATTTTTTCCTAGAAATTATAATTTTTGAAGAGAAGATACAAATGTTACTATTTAATAGATATTTAATTGTTTCGCTTGTGAGAAACTGCAGAATGGGAGAAGTGAATTAGGTTAGGTTAAGTTAGATTAATAAACATTAAATATTACATATTATAAAATAGTAACATTTGAATCTTTTCTTCAAAGATTATAATTTTTAGGAAAAAATTGTATACATATCGCCAACAAATGTATACAATGATTTCCTAGAAATAATAATCCTTGAAGAAAAGATACAAATGTTTTTATTTAATAGATATTTAATTGTTTCGTTTGTGAGAAGGTGCAGAATGGGAGAAGTGAGTTAGTCGGCGGTGAATTAGTAAATTCGCGAATGCGGGAGATAAAGTGCGGAGGAAGAGAAAGCGATTTCGCGAAGTTTGCAGTAAACAGGAACATTAAAAAAAATCGCAGAATCTACATTCACGACCCTCAATAAACAGACAAAAAATAACTCGGCGGAAATTTAGGGGTAGTTTTAACTTAGCTGGCGCTTTTTTTCTATTCCAGGAGTAATAGCTTCCACCCTCGATAAATTCCAACTATATATCAAAACAGTGAACACTTTTATTATTTCATAAAAAAAAAAACTATTTCTACATATCCAGCGCACACAACTCTGCATACTTAACTAAATCAATTTTTAATCCATCCCAAAAATATAGTCCAAATATGTAGATTCGTTTATTTTTCAACGCATAAAAGTTTCAACAACAATTGTTTTCCATAACTAATAATAATAGTTTATCTTCCCGCACTACAAGATAAAAACATTAATAAGTAAATTATTGTATGTGAAGGATGCCATTAGTATATGCGTGTGTATTCAAATATTCAAATCGTGCGTAAAAGTTTAATGTAAATTAATTGGAATTTCAGTATTAAACGATTTCTGTTTGTTGTTACTATGGCAACAAACCGCGTCACTAAACAAAAAACTTAGACGTAGCGAAAATAAATTTTCTAACGGATATTGAAATTGTATTTTGAAGAAGAAAGCTCTCCCAGAACGGAGATATTCCTTGGAGCCCGGCCAACGAATATCTCCGTTCTGGGTTCACCTGATTCACCGTATGAATCACCTGATTCACCGTATGCGATTTCTTCTTGTGGGGCTAAAGGACCTAAAGACCAACGTTTTTCAAGAACGGCCTCGTATTCTTAAAGAACTGAAGGCGAGAATCTGTCAGGTAATCGAAAGAATCCTTCATCAGATGCTCCGTGATGTAATGACCAATTTTAGACATCGCCTTCAAGAATGCATCGATTGAGATGGACGACACCTTAATAACGTTATTTATTAACAGATGATTAATGTTTCTTAAATGCTTTTTAACGTAGATTAACATGATACCATTTAAATTGAAAAATAAGCAATAGTTTCTTCCTTACAGTTATTTAAAAAATTCAGGTTTGGCTGCCGCACCCTGTACATAGTGGTTTCCAGGATATATAGACTAACAACTGTTAGAATTCTGAGCTTGTTGAAGTGAAGTTTACAAGACTACATTTTAACACTTTGATGTTTCTAATTTGTGGCGGTGGTGGCCTAGAAGTCAAGGTTTCAGACTTCGGAGGAATATCTCCGTTCTCCTCTCAGTCTGGATTTATCTGGCTCAGATATAACTTAATCTAACCATGTCCTAATCTAGATTAAATCTAGATTAACCTATATTACATCGACAACGACCAAATCGTGTTCCCGTCACAGTGCGTTTTTAGCATTTTTTGCAACGGAGGCGCGGAATGATTAAAAAAAAACGGCAAAGTGCGAGTTGTGACTCGCGCACCGAGCGTTCCGTACAAACTTGTAAGTAAGGTATCTTTTTTTTGTGGAGGACGTAGCAAGCACATTCAGTTAACTTGACATGTGGCCCTCATGAAATGACGACCATCTTAGTACCGCTGCAAGCATAATCTCAAGATGTCGCTGTCGTACAATGGAATTCTACCCTATATTTTATTACCATACATCCCCCATTCCCTATGAGTGTTTAGGGGTTCTGGAACTTCACTATTTGTTTTTACTGCTCAATTTTGCCTGTATACCTATATACCCTGTATAAAGGTATATAGGGTATTTTTTTTAAATAACGCGAATATTTTTAAACTTATTAAAAGAAAACTTTATTTTAGTATTACACTTATTCACTAACTTATATTAAGATCTAGGTTAAGATCTAGTAAAATTTGTATCTTTTATTCAAAGATTATAATTTCTAGGAAAAAATTGTATACATATCGCCAAACAAATGTATACAATTTTTTCCTAGAAATTATAATCTTTGAAGAAAAGATACAAATGTTACTATTTAATAGAAATTTAATAGTTTCGTTTGTGAGAAGCTGCAGAATGGGAGAAGTGAGTCTCCCTATTTCTAGATCTAATATAAATTAAGATATTAACTATTTTTAGATCTATTTCGATACTCTTAACATTCAGTTGTTCAATTGACTGCTTTTGGGCAATTGACTACCAAAAAATATAGGGCGTACGTGATTTAAGTATAATATACATAAATCATATTATCTACAACATATTATATAGATTATGTAGATTATAGTATAATATTATTATGTAGATTATGAACATATTATGTAGATTATAAAGAAAAATTAGACGATATATAATATATACAGGATGTTACGGGACTTGAGTATGTCGCATGTCGGTTATAAACAAGCAAAATTTAGACATAATATATACCCTGTATATATTATGTATATAGAGCGTACGTGATGAAATACATAACGAATATAAACAAAGAAAATTCAGAATAAACAGATTGATGCCAACACATATTTTTTAACCTTCTGACCTAACCGAGGAGGATCTAACTGTATGCAACCCATATGCTTCTGGAGCCTAAAAATACCACGCAACACATTAGTGTATTTTCATAAGTTTCTAATAGTAAATTCGCATTTTTCTTGTAATTTAACCACATATTTACGGTTTTTAGATTTTTCCCTTTACTTGTGCTGTAAGACACCGCTTCTTGCCAAATTTCATGATTCTAGGTCAATGGGAAGTACCCTATAGGTTTTGATTCCCTTGTGAAATCGCAAAATATGCGACATAAACGGTCATATCTTTTGATCCCGTTGACTTACAAGTTTGATTTTTTCACAGCTGAAAGAGACCGCAGACCCGAGTATTTTATACAAATTTCAACTTGTTACCTCTACGCGTTCCTGAGAAAAATGGTCTTGACAGACAGACAGACGGACGGACGGACAGACAGACAGACAGACGGACAACAAAGTGATCCTATAAGGGTTCCGTTTTCGGTACGGAACCCTAAAAAGGAAAAAATAATTCCTTTAAAAAATTAAATAAATAAATAAAAGAAAATTTATTTTTACTACGTCTTTACTAAGTTTTTTGTTTAGCGGCGCGAGTTGTTTCCACAGCAACATCAAACAGAAATCGTTTAATAATGAAATTCCATTTAATTTACTTTGGACTTAGACGCACGATTGTAATAATGGCATCCTTCACACACAATAATGAGTTCATTTTGGTGTGTGAGTAGATAAAAGTATGTTAGCTTGAGACAATTTGAATTAGTATATACTATATTAATATACATTTTATATATTAAAACTGACAGTTAGTTAAAGATAATCTGAATTAGTATGTAATATGTTATTAAACAGTTGATATTTACTAAACTAGATAGTTTATTATAGGCCGAAGCTTTCTTCTTCAAAATACAATTTCAATATCCGTTAGAAAATTTATTATCGCTACGCCTATGTTTTTTGTTTAGTGACGCGAGTTGTTGCCATAGTAACAACAAATAGAAATCGTTTAAAAATGAAACTTAATTTGATTTACATTGGACTTTTACGCATTTGGATACTTTTACACACGATTATAATTTAAAGATACTTTTAACTAGTATGCAATATATTACTAAAAATTTGATATTTACTAAATAGTTAGTTGTAGATAATTTGAATTAGTATGTAATATATTAATAAACATTTGGTATTTACTAAACTAGATAGTTAGATGTAAATAATTTGAATTAGTATGTAGTATGTTATTAAACGTTTGATATTTGTTAAACTAAATAGTCAGTTACATAATGAAGAATGTTATTCGGTTAAATGTCGTATGGAACACGTGAAAGAGATCTAAAAATCGCTTAGCATAATTGCACAATCCAAGAAAGTCGAGATATTGGGATAAAACCACACACTAAATCTAAATCTATTCACAATTATTTCCCGAACAAAAATGTTTAATGTAGAAACCGTGTAAAATATTGAACAAGATAAGAGTGTCGTCTCTGTCTCGTCCGTTACTGACCCGAGGAATTCCCGCGGCACAGAGAGAGCAAGCAAACCGGTGGATTATTCATAATTAAGATGGGAATATTAAAAACAATAATTTATCGTCAGTTTTCGGGATTCGACCAATTAAAACGCGAGAAAAAATCTATTTGTTTGCTGGTTGTCGGAAATTATTGAAATAAATGCAAATTATTGTGAAATCTTTGATATTAAACTCCGTCCCTCTCTCTCAACGTTTAATTGCGCATAAATAAACGAAATTACACGAATCTCTCTCTGTCTAAAACACCAAATTACGATTTTTAAACGCTATCTACTCTCTCTCTCTCTCTCTCTCGCTCGTGTATTTGTTGCTAAATTTCGACTAATTATAATAAATAATACATTACATATCGTATATTATACGCTTAATATACACACTACATACTAAAACTACATTTTATACATCGCGCATTTTTTATGTTTAGGTAACTCAATGTTGCAACATTCACTTTCATATGTTTAGTAGAAGAGAGGACTAGTAAAACTAGTTAGATTAGATTAAATAAGATTAAAGGACAAGAATGTACAGATTATTCTAAAATAGATGCAAAACTAGACAGATAAGATTAGACAGACAAGCTTAGACAGACAAGAATATACAGAAAAACTATATATACAACAGTAGACAGACAAGAGTAGACATACAAGACTAGATATTTCAGATAGAACTAGAAGCATAGATTGAACGAGACTAGAAGTAACTAGACAAGACTAGACAAAAGTATTATCCGTCTAGCTATCCATTATTTATCTAGTCTGTCGGTCTAGTGTTTTTTTCCTAAACTTGACTACTGTTTGTTACATATCAAATAGTATCGGTTTGGCTCTTTAGTCCAGCGGTGGCGAATCTATGGCACGCGTGTCACAGATGGCACGTAGAAAAATTGTAGTAGCACTCAGGAGAAATACTTTTATAAAAAATGTTTAAAAATAAATGTTTGAGAAGAAGAAACTAGACGAAACTAGACGATCTACTTAGCTGTCAATTGTTTATTTTGTCTGTCTGTCTTGTGTTTTGTACCTAGACTTGTCTGCTTATTGCTGTGTATCAAATCGTACCGGTGTAGCTATATAGTCTAGTCTAGCGTGGGCGAAACTATTGACACGCGTAGAAAAATATTAGTGGCACGCGAGAGAAATTTGACCCATCTGGCTGTGTAAAGTGTAAAATGTGAGACTTATATTCACGGTAATTTTCAACTGATTTTCTCAATTAGTAATTTTATTTTCATTAATGGCGACACTCAGGCGCCAGAGAGGCAGAGGCGACTTGGTGGTGCAATTTTGCCATGAAAAGAACCTTGTGATTAGTAACACTAGGTTGCAACTAACTAATAGACGACTCTACTTGACTTGACTCTTGAACAACCCCACTAGGAATTTCAATCCGGTGTCATTTCCAATCCGGGCGGATCCGGCCGAATTTCCACCGATCCGGCCGGATCCGTCCGTGGAATTAAATCTAAGATAATTAACTTTACTCAATTTACTGAGGTCACAACAATTAGGTATTGGAGCAAAATATTTACAAAACGGTTTCAAATTGTAAAAATTTGGACTTTCTGGAGAAATTTGTGGTTTTTAGATTTCCAAAAGTCTTCCAAATAGTCGCGCAGTGAGGAAAATAGCGAGATTCTATAAATGTTAATTTTGTAAAATTTCAACCTCATCTTCATTGATATGTTAATTGCCGTATTTTTCAAAATATTAACAAATCGGTTTTAGATTTTCAAAATTTGAACTTTTTTAAGAAATTTGTGGTTTTTAGATTTCCAAATTACCTCCAAATTCTCTTATTGTATATAGATACTAAAGAAGTCAGAGACTTAATGCTCCCGTGCATTGAGAACTTCTTCCTAATGTTAGTGAGCTCCCAAAATTGATTACAGCTGGAACTTGAAGATGTCCTTAACTTTCTCCATTTAAATTATATTCGCATTAATTGTGAAATGGAAGTTTTCATGTCTTCTGTTCGTTGGTTGAAACACGATTGAGAAAATAGTGATCAATACAAGACTGCTATTTTAAGTTGTGTTAGATTTGGAAACCTTGCGCCGGCGCCGCGGCAATTGGTAGATTAAAAGATAAATCCTGATAATCCCGAATTTAGAGATTTTGGCAAATATCCAGATATTTTCAAAATGATAGATTATTGACTGGTATTTTTGATAATAAAATTGTCAAGAAAATAATGATTGAAATTCAATGCGATTTTTTAAGCCACTTCTTCGAATTCGCGAATTTTGACATATCATGAATATTGACATTTGATACATCAAAAGACGCGAAATTTAGTGTAGAACAAACAACTAATAATATTTTTCTGTTTTGGCAAGATGTAAGCCTAAAATTGGCTGCGGAAAATGGCGTACTTGCGGATTTTCGCCCGAGCTTGCTCCCAAAATGCTCTAAATTGACTGAATCTTTTTATAAATCTGCATGTAGATTAATAAAAACATAAGTAAATTAAATAAAACAATAAACGAGATTGCGGATATCTAAGATTTTGATTTTAAGAATTCATCAGAGCTATAGTAGCATTTTTCACAAGATATTTTGCTTAAATTTTTCCTGTTTTATTTGTAGGATGTAGCAATACTTAATGTGTGTAGTATATTATTGAATACTTTTGTTCCAATTCTGCTGGGAACTCCAGAGCATAACGATAAGTTGCTTCTAGGTCTTTGTAAGTTTTGACTGCTTCTTGTGATATGGTAGTGTTCATCCTTAATCATTCTCAACGATTCTTTATTCTTAGAACAAAGCAAGCTATATTTATAAGAATAAAGGATCGTTTGGAATGATTAAGGATAAACACTAACATTCCACAAGAAGCTGTCAAAATTGTTGCTGTTGTGGCACTGTATTAAGTATTTCCAAAAATTTGAAAACTGGAATGTTTGGCTAGTTCTTATACCTGCCATTGCTCTAACAATTCTTTTTTGTGCAATATAGTACCAATATAGTTCTCCAGAACCATTCCGTAGCACTCCAATTTTGATAGTAGAAATTCAGCATTAATCGTTTCGAAGGCCTTAGCTAAAACATAGAAATGTTAATAACATGTCTCTCAACATCTAACTCGTTTATTATAAATTTGGCCATGTCACACGTGGCTCTTTCCACTAACGGCATAGTTTTAAACCAGGGATGTGCAAATGTTTTGCCTGTTTAAGTATGAAAATTTTACCGCGTGCCGCATTACATCTTTTTCTAATTTAATAGTTATTTGTGTACCACGACCGTTTCATATATACTCGCTTAGATACAACAATAATTATAACAATTATTGACACATTTTTAATTCATATATAAATATAAATTACTTCTGGTTCTTCTTTTGGTTTATCCTAAACAGCATTGGACACGAAATGCCCAAATACAGCACAGTGAGGAAAATAGAGATGTTACCAAGTCTTATTCTTATATTTATGATAGACATCATGATGAATCTGTCTAATGAAATATAATATCTAATTAAATGTCTATTTAGTATAATCAACTTACTATAAATACCGTATTTGTCGGCGCACCCTTAAATTCAACCTACTTTTTGTGCGCCTATAACACGGATCTATGTTTTAGAGGCATTTTTTTGTAAAAAAAGTGTGTGTTATACATCAGAAAATACGGTTATTATTTTAAGTATACATCATTTATCACAAAATCAATTTTGGTTTTGAAAAAACCATGTGGCACCAAACACCACCCAACAACGAAAAATTTGCTACACCGGATCCGGAATATTGGTACCGGATCCGGTAAACGTTTAGTGATGCCGGATCCGGCGGATTACCGGAGGCCGTTTTCTGGATTGCAATCCGTAATCCCCACAACATCACCCACACCACATAATACGAAACCAAATAGACTTTATACTAGTCGACAAGAGATATCGCAATGGTGTACTTGGAGAGTGAGAACGTATCCGGGGGCGGACATTGAGTCAGATCATTACCCCGTAATAGCTCAAATAAGATTCCGCCTTAAAACGATCAAAGATGGATGAGAAACTAACCTAACCTAAGCAAACATGGAGGCACGTCTAAAAGTAACAGAGAAATTAACGACGAAGCTCAACACTGAACTAAAAAAGACCTGTTCGTCAGAAGAGCAAACAATGGGATCAACTTACGCAAATATTAAAAAAATATTCAAGAAATATTGAAAACACCAAAGTCTGATAAAAGAAAGCAGTGAATGTCATGAGAAGAAATCATGAATTTAATGGAGGAACGAAGGAAATGTGAACAAACTGAAATATAATGGACTGGACTCACAAATAATGATACTATATAATATTATGATCATAATGACATAAGAAGAAAAGCCAACATTAGAAAAGCCAAAGAAAAATGCATGGAAGAAAGATACCAAGAATTCCACAGAACTAGGACAAACACGATTTGTTCAACATCCACAAATAGGTGAAAGAAATAGCTGGGTATACCAGAAGCCACCTACCATCCAGATTAATAAATGAGGACAAACAACATCTGACAAATAAAGGTGAAATGAAACAAGAGTGGGCAAAGTATATCCAAAATTTGTTCGATGGCGCATTAACACATCCTAATCAAGAAGGAGACACTGGCCCGAACATTATAAAAGTTAAATCCACCAAATCAGGTAAAGTTGCAGGACCGGATGACATGTACATAGAAATCTTAAAGGAAAATACATGAGGAAAATTTTCGTCGTTCTTGTAAACTTCCTTAAGAAAATATATGAATCCGCAAACATACCGAAGAAACTGGCTGAAATCAATATTCATTGCCCTAACAAAGAAATCAAGCGCAAATAAGTGAACCAATCCAAGTATTAAAGGTATTCCTAAAAATCCTACATACTATAATACGTAAGGAATGCAAAGAAACGTTAAGTAAGGAACAGTTGGGTTTTAGAGATGAACTTGGAACAAGAGAAGCGTTTGGACTTGGAACAAGAGAAGATTTCGGCTGTCAGTTTTCATGCAAAAATGTAGATGAGACCAAGAAACGGACATGTACATCTGTTTTATTTATTATGCAAATGCATCTGACTGTTTAAAACACGACGTCCTAATTAACATTCTGATGACCAAAGGCCTCGACCAAAAATATATCTCTTTCATAAAAAAATTGTACGAACACCAGACTGCTGCAGTACGACTCTCTTCTCGTCTTCTTCGTTTTGTCTCTCTTCAGTGAGGTCGTGATTATGGTTTACTCTTTTTCTGTCGCTCTTCGTATATTATCCCGCCACCATTCCCAGTTTCCGGATTCCCTTGTTGCTTGTGTTGTCGTGCTGTTGGTTGTTTCCTTGATAGTGTCGGTCCACCTCATCGGAGATCTTCCTCTTGGTTTTTTTCCTTCCATTTTCTCCTGTATCACCAGTTTTTCTAGGTTGTTATCATCTCCTCTATTGATGTGGCCGAAAAATATTAGGATTCTAGTTCTAGTTACTTAGTTCTAGTTAGTTCTGTGAGCTGTCCATGGGACACGTAGTTTTCGGCTCCGGCACCACGTCTCACATGCATCATTTTTTCGTCTCTCCTGTTTTTTAGTTGTCAATGATTCTTGACCATAGAGTAGTACTGGGAATGCCATTGTTTTTATTATTTGCTTTTTAGTGTTTAGAGTTATATCACTATCCATCCATGTTCATTGAAGTTCTCTTACGGTTCGTCTGGCCATTTTACATCTTCTGTTTATTTAGTACGACAAGCAGTACGACTAGAGAGTATTAAACGTGGAGTACGTCAGGGCTGTGTACTATCACCATTGTTGTTCAATATCTACTCGGAACAAATATTCATGAGAGCCTTGGAAAACTCTACAGATAGAATCAAGATCAATGGTGAAGTATTGAACAACAGGTACGCGGACGCTACGGCTATATTTGCAGACAGTGCAGTTGTCCTATAACGTTTGATGATCCAAATAATAGCAGAAGGTGATGCGCTAAATATAGAAAAATACAAAACGAAAACAATGGTTATCAGTAGAACACCAGATATCCATCAAGCAAATAGAGCAGATCGCTAAATGTAAATACTTGGGCAGCTAGATCACCGAAGACCTGGATCCAGATCTGGAAGTAAGAACACGCATCGAAATAACCAAAAGGACGTTCCTAAAGATGAGAAAATTATTTTGCGAGAGAAGCCTAAACCTTAAATTAAGATACCTGTTCGTTAAGTGCTGCATTCACTCGGTACTGTTGCATGGTGTTGAGGCTTGGACGTTGAAGATTTTTTTATTTTTATTTAGCCTGTGGAATATTAAGACACAAAGCATATATATGACAACAAAATTATTACAAACGAACATTCAACAAATTTATATACTCTATTGATTCTGGAGTCACTAGTAGGAAATCTTCTGGTCTGCCGTTGTAAGTCGTTTCAGAGCAATCCTCCACAATATGTTTGACGGTTTGGTCTTCGCCGCACTCGCAGGAGTGGCTTGGACTCTTGCCCCATTTGTGTAAAGTATAGGCGCATCTGCCATGCTGCGTTCTGATTCTATTTAGTGTACACCAGTGTTTCCTTGGTATGTCGAAGCTTGGTGATGATTTACTAATGCATGGCATATCACTGTTTTGTTTCGCCGCCTATTCCTGATACCAAGCGTCGGTGATGCTCCATTCGTCTTCTATTGCGTTTAGTGCGGTCTTGGTTGGTGGTTTTCTAGATCGGTTGTGGTTAACGTCCTCGATGTATGTACGGATCGGTAGTTTTCTGTTGTCCAGTAACTTGTTGATCGCTCAGTACAGAGCGTTTATGCGGCGCAGGCTTGGGAGTTGGATGTGACTCAGTATTTGAAGCCACTCTGTAGGAGTCGATTTAATAATGCCACTAATCATGCTCATTGTATTGTTGAGCTGTGCGTCTATTTTTTGGACGTGTGGGCTGTTGAGCTGCAACACTCTGCAGCTGAGTAGACGAGGCCCTGGGCTGACGAGCGTAGAGTAGAAGCTGAAGCACCCTAAGATGTTCCGCACAGTTTTTGTATTATATTGTTTCTTGTTTTCAGTTTATCTGCTGTTTTTTGATAAGTGCTCCTTTAGAGAGTTGAGTTGTTGAGTTCCCTATTTGCGAGTTTGTTATTCAGGTGAAAGCTGGTTACTTCTGTTTTGCTAGCGTTTGGTTGGAGTCTCCATTTCCGGAAGTATTTCCCCAACTTCTCAAGATCAACCGTCAACATTTCCTCTGCTTCCGCGAATGAGCCACTTCTAATACTAAGTCCTCAGTCGTCGACATATCCATGTTTTTTTGACCTAGTTTCGGCCATGTCTAACATGTGTAAGCTGAACAAGAGCGGTGCCAGCACCCCTCCTTGAGGTAGACTGTTCTTGAGTTTTTTGAAGAACTTGTGTCGGATCCCATTACGAATTGAAAAATTCTGTCGTTCAGCATATCAAGCAGTGGGGCTGAAGATTATTACTATGAACAAAATAATGTGGATCTTTCGAAGGATGCAGAGAATATCCTGGGCGGAACATATCACGAATAATGAAGTTCTTAAACGCATGGACATAGAGCTATTGGTTATTGTGAAGAAACGTAAGACAGCGTACCTAAGACATATCCTCAAAAATACAAAATATAGCCTTTTAAAATTAATAATAGAGGGACGCCGTGGTCCAGGATGAAGGAAGTGCTCCTGGTTAAAGAACATAAGAGACTGGACTGGTCTGGACTCCCACTCATTGCTCAGAGCGCCACAAGACCGTGTAGAATTTGCCAACCTTCAGTAATGGATAAGGCACATAAAGAAGAAAATTTTTCATTTATTGCAAAAGTTACATCAACATTTTAAAATGTGTAATTTAAACAAAATGGCACGCAGTCATAAAAAGCTTTTCCACCCCTGGCCTAGACAGCTAAAGCTTGAGCCTAATAAATTTAATATAAACTGTGATCATATGCAACCTTACACGCTTCCAATTCAACACGTTTCGATTGTTTTTTCGCTCAGGATATTTTTTGTGAATTTCGATCAATCCCGATTTCAGTTGTCGATTGTAAATGGAACTTGCAGTTTGCACACTAAATTTGTTCAGTTTTTATTCGTCTAAACCTGATATAGATTTTTTATTGTGAGTTTTTTGATTGTTTCATTGTGAGTAACACAATAAAACATGAAGTCTGAGAGTAGTCTCTGCAAATTGTTGCGATTACTTAATGTGGTGAGTTTAGCTAGAATGCTATCTTTAATTATTAATAAACTATTTCTGACTTATTAAGCAAACTTAATAGACTAATGAAAATTGGCAGACTATATTAAACGGGCGTGAAAACTTGTAATGACTTATTAGGCAGACTATACCAGGCTAATGAGAATTAACAGACTTATATCAAGTGGACTCGATTTCATAGTCTTGTCTAGTCGTAACGTTTCAATCTTTTGAATCAAGTTTAGTCCATTCAAACTTGTATATCTATTCTTGTATGTCTTGTCTGTTTAGTCCAGTCTTGTCTGTGTTTAGTTCAGTTTGTCTACCCTTGTTCTTCTAGTCATAAAGCTACCTATACACGGTATAGAAAACTAGCCTATAGTTTTTACTATGGTTAGAGTAAACTTCTAAACTAACATGTTTGTTCACCTACACTGTCTGTTTCCTACACTCGTATAGCTAAAAAATAGCGTACAGTTCAACTATAGTTATAGTTTTAGACTATACGAAGCGGTCACACGGCTATAGTCAAACTATATTAGGACTATACGCTAGTTTTCTATACCGTGCATACATGGCTATTTAGTCTGTGTTAGTAGTGTGTACTTTAGTGTGCACGTAGCTTAAAGCTACGTACACACGGTATAGAAAACTAGCATATAGTCCTGCTATAGTTTGGCTAAAGCTGTGTGACCGCTTCATATAGCCCAAAACTATTCGTATAGTTGAACTATATGAAGCGGTCACATAGATATAGTCAAACTATAGCAGGACTATACGCTAGCTTTCTATACCGTGTGTACATAGCTTTAGTCAACTATACGCTACATTTTACTGTCCTATAGTTGAACTATATGCTATACAGAAATATTACTATAGAGGTGGTCACGGGGAATAAAACCACACGTATATATTGTTATACAATAGCGCTGCTATAGTCTATGAACTTTAGATATTTGTTTGTGGCTATAGTTGATTTAATGTGATTTTCGGACTAGAAATTATATGAATTTAAGTACACTAAACGAGTCATCTGCCGGTGCAGAGTATAAACTATGTATAAACAGTATCCTGTATAGCTGCTGACATCTTAAACTGAAATCTGCGCGTATAACATAAACTTGCGAGACTATAGACTTATTTAATTTATATAAGTTTTAAGATTTAGTTTAATTAGTTTAAACAATTAGTGTAGATGGTTAGTTTGCTTAAAGTTTAGTGTTTACTTGAAGGTATTCGAGCGAAGTCCAGGGCGAAATAAAACTTTATTTTTAGACTCGATTCCGGGCTCTCTCTCTCGCACAATCCGCCGTTTCAGTAATATCTAAATCCATTCCGACACCCTGACTAATTAACAATAAGTTTAATAATTCTATAAGTTTCTTAATTAATAAGTGATAAGATTCAGTGCGATTAAAAGAATGTTTCGAAATCGTCGGTTACGATTAAATTTGGTCCACTAGATGAATAAGATGCATCGGCGCCCTCACCATCACCACCACCACCAGAAAAAGAATGTTCGAACTTACATTCCTTTTGGAAAGAACCGGAGGGTAATTATTAGAATTATTACAACATCGATTAGACTACATAGGTTAAGTGCGGATAAAAATAGGGAATTTGCAAGGCTTTTTTTTGGCGACGCAGCACTGCACGTTTTTTGCTATAAGCATCATTTGTTTTTTCTTCTACAAATTTTCGGTAACTTATTAACAGTAGATTGCACAGTTAATACTAAAAAGACTAGACTAGTCTGTCTTGTCTTGTCTGTCTAGGACAAGACAAGACAGACTAGTGTTATTAAGTGACTTGTTTAGCATAGTCTTGGATATTTAGACTTGTCTGTCTAGTCTTCTCTGTCTAGTCTTGTCTGTCTAGTCTTGTCTGTCTAGTCTTGTCTGTCTAGTCTTGTCTGTCTAGTATTGTCTGTCTAGTCTTGTCTGTCTAGTCTTGTCTGTCTAGTTTTGTCTGTCTAGTCTTGTCTATCTAGTCTTGTCTGTCTAGTCTTGTATGTCTAGTCTTGTCTGTCTAGTCTTGTCTGTCTAGTTTTGTCTGTCTAGTTTTGTCTGTCTAGTCTTGTCTGTCTAGTCTTGTCTGTCTAGTTTTGTCTGTCTAGTCTTGTCAATCTAGTCTTGTCTGTCTAGTCTTGTCTGTCTAGTCTTGTCTGTCTAGTCTTGTCTGTCTAGACTTGTCTGTCTAGTCTTGTCTGTCTAGTTTTGTCTGTCTAGTCTTGTCTATCTAGTCTTGTCTGTCTAGTCTTGGCTGTCTAGTCTTGGCTGTCTAGACTTATCTGTCTAGTCTTGTCTGTCTAGTTTTGTCTGTCTAGTCTTGTCTATCTAGTCTTGTCTGTCTAGTCTTGTCTGTCTAGTCTTGTCTGTCTAGTCTTGTCTGTCTAGTTTTGTCTGTCTAGTTTTGTCTGTCTAGTCTTGTCTGTCTAGTCTTGTCTGTCTAGTCTTGTCTGTCTAGTCTTGTCTGTCTAGTCTTGTCTGTCTAGTCTTGTCTGTCTAGTTTTGTCTGTCTAGTCTTGTCAATCTAGTCTTGTCTGTGTAGTCTTGTCTGTCTAGTCTTGTCTGTCTATTCTTGTCTGTCTAGACTTGTCTGTCTAGTCTTGTCTGTCTAGTTTTGTCTGTCTAGTCTTGTCTATCTAGTCTTGTCTGTCTAGTCTTGGCTGTCTAGTCTTGGCTGTCTAGACTTATCTGTCTTGTCTTGTCTGTCTAGTTTTGTCTGTCTAGTCTTGTCTATCTAGTCTTGTCTGTCTAGTCTTGTCTGTCTAGTCTTGTCTGTCTAGTCTTGTCTGTCTAGTTTTGTCTGTCTAGTTTTGTCTGTCTAGTCTTGTCTGTCTAGTCTTGTCTGTCTAGTCTTGTCTGTCTAGTCTTGTCTGTCTAGACTTGTCTGTCTAGTCTTGTATGTCTAGTCTTGTCTGTCTAGTCTTGTCTGTCTAGTTTTGTCTGTCTAGTCTTGTCAATCTAGTCTTGTCTGTCTAGTCTTGTCTGTCTAGTCTTGTCTGTCTAGTCTTGTCTGTCTAGTCTTGTCTGTCTAGACTTGTCTGTCTAGTCTTGTATGTCTAGTCTTGTCTGTCTAGTCTTGTCTGTCTAGTCTTGTCTGTCTAGTCTTGTCTGTCTAGTCTTGTCTGTCTAGTCTTGTCCGACTAGTCTTGTCTGTCTAGTCTTGTCTGTCTAGTCTTGTCTGTCTAGTCTTGTCTGTCTAGTCCTGTCTGTCTAGTCTTGTCTGTCTAGTCTTGTCTGTCTAGTCTTGTCTGTCTAGTCTTGTCTGTCTAGTCTTGCCTGTCTAGTCTTGTCAGTCCACTCTTAACTGTCTAGTCTAGTCTCTCTAGTCTTGTACCTCTAGTCTAATCTGTCTACTCTTGTGTATCTAATTTTGTCCGTCTAGTCTTGTCACTTATTAAGACAAATATCTTGTCACTTAATACGGCTAAATAGATAAATCCAATGAAAAAAATATGAGAAAGTAAATTAGTATACTAATTACTGAGGACTAAATCTAAACCTTAATGTTTAAATTGTAGCAAGATTCAGGTGACAAATCAAATTAACACTCTTGCTCAATCGAAGTCCAACTTGAATTTTAGACGTAGTTTAAGTGCGGGCCGATAGCCTTATTTGTTGGAGTCGTCTAATGATTTGGTTTTTTTTTCTCTCGTAATCGATAGTAACGCGTGCGCGAGTCGGGTGGATAGGTGGGGCAGTCGGGGGTACAGTCCGCGGGGGAAGCGACGTCGCATGGGAAGGGGCGTCGGGACGCGGAAAATGTGTGCACGGAGTGTCTCCCCCTGGCGTCGACGGAGCGAAAAACGCGGAACGTGGATTGAAAACTCGTTCGTGGCGGACGAGAAAAAGTAGTTATGGGAAATTGTTGAGAACAACGAAGGGGTTTTAGTTTTTAGTTTTTTTGTTGGTAGTGTAGATCGCGGGGGTGCAGTGTGGACGGAGCAGTGTAATTGTAAAGTAAATTGTAAAGTAATTGTAAACACCGATTTCTTGTTTTTGTTTGGGGTGAGTCTTGTCCATCGCGCTCTTGTCTCGTCTGCAAATTTGCGAATTTCTGTGTAGATTATGTCGCAATATGATATCGTACAACAACTACAACAATCAGGGATACAATAAGCTTTTCACTCAGGTGAGGAAATTTCTTTAAACAAACAGTTTAACTAGTCCGTTTAGACTGCAATGCGCACAATTTATTTTCATTTTTCTCTTCTTTTGTCTCCACTCTAAATCTACAAAGGAAAACTACATTAATTAGTCTACGTTTATTGACTCGATACGTCGAGTTTTTGCTTAACCTCATTCACAGGATATTCAACCCTTATGCTATATATATATATATATATATATATATATATATATATGTATATCTATATATATATATATATATACATATGTATATATAGTCATACTGCATAGACATCGATATGAACAATAGAATTGGAACTTCTCCAAACCCAATAGAATTTACATTAACCAGCCTAAAATGTAGGACAATACATTTTAAGTTAATGTAGTTATTAACTTACGTGTTTTGATGTAAATGTGTCTTCAAAATGTAAAATAACAAATATTTAGATACGAATTCTGTCCATTCGTGCTCTTAAATACTGGCAATATATAGTCATGACTGACTGAGTGACTCTGTGACTGACATATGAATGTAGGTGTTATGACTGACTGAGTGACTCTGTGACTGATATATGAATGTAGGTGTCATGACTGACTCTGTTACTAACATGAATGTAGGTGTCATGACTGACTGAGTGACTCTGTGACTGACATATGAATGTAGGTGTTATGACTGACTGAGTGACTCTGTGACTGATATATGAATGTAGGTGTCATGACTGACTCTGTTACTAACATGAATGTAGGTGTCATGACTGACTGAGTGACTCTGTGACTGACATATGAATGTAGGTGCAATGACTGTCTGAGTGACTCTGTGACTGACATATGAATGTAGGTGTCATGACTGACTCACTAATTGACTAACTGACTCAGTTAAATATTGAAGGAAATATTTTTTTCTACTGATATAAGTGAAAATGGCTTTTTCCACGACTTACCCTACATGAATGTGACATTTTTTCATTCTAGAGATGAAAATATTTTCACATCTACAGACGAAAATGAGCATTTTAAATTTATGATTTTCTCGATTAAAACACTAAACTAACTAAATTTGCATGAACTTTCTTATTAATTACATCAATTTCAATGAAATATTTTATGTACAAACGTAAAACAAACCTGAAACTATTTAAAAAACTGAAATAAAATTAGGACATTTGACATGAAAAGTATCACCTTCTATGAGAATGCAATATGTTACCATGGAAACGACCAAACCAACAATTAAATTTGTATTGACAGTTCTGACAGTTCGCTTCAAATTTGATTTATTAAAGTCGAATTATGGATTCTACAACCGAAATCAGTAGAAAAAAATTGCATTTACTACTCGAGATGAAAGTTTTTTTTTAGTTCGATGTGATTGCTAACTTGCTGGCGCTCGTGAGCAAACTCCCACCTCACCGAAAAACGCCACTTTCATCTTGTAAAATATACTATTGTTTCAAATTGATTTTTATTCGCCCCTCGCAAACCTTTTCAAGTCCTTCTTGCGGTTTATCTCAATATTAGTCTCAGGACGTTGAAATCATATTCGTAGGCTACACCTAGCACTTAATTTACAGTCGAGATCAGCGCTTCGCAAACTTTTAAACACGCGACCCAAATAATTTCCGAAAAATCATAGACTTGTAGGTTTGGATGAAGTTTCTTTTTATTCATTTTTTAAGCATTTCCGTCAAGCGAAAAATTTAATGTGGCCCAATTTCAGATCGCGAACTAATAGACCTTTTCATAGTTGAATTTTTTTTGTGCGTGTGTCAATTTGCGCCATGTTATACGTCAAAAAGTGCCCGAACTTTTTGACGTATAACTAAATATGCGCCCGAAACTTTCATATTCCCGCCTTTCAAACTTGGCGCATGCGCTTAACTAACCGTAAAATGGTCTATTTCGAGTTGCAACCAATCGTTTGAGCGACGCTGGCCCACATATCCGAACCGAATTAGTTTTCGGTAGTCTAATTGGAACGAGTTCTTGATTCAAGTAATTAATTTGAACTTAATTTAAATTGTTTTTCTACGTATTTAGTGTTTACAGTGGGTTCTATTCTTAGGCAGTTCACTCGTTGCATTTAGACTTTGCGTGAAACATGTGTCGAGTGAATTTGTAAACAAGTTTAATGAAATGTTGATTGTTACTTACTGGTTTTTTTTTTCCTTGTTTTGCACAATTATTGGTAGTTTTAAGACTTTGTTTCTCCTTTATTTTTACAATGATTTTTGCAATTACGATTTTAGCAAAATTAATTTCCTTGTATTTTCTGCCGATTTCTCAATGTGATAAATAGGGCAAAAACTAGTCTGAACTAGAATTAGTAAAACCGTACTACATTATAGATAGGGCTTGACTCGAAAACGATATTTTTCTCGTCTCGTCTCGTCTCATCTCGTCCCGTCTCGTCTCGTCTCGTAAAAGCGAGACGAGAACGAGACGAGACCGCATGTGGTCTCACTCGCGAGAGCGAAAACGTATGTGGTCTCGTTCTCGCGAGACACGAGAGTCTCGTTTCTGATCCCGGTCATACTTCTTCCTTAATCTTTGATTCTAATACGGGCAGCCGTAATATTTTCTTGCATAAATTTGAACTGCGGGCTCGTGCAAGTAACATTTCATTATATAACAATTAAATGAGTAGATTTCGTAATATGAAATAGATGTCGTAGACAATTTTAATTTATGTTCGTTTTTATTATTAATTTTAAATCGTCAACAAAATTGATGGTTTATAGACGAGACGAGACAAACGGTAACCAGAGCGAGACGAGACAAACGGTTACGAGAGCGAGACGAGACTAACGATTTCGAGAGCGAGACGAGACTAACGGTTTCGAGAGCGAGACGAGACTAACGGTTACGAGAGCGAGACGAGACTAACGGTTTCGAGAGCGAGAGCGAGATGACACTAACGGTTACGAGAGCGAGACGAGACTAACGGTTTCGAGAGCGAGACGAGACTAACGGTTTCGAGAGCGAGACGAGACTAACGGTTACGAGAGCGAGACGAGACTAACGGTTTCGAGAGCGAGAGCGAGATGACACTAACGGTTACGAGAGCGAGACGAGACTAACGATTTCGAGAGCGAGACGAGACTAACGGTTTCGAGAGCGAGACGAGACTAACGGTTACGAGAGAGAGACGAGACTAACGGTTTCGAGAGCGAGACGAGACTAACGGTTACGAGAGAGAGACGAGACTAACGGTTTCGAGAGCGAGAGCGAGATGACACTAACGGTTACGAGAGCGAGACGAGACTAACGGTTACGAGAGCAAGACGAGACTAACGGTTATGAGAGCGAGACGAGACTAACGGTTACGAGAGCGAGACGAGACTAACGGTTTCGAGAGCGAGAGCGAGATGACACTAACGGTTACGAGAGCGAGAGCGAGACGAGATTAACGGTTACGAGAGCGAGGCGAGACTAACGGTTATGAGAGCGAGACGAGACTAACGGCTCCTAGAGCGAGACGAGACTAACGGTTTCGAGAGCAAGAGCGAGACGAGACTAACGGTTACGAGAGCGAGACGAGACTAACGGTTACGAGAGCGAGACGAGACTAACGGTTTCGAGGGCGAGAGCGAGACGAGACTAACTGTTACGAGAGCGAGAGCGAGACGAGACTAACGGTTACGACAGCGAGAGCGAGACTAACGGTTACGAGAGCGAGACGAGACTAACAGTTTTGAGAGCGAGAGCGAGACGAGACTAACGGTTACGATAGCGAGAGCGAGACGAGACTAACGGTTACGAGAGCGGGACGAGACTAACGGTTACGAGAGCGAGAGCGAGACGAGACTAACAGTTCCTAGAGCGAGAGCGAGACTGAGACGAGAGTAATTTTTTACACAACAAACGAGAGCGAGACGAGATTTTTGAAAGTCTCGGCCTATCTCGTCTCGTGTGAAGCCCTAGTTATAGATAATCATATAAACTTAACAAAGGCGGAACCCAGCCTGAATATATAATAACCTTTCCGGAGCTCTATAACACTAATGAGTCTTTTTAGAATTTCCAAAAACAAATCTCATTTGAAATTCGTATAAAATAGTCTAAATAATCAATATATCAAATAGTATAAATAATAAAAATAAATTAAATTATAAACATTAAATATACTCAATATGATGACTTTGTTCTTAATAAGGATTTTTTAAATCTTCACTAAAACTAATTTTTTTTTAGAAAATTTCGCAAACTAATTATCCACACAAAATATAATAGACCTTTTCATAGTTGATTTTTTTTTTGTGCGCATGCGTCAATTTCCGCCATGTTATACGTGAAAATTGCCCGAACTTTTTAACGTATAACCTTAATATTTGCCCGAAACTTTCATATTCCCGCCTTTCACACTTAACAGATGCGCATACGCTTAACTAAACATAGATAGGTCCATTGGCTCGCGTGTATAACATTCTACTTTGTTTAAAATGAGATGTCATGGTTTGAACCAAATTAATAATAGAATTCAAAGTAGGAGATTATCACTACGAAGTGATAATAAAAAGCTTTAATTAAAAGCTTTAATTCGTAGTGATAATCTCCTACTTTCAATTCTATTCAACTTTGTGTTTCGCTAGTAACGGTAGTTTATAATACAAGTGTGTGAAGAAGGGCTTTTGTGCATGAGTTTCAAGTTTAATTTTAATAAACGCCAGAAAAATTATTTTAACTACGTCTATGTGTTGTGTTTAATGAAGCGAGTTGTTGCCATAGTAACAACAAACAGCAATCGTTTAATAATTAAACTCCATTTGATTTACATCAGCTATGAAATATGAATGTTTGCGCCTACATAAAGCAGGCAACCACCCGGAATATGCCAGGGCACGTAGGATAGACAAACAGGCACCCAAGGTAAAGAGGAAGAACCACGAGGAAAGTAGGATAATACAGAGAATAAAAGAAGCAACAACCAAGCCGTGGATTATGTATATAAAGCCAAAAAGCCCTGACAACTACATACACATTAAAGAATGGGAAAGGCATTTCAATGATATGTTTGCTACACCACTGGTCGTGCTCCCTACAAAATTATCTGATACTAAGAGCAAACACTGGTGTAACGAGAAGATCTAAGAGCAGGAAGTCGCGGAAGCAATCAACAGCCTGAAAAAGAAGGAAGCAGCAGGCATAGACAGCATAACGAACGAATACATCAGGTCTTTATACCCTCTGCTAACGGACTGGTGGCTCAACATATTCAGCATCATACTGTAAGCTGGAAGCATTCCAAACGCATGGAGGACTTCAAAAATTAAAACACTATACAAATGCAAAGGGCGCCTCAACGATCCAAATTGCTATAGAGGAATTGCGCTGCTAGCAACACAACTAAAAGTCCTAACAAAAATACTCAACAACACGATCACCGCCAACATCGAGGACCTGCTACCCACCGAGCAGTACGGCTTCCGAAAGAACAGGGGGTGCGAAGACGCCATAGACCTACTAGTGAAAAAGATAAGAACAGCAATTAGTAGACCAAAAGGAAAACTATATGTAGCTTTTATAGACTTCCACAAGGCTTTCGACTCAGTCGATCGGAAAATAATGTGTGACAAAATGGCGCAAATCGGCATTAAAGGTAAAATCTTCAACTTAATCCGTGACCTCCTGGATACAAATTACATTAGAGTCGATAGAGATATCGAGAGTACGGCAAAGAGCTATCCAAGGCGATCTCGCAGGTATGGGGGGTTCCACAGGGCGATTCATTAAGTCCAACCCTCTTCCTGACGTTTGTCAAAGATCCACCAGAGACAATAAGAACACCAGGGGTACAGTCTATAGTGTACGCCGACGGCTTAGCAATATACTTCCAAAACCTAGAACAACTTCAAGAAAGCCTGGACCTCCTCCAGATCTAGTGCACTACGAACAAATTTCATACACTAATTATCTACACATAATATAATTGGCTCGTGTGCATAAAATTCTGCTAGTAATAGTAGTTTATGATACAAGTGTGTGAAGAAGGGCTTTTGTACATAATTTGCAAATTTAATTTTAATAAACGCCAGAAAATTTATTTTACTACATCTACATCTATGTTTTTAGTCACGCGAGTTGTCGCCATAGTAACAACAAACAACAATCGTTTAATAATTAAACTACATTTGATTTACATTGGAATTTTACGCACGATTTGAATACTTTTACAAACTATTATAATAATGGCATCCTTCACATACAATAATTTCCTTATTAATGTGTTCATTTTGGTGTGCGAGTAAGTAAACTAAATTATGAAAACACATTCGCTCAATTTGACGAACAAACAAAAAGAAAACAAACCTATGGTGCTACCGCCCAGCCTACAGCTACAGCTACATCCTACACTTGTGCTTGTTGTCTTGATCTTAGACACAAATGTAGGGGAGCCCAGTTTTAAACGTGGATGGCGAGCCACTAATCGGGCGGGTTTCGAGGCAGATTTTTACTGCGATAACTTTGCCAGAGCGACGTACAGGAGAACCGTGGCTTATTTTTCACATTGTCCAGGATTTGAACCCGGGACTTGCGGCTCCGAATTCTGACCCCTTGATTACTCAATTTGACGGCTTAGTTTTTAATAAGGAATTTTTAAATCTCTATCTAGTAAACTAAAACTAATTTTGGTACTTACGTATTAACGCCACCACATCGAGAAGTCGTGCTACCGCGCGATATGTGGTCTAGATTTATCTGCTGTAATATAACCTAATCTAACCCTTATCCAATATTTTTTCATATTTGCGATCGAGAGCTCGCGCAACCGCGCAATATGTGGGCTGGAATTATCACCATCCAATAATATTTAGTGTAGATAATTAGTGTGCGAAATTTTCTAAAGAAAGGTACTTACGTACTAACGCCACCACAGTTACAGATTTGGTTAGATTAGGTTATAATGGAGCTAAGACCATTATAACCTAATCTAACCAAATCTGTAGCTTTGGTGGCGTTAGTACGTAAGTACCTTTCTTTAGAAAATTTCGCACACTAATTATCTACAATAAATATAATTGGATGGTTTGCATAAAACGCGTATTTTTTTTTAATTTCGCAAACACTATATATAATTAGATTCACTGCATAAGATGTGATTTTATATTTCGCTTGCGATCATTTATTTTTCCTGTGTTGCGAAAACTTTGCGAATTGTTGTGTCGTTGTTTTGTGTGTCACTGGTCGGCTGACGCCTTGTTATGTTGTCCCATGCTTGCCAGTGGCATCGCAACTAACCCATGTCCAAGTACACTTCTCTGGTAAGAAACTCAATTACAACCAACCAACAAATCATCCATCAATCATGTTAGTCAACTAGTTAAATATAGACTTATCTTTAGTTATGTAGCTACATCCTAGATAGATCAATCAAACAAGACTAGACAGTCAAGACTAGACAGACAAGACAAGACAGACAAGGCAAGACAGACAAGACTAGAGAGACAAGACTAGACTTCAACTTAAAAAGTAATGTTACCAGAAGATTCACCACCTTCAAAGAGAAGGAAAATGAATGATGAAAATTCTCCAGGTTACAGCAAAGAAAGTGATGAAGATTATTTTGGGATCTTCACCGATTGTGCCGACAATCCAAGAAAACAGGAAGAAAGTCACAATGATACGATGAGTTTGGATGATTGTGTTGAAGTTGTCGAAGTTGTTACAACTATAATTAAGGATGATGGTGAAGAAGAAGAAGAGGATACTCCTCAAAGCTCACTTAAGCTCAAAGATTCCCAGAAGTACAAAGGACAATGTTCAGTACAAAACGCTGAAAATGAAGAACAAGTTGGAAGAAATCAAGATATTGATGAAATGAATGAGAAAAAGCAATGCGAGGAGGAAGACGAAGATATGGTTGTCGTCGTATTGCAGCTTCAAGAAGAATATCAAAAGCAGTTTCAGGAGAATTTCAAGATTGTTGAGAATCGGCAGCACGAAGGACGTACAACAACCTTCTTCGAAAATTGCTCCAAACAGTTGGAATGCTTGAACGGAAATGATGAAATTAAGGTTTGCGTCATTTTGGGACAAATCAATTCCCCAACGAACAATTCAGAAGAAACAGAAGGAGATAAGAAAGAAGAATTACCAGAAGATAAAGTGAACAGTAAACAGTGAAAGTTCGTCAAATTCAAGTGAAAGTGAGGATGAGAATAATCCTGAAGATGAGGACATTGGAGAAGGCAAATTGAGTCCAGAAGAAATAAATAAGGAAGATGAAGATAAAGTGAATTGTTCGCGCCAATTTGGCGCGTCCAGATTTTTCAATTCATTTATTTGGATTAACTTCGGCTCCAATCGATAGACGGGGAAACAGGTGTATCGATCGGTGTCGAACTCGCGCGATTTATTAACTTTTTCGCGAATAGATTAAATTAGTCAGTTAGCTGCGTAGAGTCGACTAAACACGCTCGGCGAGTGCGAACGAAAAACGTGAATTCCACGCAAACTGGCACATGTGCGTAATTTGAATTTCCCATCCAAATTAACCAGGGGTGATCACGAACCCAAGGGCTGAAGCGGAGCCGGACGTCCCAAAGACGCCGATTTAAGGGAATTCCTTTACCCTTTTATTCCCATTTCTTCCCTTAGACGAAGCGCCGGAAGGACGATTCCACGTGGCGGAGACGCTGGCAGCCCAATCAGGTAAGTGATCTAACCAGCCTGTGTTTTGTTTGGAAATTGTGAAATTTGGAGAGACACGGTCCGAACATGAATAGTGAATGTTCATCAAGTGGAACTAAAGATGAAAGTGAGAGTGAATGTGAAGATAAAAGTGAAAGAGACATAAAATCAGAAGACCATCAAATAGAGGAAGGAGTTGAGAAATGTTTAGACACTGAAGCTGAAGAAGGTATAAAGATCATAAGCAATGATGGAATTTGTGAGGATTCTATTAGTATGGAAGCTTCAACTTCTTATAGTGAAAGTAAAGAAAAAAATAATTAAGAAAACTGCAAGATAGATGAAGATGTAGAAGTAGTAATTAAAGAAAATTGTGTTACAAGAGAAGAAATCTGTGATAAAAGTGAAAATGGAAATGTTAGAGAAAGTGTAAATGCTAAGAAGCAAAGTGAGCATTAAATGGACCGCCGTGACTTCAAGAGCAAAGAAAATCACGAAGAAAGTGAATCTGTATTTGAAGGAAACCAAAAGTTTGAAGATAAATGCACCTCAAAATGTGAGCAAGAAAACGCGGAGAAACATGGAGAAGGAGACGAATCGCCAATAGAAGAAAACTGTGTTAGGAATGAAGAAATTGAAGATTTTTCAAATAGTGCTCCTAAGGGCTGTGCAAAGAGAAAAGAAGATGTAAATGAGACAAAATGCAATGTGGAAAATAAAGCATCAAATGAAGAGAAAATAACGATAAAAGGCAGGCAGGAAGTAGAGAACCTAAGACTATAGAAGAAAAATTTGAAGAAAAAAATTTAAAGAAAAGAAATCGTGTCCAGAGCTAATAAGAAAGAAAATAATGAAAATATCAGTAATATGGATCAAGTATCGCGTGAAGAGAAAAATGGAGAAGAAGCCGAGAAAGAAGAAAATGCTAGGAAGAAATGAAAAGTTGAAGAAATTGAAGAGAATGAAGAAAATTTTGAAGAAAAAAAGACTGATAATAGATGAAGAGCAAAAGAAGTTGCGTCAAGTAAAGATAACAATGAAGAAATAGCGTCAAGAAAGGAAAACAATGAAGAAATAGCCTCCAATGTACAAAAGAAAGAAGATATTGAAAATGTTAATAAAACAAAAAATGGAGTTTCAAGCGAAGACAAGACTTGCCGAAAAAGAAAAGTGGAAGAGATAGAAAGTTCAGATGAAGAAAGTAGAGAATCAAAAACTAATGAAGATAAAACTGGAGAAACGATGTCTAACGGAGGGAATAAAGAAAATGATGTCGATGAAAGGACAAATAAACGTGTACCAACACAAAATGAAGAAAACGGTGAACAAAAATCAAAATCCGCGCAACCTCGTAAACGTCCCCTAGCCAGATGAAGCTCCTCATACTCCTCCTCTTCCTCGGACCAAGGTGAACATGCCGTGAACTACGACCATTTAATCCAAAAAATCGAAATGGTGCTCCGCGAACCCAAGGTGGAACCCACCTCGCTACGCTACATCTCGCTGAGAGGTTACAAGAAGGACACCGACGAGTCTCTGAGACATCAATCTGCAGCATTTGCAACTGGACCTGGTCGACGTGGCGTACACGGGTGTCACTGTGGGCGGCGTCCGGAGGTTCATCGAGCTCAATCCGCACTGTCGAGTGGTGCACGAGAGCGCCTGCAAGTGTAGACCGAGAATGCATTTCTAACAGTAACAGCATCAAAAGACATCGTAGACTAGACAGACAAGACTAGACAGACAAGACTAGACAGACAAGACTAGACAGACAAGACTAGACAGACAAGACTAGACAGACAAGACTAGACAGACAAGACTAGACAGACAAGACTAGACAGACAAGACTAGACAGACAAGACTAGACAGACAAGACTAGACAGACAAGACTAGACAGACAAGACTAGACAGACAAGACTAGACAGACAAGACTAGACAGACAAGACTAGACAGACAAGACTAGACAGACAAGACTAGACAGACAAGACTAGACAGACAAGACTAGACAGACAAGACTAGACAGACAAGACTAGACAGACAAGACTAGACAGACAAGACTAGACAGACAAGACTAGACAGACAAGACTAGACAGACAAGACTAGACAGACAAGACTAGACAGACAAGACTAGACAGACAAGACTAGACAGACAAGACTAGACAGACAAGACTAGACAGACAAGACTAGACAGACAAGACTAGACAGACAAGACTAGACAGACAAGACTAGACAGACAAGACTAGACAGACAAGACTAGACAGACAAGACTAGACAGACAAGACTAGACAGACAAGACTAGACAGACAAGACTAGACAGACAAGACTAGACAGACAAGACTAGACAGACAAGACTAGACAGACAAGACTAGACAGACAAGACTAGACAGACAAGACTAGACAGACAAGACTAGACAGACAAGACTAGACAGACAAGACTAGACAGACAAGACTAGACAGACAAGACTAGACAGACAAGACTAGACAGACAAGACTAGACAGACAAGACTAGACAGACAAGACTAGACAGACAAGACTAGACAGACAAGACTAGACAGACAAGACTAGACAGACAAGACTAGACAGACAAGACTAGACAGACAAGACTAGACAGACAAGACTAGACAGACAAGACTAGACAGACAAGACTAGACAGACAAGACTAGACAGACAAGACTAGACAGACAAGACTAGACAGACAAGACTAGACAGACAAGACTAGACAGACAAGACTAGACAGACAAGACTAGACAGACAAGACTAGACAGACAAGACTAGACAGACAAGACTAGACAGACAAGACTAGACAGACAAGACTAGACAGACAAGACTAGACAGACAAGACTAGACAGACAAGACTAGACTGACAAGACTAGGCAGACAAGACTAGAAAAACCAAATTAGACAGACTAGACTGGACAGGCCAGATTAGACAAACCAGACTAGACGGACAAGACTAGCCTTCAATTAAGTTAGGCTAAATATTTGAAGACTAAACCTATCATCACTAGATTTAGCTTGTACTAAACTGGAGCATCCAAACTAGTTCAACTACTAAACATAGTTGCATCTATACCCAGTCTCGTCTCAGTTGACTAAATCCATGCACGCAGTCTGAATCTGAACGCTCATAATGAATCCTTTCCGCTTTGTTTTGGTGCATGCTAGCCCATCTGAACTAGTTAAATCACGGACGACCAAGTAAAGTCTACATTCTGCTTACACGTTTTCGCTTTAGAACGCACCGTCTGTTGCGATCGCGACTAAACTCGAGGGTGTTATTGTAGGGCTCAGCTGACTCTAACTACTCACAGCCATCCTCGGACCTGTCGCTGGACGAGGAGAAGGAGACCCTCCGGAGGGAGAAGGAGCGTCAGGCGCTTAGCCAGCTCGAGAAGGCGAGGGTAAGACTGCACAACCCAGATAAACCTGACTATAAACAATAAATTGATCAAATCATTAATTGTTTTAGCCTTAACGACATTTTAAATAGTTTCAAATAATTAAACAACTTATGTGATTTGTTTCACTTGATTTTTAGAATTAGTAATCAATAAAAGATCAAGTGAAACAAATCACATAAGTTGTTTAATTTTTTAAAACTATTCAATAAATTGATCGCTTGCAAAACCCAAAATATATGCTTTTGGCAAAATACTGCAATCTGACAGCGTCTTATATATAGGACGTCAGGTATATCTGGGTTAAAACAGATTTAAAGATGATATTTATATATTTCGAGTAAGTTAAATTATTTAAGTTTAACTAGTCTAATTAGATGCTTACTGGTTTCTTTGAAGACAAAGCCGGTAGCATTTGCTGTGCGAACGAACGTCGCCTACGATGGATCCGTAGATGACGACTCTCCAGTCCACGGTTACGCCATCTCCTTCGACATTCGAGACTTCCTTCACATAAAAGTAAGTCTGCGGATTTAACCAATAGATACTTCCAATAGACCTTTTGATAGATCAATTAACGCGTTCAATTTTTCGGGCTTTTTGACGTATAACCAGTGAAAATATGTTATTTTCACTGGTAATACGTCAAAAAGTGCCCGAAAAAAAATGGGGGAAATTAACGCATTCGCGTTAATTCAAATAAATATAAATGTGCCCGAAACTTTCATATAAACATGGCGGAGGCGCATGCGTTTAACCAACTGTAAAAAGGTCTATTGGTGCAGATTTAGACTTTAGATTGTCTAATTGAAAATTAAGGGGGCCTAACTATTTGTAGATGCATTTAAAAACTAAAATATGAAATATTCAACCTGTTCGTAAATCTACAAAAATTAATTAATTAAAAATTTTTAATTAATTAATTTTTGTAGATTTACGAACAGGTTGAATATTTCATATTTTAGTTTTTAGATTGTCTGCTAATTGATTTCGTTTTAAGGAGAAATATGATAATAATTGGTGGATAGGGAGGTTGGTGAAGGAAGGATGCGACGTGGGGTTCATCCCGTCGCCGGTGAAGTTGGAGAATCTGCGGCTGCAGCAGACGTCGCAGACCAGAACGAAGTTGTACTCGAACAAGCCGACGAGCAGCAGCTCGAACATTGGGGCCACTGGTAACGATGTTTCCAGAGGTAGCACCCCTCCTACGCCCGGTATGTCCTATCCATTTACAACAACAACAACATATTGCGAAAACATTTTTTAACGGATTCTCTTTGGTTTGCACTCTTAAAATCCCCGCGGAAACTAAACTGTTTTGATGTCTATGTTGTCTACCCTCTTTTTTTCTGCGAATTATAAATTTGTTCGCGAATTTATTTTTGCAGCTGCACGGATTTTTAAGTGATTTTTTTTGCTGATTTTGCAAAAAATTTTAAAGACAAGTTTTACCTATATATTTGCTAATTTCTATAAATTTCGCAAGGAATTTGCTAAATATAAATCTCGAACAGTTAGACTGTCTAAATTACGAAAGAATTGGTAAAACCATACTACAGTACAAATAATCATATAAACTTAATAAAGTCGGAACACAGCCTGAATATATAAATATATTCAACCTTTCCGGAGCTCTATAATACTATACTATAGTATAATAGAGCTCCGGATAGGTTGAATACATTTATATCCGGAGCTCTATAATATTATAATATAGTATTATAGAGCTCCGGAAAGGTTGAATATATTTATATATTCAGGATGTGTTTCGACTTTATTAAGCTCAGTACGAAACATTACTTGCGGTTATTTAAATTTTTTGCAATTTCACAAATATTTACCAATTTCACAACTTAATTTACAAATTAACTTATTTTCCTAACAATCTTAAAACTAATTCTACTTTGCTAAGTATACTAAAAAAACTACTACTTCTACAAAAAATCCCATCTTTGTCCCCTTTCTCTCTCACTTTATCTAACTCTAACTATATTCACTCCTTCTCACTCAATCTTAAGTAGAAAAGTAGAAAGAAAACGATTTTAACAATTAGTTTACTAACTAGAATGTAGTCTTTGTTTCTACTCGTTCCGTTCCTGCATGTAGTTACACTTATGGCTTGATCACACGTAACGAGTACAGTGGCGAGACAGTAAAATGTCATTCGGCCGAGAGAGTAGAGTGGGCGAGTAGGTGTTCACACGCTTTCATTTTTTTGCCGGGTGAGTCAGTCAGTGGTCATGATGGATAGTAAATGGTTGATTCAAAAATGCAATAAGACGCTTAAACCTCATTTAATTGAGGAGTTAAACGAATTGTTGCGAAACGATAAGAAGCGCGTTTGGACAAGGCCTTGGATGTTGAGGAGACGTAAAACCAAAAAACGTTAAACCAAAATTAATTAATAATTAAATAAAGCAATACTTCATCGAAAGTTTTAAATTGTAGTATTTAAAATTAAAACAAACAAACTAGCCACCGTCACCGTACTGACAAAACGAGGAGAGTGTTTGTTCAGACATGCCGAGTGGGACAGCGAGTCAGTAGCGGTAGGAGTGGGGGTAGCCACTCGGCCTAGTAAATAGAAAGGGGTCCGAGTGACTGTCTCGCCAGTTTACTGGGCCGAGCACTCGGCCGTGTACTCGGTGACATGTTTACACGTACTGAGTACTCGGCCGAGTTTACTGTCTCGCCACTCTACTCGTTACGTGTGATCAAGGCATTACTCAACCAAGGATATATAACCGATAACTTAAGCAAGATTAGACAAGACTGTACAAGATTATATAAGGCTGAACAAGACGGGACACGACTTGGCAACACTGGACAAGTCTGGTGAAGTTTGGATAAGACTGGATAAGATTAGACAACACAGGACAAGACAGGACAAGAACAACAAAATGGGACAAGACTGCATAGGACGAAACAAGACTGGACAAGACGGGACAAGGCAGGACAAAATTAAACTTTATAATACAAATTTAAAAAAAAAAGTTTGGACAAGACCGGAAAGACTGAGCAAGGCTGGACATGATTAGATAAGACTGGACATGACTAGACAAGACTGGACAAGATTAGACAACACGGGACAAGATAGGACAAGACTAAACAAAATGGGACAAGACTGCATAGGATGAAACAAGACTGGACAAGACAACACAAGACAGGACAAGTTTAAACTTTATAATACAAATTTAAAAAAAAGAAGTTTGGACAAGACCGAAAAGACTGAGCAAGGCTGGACACGATTAGATAAGACTGGACATGACTAGACAAGACTGGACAAGATTGGATTGAACTTGCCAAGACTAGACTAAGCTGGACAAGATTAGACAACTGTAGACTAGAGTAGTCGTAAGTAGAGTTAGATTTGGGCTAGAATATTTAATCTTTACCCAACCGTCTTTAACTGTAGTCTTCAACATTATTGTATTAAGTTCAAGTTAGTCTGCAAGTTGTAAACTTAATACATATCTTACTAGATATGATTCATCTATATATCTTTTAAAGTTTTTTTGTTTTGGCTCGTTTGCTGATTAGTATCCGGCTGTGTCGGCTGCAAACTGTTACTGATGTCTGTTGTTGTTGGCGGGCAGGGGACGAGTCAGACTCGATGGGCAACCCCCGGTCGGGGAAATCTCTCACGACGCCGCCGGCCAAGGAGAAGAAGAAGCCGTTCTTCAAGAAGCAAGAGGCCACGGCGCCCTACGACGTGGTGCCCTCGATGAGACCCGTGGTGCTGGTGGGGCCCTCGCTCAAAGGTTACGAGGTCACCGACATGATGCAGAAGGCCCTCTTCGACTTCCTCAAGCACAGATTCGAAGGAAAGTAAGAATATTTATATAGAATATAAATATAGAATATTAGAATAATATATAGAATATTAGTAATCGAAAAGTTAAAAAAAAAGATTGTGTGAAGAAGTGTGATCGAGATTATGTTTTTTTGGTTGTCTATGTTTTTTTTAACTTCTGTTATTTTTGACGTCGATGACGTTTGTTTGACATTTTCGATTAATTGAAAGAGTTTAAAACGCGTAAACGGAGTATAAAATCGAATTAATATTAACGGAACGACAAGAAAATTGTTTTTTTATAAGAAAATTTGTTATAATATTATAAATATTTTGATATTATAGCAATCTTGTATTAACAGCAAAATAATAGAAGTTAAAAAAATTATAGATAACTTTTAAATTGGACAGCTGTTTCAATAGATCTTTTTACGTTAAGTCAAGCGCATATGCGTCCGCCATGTTTAAAAGGCGGGAATATGAAAGTTTCGGGCACATTTTGTTATTTTAAAATTAACCAGTGAGTTATACGTCAAAAAGTGCCCAAAAAACATGGCGGAAATTGAAATGCATACAATGCTTACTGCAAATAGAAGATACATTTTTATGTTAATATTAATAGAATTGAAAGTTAGAGATTATCACTACAAATCTGTCTAAATCTTAATGGTGTGCATAGTTAGAGTGTACTGGACGAGCAAAACTCACAGCGCTGTTATAAAAAAAGGAAGAACGATAGGAAAAATCTGGAAAGACGTTTCCTTTCTAATCTATTCTAGACAGTAGCTGGAATTACACGGATATCTTCTGTTACGTTTTGGCACAAGATGCGTGGTGTGAGCCGTTCGCTGCGTCAAATTTATTTTAAACTTTGTTAATATTAATATTTAATTGTTTAGTTTAAACTAAATGTCTGTTGGTTTTCAAAGGATAATTATAACGAGGGTGATGGCGGACATTTCGCTGGCGAAACGGTCGCTGCTGAACAACCCGTCGAAGAGGGCGATCATGGAGCGATCGAACACGCGATCCAGCTGTCTGGCGGAGGTGCAGAACGAGATCGAGCGCATCTTCGAGCTGGCGCGGACGCTGCAGCTCGTCGTGCTCGACTGCGACACAATCAACCATCCCTCGCAGCTGGCCAAGACTTCCCTCGCGCCCACCATAGTTTACCTCAAGATCACCAGTCCAAAAGTAAAAATTTAACTGAGAATTTTAAATGAATCTAGTAGACTAATTAGTAGATGTCCAGTAGTTTAACTTGAAACTATTAGTAGATGTATAGTATATACTACTCAACTCGTCAAAGAGGGCATCTACATGCGCCTAGTTGTCTGCACAGTTCATGGATATGCTCCTAGCTCTCTAGAAGTCTATTAGTAAATTAAATAATAACTATTAGTAGATGTTTAGTAGAATAACTATTAGTAAATGTCTAGTATATACTACTATTGTTAGATGAAGAAGTATTAGTAGATATCTAGTAGATTAACTATTAGTAGATGTATAGTATATACTACTATTAGTAGATTAAATAATAACTATTAGCAGATGTCTAGTAAATTAACTATTAGTAAATGTCTAGTATATACTACTATTGTTAGATTAAGAACTATTAGTAGATATCTATAGTTCTTTTTTTTAAGAATGCAGTACAGGGAAGATAGGGCTTATTTGACCTTGTTCTCTGATTGGCTTAAATCGAGGAGAAGTTCACACCGACGATATTTACTTCTACATCTCAACCTCTTTTCTCTCTTCCTTTTCTGTTAGTTGTCAATGGCTGCCGTGTCAATTCACAATTATCATCTGATCTGTTTGTATCATTTAGATTTTTTACGTTTTTCTCCATTTATTTGTTTGTATTTTATTACTACTGTTGCCATTTGGTGTATTTAATCAATAATAATAAGATATTCAATGAAACCATTAATAAATTACCAAATTTATATTCAAGTAACTATATTTGAATTTAGCGCCAAATTTTGTAACTAGATTGAACATTTGACATGGTGTAAATCAGGTTTCTAGTTACTGCATTCTTAAAAAAAATGGACTATGGTAGATTAACTATTAGTAGATGTCTAGTAGATTAAACCGGAAACTAGTAGATTAAACCGGAACAAAGCGCGGTCTCGGGCACGTCTCCAGAAGACCGGATGGATTAGAAAAGCTGGTGGTTCAAGGCAAAGTCGACGGACGAAGCTCACGAGGAAGATCTCCAACCCGATGGGTAGACGAAATCAGAAGCTCTCTCTGCACGAGGCCACATAACTAGCCCAGAAGAGAGAGGAGTGGAAAATTGCTTTCAAAATGGTAGAAGCAAACCCTTGTGAGGGTAGTAGGACCAAGGAGAGAGTAGATTAAAAATTAGTAGATGTAACTAACTAGTAGATGATAACTATTAGTAGATATCTCGTTGATAACAATTAGTAGATAGCTGTTTTAACTTGATCTATTATTCTTATAAATCAATTAGTCTTAGATATCTAGCAAATAACTAGTTGATGGCATATTGAAGGTGTTTTAGAAGACATTAGTCTAAGACCGTCTGTTCAGGTCTTAGTCTAATGTCTTCTAAAACTCCTTCAATATGCCATCAACTAGTTATCTGCTAGATTGGGATAAGGATAAGATGAGACTGGGCTAATAAGAGTAGACATAACTATTAATACAAGTATTAATATGTGGATTTGTTTTTTAGGTTTTGCAAAGGCTGATCAAGTCGCGGGGTAAGAATCAGACGCGAAATCTGAACGTGCAGATGGTGGCGTCCGAAAAGTTGGCACAGTGTCCGCCGGAAATGTTCGACGTCATCTTGGACGAGAATCAACTGGAGGACGCTTGCGAACACATAGCAGAATATCTGGAGGTAGTTAACAAGAATGACTAGACCATTTAGTCTCGTCTATGATAGATATGGTCTCGTCATATCTATCAACCAAGGTATTGTCGTCTCGTCTCGACAATGTGAGATTTTCTAGTTTTGAATATCAAGAGGTAGATCACAAGAAGAACTAGACCATCTTGTCTCGTCTGTTTAGTCTTATTTTTCTAGTTTAGAATATCAAGAGGTAGATAACAAGAAGAACTAGACCATCTTGTTTTGTCTGTTTAGTCTTGTTTATCTAGTTTTGTCTATCTAAGTCATGTCCAAATTGACCTTTCTCTTCGACGTGCTCACAAGTCATATGCGCATACTAAATGCTCTCTAAAAAGGTAATCTATATAGACTCACTTTAACGAAGACTTACTTTAACAGTGACATTAACGTTTCACATTTAATGGACTTAATCTATTTGTTGGTTCAGTGTCTCTGTCCACAGTGTTTTTATAATCGTTTCCTAAATCTATATAGTGTGCATAGTTAGAGTGTACGGGATGAGCAAAACTCCCAGCGCTGTTATAAGAATAGGAAGAACTATAGCAAGAATCTGAAAAGAGGTTTCCTTTCTAATCTTGATGAACTTATCTATACTAGACTTATCTAACTAGTTTGGACTAATTATAGGATCTTGATCTCTACATCTAATCTTGATGAAGACCATTTCATTTCTAGACCATTTCTAGACCATTGTCCATCTAATCTGGACTAATTGTAGAACCTTGAGGAACATCTAATCTTGAGGAACTAATCGATTCTAGACTTGTATATCTAGTTTGGAATAATTATAAAGTCTTGATCTCTCCATCTAATCTTGACGAAGTTATCAATTCTAGACTTGTCCATCTAAGCTAGACTAATTGTGGAACCTTGAGGAACATAAGCTTGAGTAACTAATCTTTTCTAGACTTGTCTAACTAGTTTGAACTAATTATAGAATCTTAATCTCTCCATCTAATCTTGGCGATGTTATCAATTCTAGACTTGTCCATCTAATTGTGGAACCTTGAGGAACATCTAATCTTCTCAAACTAATCTATTCTAGACCTGTGTAACTAGTTTGGACTAATTATAGAATCTTGATCTTTCCATCTAATCTTGATGAAGTCATCAATTCTAGACTTGTCCATCTAATCTGGACTAATTGCTGAACCTTGAGGAACATCTAATGTTAAGGAACTAATCTATTCTATACCTATCTAACTAGTTTGGATTAATTATAGAATCTTCATCTCTCCATCTAATCATGGGGAAGTTATCGATTCTAGATTTGCCCATCTAATCTAGACTAATTGTAGAACCTTGAGGAACATCTAATCTTGAGGAACTAATCTATTCTATACCTGTCTAACTAGTGTGGACTAATTATGGAATCTTAATCTCTCCATCTAATCTTGACGCTGTTATCAATTCTAGACTTGTCCATCTAATTGTGGAACCTTGAGGAACATCTAATTTTCTCAAACTAATCTATTCTAGACCTGTGTAACTAGTTTGGACTAATTATAGAATCTTGATCTCTCCATCTAATCTTGATGAAGTCATCAATTCTAGACTTGTCCATCTAATCTGGACTAATTGCTGAACCTTGAGGAACATCTAATGTTAAGGAACTAATCTATTCTATACCTGTCTAACTAGTTTGGATTAATTATAGAATCTTCATCTCTCCATCTAATCATGGGGAAGTTATCGATTCTAGATTTGCCCGTCTAATCTAGACTAATTGTAGAACCTTGAGGAACATCTAATCTTGAGGAACTAATCTATTCTATACCTGTCTAACTAGTTTGGACTAATTATGGAATCTTAACCTCTCCATCTAATCTTGACGATGTTATCAATTCTAGACTTGTCCATCTAATTGTGGAACCTTGAGGAACATCTAATCTTCTGAAACTAATCTATTCTAGACCTGTGTAACTAGTTTGGACTAATTATAGAATCTTGATCTCTCCATCTAATCTTGATGAAGTCATCAATTCTAGATTTGTCCATCTAATCTGGACTAATTGTTGAACCTTGAGGAACATCTAATGTTAAGGAACTAATCTATTCTATACCTGTCTAACTAGTTTGGATTAATTATAGAATCTTCATCTCTCCATATAATCATGGGGAAGTTATCGATTCTAGATTTGCCCGTCTAATCTAGACTAATTGTAGAACCTTGAGGAACATCTAATCTTGAGGAACTAATCTATTCTATACCTGTCTAACTAGTTTGGACTAATTATGGAATCTTAATCTCTCCATCTAATGTTGATGAAGTTATCAATTCTACACTTGTCCTATTGTGGAATCTAATCTAGACTAATTGTGGAACCTAGAGGAACATCTAAGCTTGAGGAACTAATCTACTCTAGACATGTCTAACTAGTTTGGACTAATTATAGAATCTTAATCTCTCCATGTAATCTTGATGATGTTATCAATTCTAGACTTGTCCATCTAATTGTCGAACCTTGAGGAACATTTAAACTTCTCAAACTAATCTATTCTATACCTGTCTAGCTAAGTTTGACTAATTATAGAATCTTCATCTCCATCTAATCTTGGGGAAGTTATCGATTCTAGACTTGCCCATCTAATCTAGACTAATTGTGGAACCTAGAGGAACATCTAAGCTTGAGGAACTAATCTATTCTAGACATGTCTAACTAGTTTGGACTAATTATAGAATCTTAATCTCTCCATGTATCTTGATGATGTTATCAATTCTAGACTTGTCCATCTAATTGTGGAACCTTGAGGAACATTTAAACTTCTCAAACTAATCTATTATAGACCTGTCTAGCTAGGTTGGACTAATTATAGAATCTTCATCTCCATCTAATCTTGGGGAAGTTATCGATTCTAGACTTGCCCATCTAATCTAGACTAATTGTGGAACCTAGAGGGACATCTAAGCTTGAGGAACTAATCTATTCTAGACCTGTCTAACTAGTTTGGACTAATTATAGAATCTTAATCTCCTTATCTTATCTTGATGATGTTATCAATTCTAGACTTGTCCATCTAATTGTGGAACCTTGAGGAACATTTAAACTTCTCAAACTAATCTATTCTAGACCTGTCTAGCTATGTTTGACTAATTATAGAATCTTCATCTCCATCTAATCTTGGGGAAGTTATCGATTCTAGACTTGCCCATCTAATCTAGACTAATTGTGGAACCTAGAGGAACATCTAAACTTGACGAACTAATCTATTCTAGACCTGTCTAACTGGTTTGGACTAATTATAGAATCTTAATCTCTCCATCTAATCTTGATGATGTTATCAATTCTAGACGTGTCCATCTAATTGTGGAACCTTGAGGAACATCTAATCTTCTCAAACTAATCTATTCTAGACCTGTCTAACTAGTTTGGACTAATTATAGAATCTTGATTTCTCCATCCAATCTTGTTGAAGTTATCAATTCTAGACTTGTCCATCTAATCTAGACTAATTGTAGAACCTTGAGGAACATCATTATTAAATGTCATTGTATTAAATTCAAAGTGTAATTATATTTTCGTATTTATTTTAATCATATTATGAAATTACAAGTAAATAATTAACAAAATGAACGCATATCCAAAGATTTCCTCTAAGTTATCTGCAAATCAATGCAATTGCAAGCCCAAATGTAAAAGTGGAACTTGTCCTAATATTAAAAAAACTCCAAAAACGAACGTGCAAATGTTCCCTATAACCAATCTGAAGTGCAATGTATGCGTAAAACCAAGCTCCAACTCGTCTAGTCATTTGTCTCAAATTCCCATTCCCACAAAACCAAGCATGTCCAATAAAATTAGAAATGGTTGCTTAGAGTGTTCTTGTCCGCCAGGAACGTGTCCTTCAAGCTGTTGCGGATTTGAAGATATAGGATGTGAACAGAAAAAAAGGATCTGGTGATACTCAGCTGGTGATACTCAGCAAAATATAAATCAGGAAATAGTTCTAATTTGAAAGAAGAATATTCGAGAAAAACATTTGATATAAATAAATCAAACAAGAAGCTAATTGTTATTGAAGATGTAAGCATGAAAGATTCTATAGATGCACTTGGGAGTGAGAACGACGCGTGTGAACGTAGTAAGACAATTATTACGGAATGTTTGTGATGTTTGCAAATGTCCGCCACTCGTGTGTATCCCCGAATGTGAATCAAAAAAGCTTAAGAAACTATTTCCAACATGTGATAATTGCAGCTGCCAATCTGAAACATGTTCAAAAGAATGAGAAGCGAAAAAAACATTAGATTCAAAAGTGAAGAGTGAAGTAGATGAAAAAACGTGTGAACCTACTAGTTCGGCTTCAGAGAAGGAAAATGATTTAAAGAAGGATGATGAAGAAGGAAAACGTAGCTCTGAGCATGAAACTTGCAAATCAGAAGTTTCACCTGCTACCTCGATTAAAAATGCAAAATTTCAAAAGAACCCAAATAATACCCTGCGAATTCATAAAACCGAAATCAAATTGTAACAAAGATACAGATAAATCTTTCAGGGAGTGCGCAGCAAAAAAGGCGGACTTGAAAAATAAATGTCCATCAAAACACGAAGTTATCAACATTTGCAAAGGTCCCACAGAAATAAAAGAACCCGAACCCATAAACACAAAATCAAAGTGCAAGTGCGATACTGATAAATGTTTACCGGAGTGTAAAGCCAAGAAAAATAATCTAAAAGATAAAAAGGAATCAACGCAGGTTGCCAAACCAGCCACAGTAAATAATAAAGCAGTGGATATAAATAATTCATGAAAAACCAAAATTTGCAAAGCGGACAATGAATCGAAAATAGGTGCCTCTCGTAAACCAAATTGCAAAGAGGAAAATGAATTGAAAACAAGTGCCCCTCGTACACTGAAGTGCAAAAAGAAACAAACTGCTTCTGATACACAAACTAGTGAAGAGAAAAAGATTTAGTCCATTAAATTCTTCAAAATGCAAAGGGAAGAAACACAAAACTGAAGAAAAAATATTAAGCAGGAAGCAAATAAAAGAGATTCGAAACAAAAAATATGTGAAAAGTGCAAATGCAAAGGAGATAAATGTCAAGAAAATATGGCAAAAAAGCTGACGAAAATTTGTGAAGATTGTAAATGTCCATCAGAGAAATGTCTTCCAGAATGTGATAATAATAAAACTAATAATAATAACTAATAAAACTAAAAGTAAATCCTGCAATACCTGCGAGGATTTCAAATGTGAGGGAGAACAATGTCCTCAAGAATGTGCAGAATTAAAAGCTAAAAAGAAAACTAATGTTTGCGAAGACTGTAAATGTGAAACTGGAAAATGTCCCACCGAATGTGAAGAAAATAAAGGTAAAAATAAATCTAAAATTTGCGAAGATTGCAAATGTGAAGGCGGAAAATGTCTTCCAGAATGCGAAGAAAGTAAGGCTAAAAAGAAATCTAATATTTGTGAAGACTGTAAATGTGAGGGAGAATGTCTTCCAGATTGTAAACAAAAGAAAGCTAAAAAGGCATCAAATGTCTGTGAAAATTGTAAATGCACACCAGACCTATGTCCTCCGGAATGTGAAGAAAATAGAAATAAAAAGGCATCTGATATTTGCGAGAATTGTAAATGTAAACCAGAAAAATGTCCACCAGAATGCAAAGAAAATAAAGCTAAAAATAAATCTAATATTTGTGAGGATTGCAAATGTGAGGGGACACAATGTCCTCCGAAATGCGAAGAAAATAAACCTAAAAAGAAATCTAATATTTGCAAAGATTGTAAATGTGAGGGTACACAATGTGATCCAGAATGCAAAGAAACTAAAGCTAAAAAGAAATCTAATATCTGTGAAAACTGTAAATGCGAAGGTGCACAATGTCCTCCAGAATGTGAGGAAAATAAATCTAATATTTGCGAAGATTGTAAATGTGAGGATTCACAGTGTCCTCTAGAATGTGAAGAAAATAAAGCTAAAAAGAAATCTAATATCTGTGAAGACTGTAAGTTCGAAGGTGCACAATGTCCTCCAGAATGTGAGGAAAATAAATCTATGATGAATGTGAGGATTCACAGTGTCCTCTAGAATGTGAAGAAAATAAAGCTAAAAAGAAATCTAATATCTGTGAAAACTGTAAGTTCGAAGGTGCACAATGTCCTCCAGAATGTGAGGAAAATAAATCTATGATGAATGTGAGGATTCACAGTGGCCTCCAGAATGTGAAGAAAATAAAGCTAAAAAGAAATCTAATATCTGTGAAGACTGTAAGTTCGAAGGTGCACAATGTCCTCCAGAATGTGAGGAAAATAAATCTATGATGAATGTGAGGATTCACAGTGGCCTCCAGAATGTGAAGAAAATAAAGCTAAAAAGAAATCTAATATCTGTGAAGACTGTAAGTTCGAAGGTGCACAATGTCCTCCAGAATGTGAGGAAAATAAATCTATGATGAATGTGAGGATTCACAGTGGCCTCCAGAATGTGAAGAAAATAAAGCTAAAAAGAAATCTAATATCTGTGAAGACTGTAAGTTCGAAGGTGCACAATGTCCTCCAGAATGTGAGGAAAATAAATCTATGATGAATGTGAGGATTCACAGTGTCCTCTAGAATGTGAAGAAAATAAAGCTAAAAAGAAATCTAATATCTGTGAAAACTGTAAATGCGAAGGTGCACAATGTCCTCCAGAATGTAAGGAAAATAAATCTAATATTTGCGAAGATTGTAAATGTGAGGATTCACAGTGTCCTCTAGAATGTGAAGAAAATAAAGCTAAAAAGAAATCTAATATCTGTGAAGACTGTAAGTTCGAAGGTGCACAATGTCCTCCAGAATGTGAGGAAAATAAATCTATGATGAATGTGAGGATTCACAGTGGCCTCCAGAATGTGAAGAAAATAAAGCTAAAAAGAAATCTAATATCTGTGAAGACTGTAAGTTCGAAGGTGCACAATGTCCTCCAGAATGTGAGGAAAATAAATCTATGATGAATGTGAGGATTCACAGTGTCCTCTAGAATGTGAAGAAAATAAAGCTAAAAAGAAATCTAATATCTGTGAAAACTGTAAATGCGAAGGTGCACAATGTCCTCCAGAATGTAAGGAAAATAAATCTAATATTTGCGAAGATTGTAAATGTGAGGATTCACAGTGTCCTCTAGAATGTGAAGAAAATAAAGCTAAAAAGAAATCTAATATCTGTGAAGACTGTAAGTTCGAAGGTGCACAATGTCCTCCAGAATGTGAGGAAAATAAATCTATGATGAATGTGAGGATTCACAGTGGCCTCCAGAATGTGAAGAAAATAAAGCTAAAAAGAAATCTAATATCTGTGAAGACTGTAAGTTCGAAGGTGCACAATGTCCTCCAGAATGTGAGGAAAATAAATCTATGATGAATGTGAGGATTCACAGTGTCCTCTAGAATGTGAAGAAAATAAAGCTAAAAAGAAATCTAATATCTGTGAAAACTGTAAATGCGAAGGTGCACAATGTCCTCCAGAATGTAAGGAAAATAAATCTAATATTTGCGAAGATTGTAAATGTGAGGATTCACAGTGTCCTCTAGAATGTGAAGAAAATAAAGCTAAAAAGAAATCTAATATCTGTGAAAACTGTAAATTCGAAGGTGCAGAATGTCCTCCAGAATGTAAGGAAAATAAATCTAATATTTGCGAAGATTGTAAATGTGAGGATTCACAGTGTCCTCTAGAATGTGAAGAAAATAAAGCTAAAAAGAAATCTAATATCTGTGAAAACTGTAAATGCGAAGGTGCACAATGTCCTCCAGAATGTTAGGAAAATAAATCTAATATTTGCGAAGATTCTAAATGTGAGGATTCACAGTGTCCTCTAGAATGTGAAGAAAATAAAGCTAAAAAGAAATCTAATATCTGTGAAAACTGTAAATTCGAAGGTGCACAATGTCCTCCAGAATGTAAGGAAAATAAATCTAATATTTGCGAAGATTCTAAATGTGAGGATTCACAGTGTCCTCTAGAATGTGAAGAAAATAAAGCTAAAAAGAAATCTAATATCTGTGAAAACTGTAAATGCGAAGGTGCACAATGTCCTCCAGAATGTTAGGAAAATAAATCTAATATTTGCGACGATTGTAAATGTGAGGATTCACAGTGTCCTCTAGAATGTGAAGAAAATAAAGCTAAAAAGAAATCTAATATCTGTGAAAACTGTAAATGCGAAGGTGCACAATGTCCTCCAGAATGTTAGGAAAATAAATCTAATATTTGCGAAGATTCTAAATGTGAGGATTCACAGTGTCCTCTAGAATGTGAAGAAAATAAAGCTAAAAAGAAATCTAATATCTGTGAAAACTGTAAATTCGAAGGTGCACAATGTCCTCCAGAATGTAAGGAAAATAAATCTAATATTTGCGAAGATTCTAAATGTGAGGATTCACAGTGTCCTCTAGAATGTGAAGAAAATAAAGCTAAAAAGAAATCTAATATCTGTGAAAACTGTAAATTCGAAGGTGCACAATGTCCTCCAGAATGTAAGGAAAATAAATCTAATATTTGCGAAGATTCTAAATGTGAGGATTCACAGTGTCCTCTAGAATGTGAAGAAAATAAAGCTAAAAAGAAATCTAATATCTGTGAAAACTGTAAATTCGAAGGTGCACAATGTCCTCCAGAATGTAAGGAAAATAAATCTAATATTTGCGAAGATTCTAAATGTGAGGATTCACAGTGTCCTCTAGAATGTGAAGAAAATAAAGCTAAAAAGAAATCTAATATCTGTGAAAACTGTAAATTCGAAGGTGCACAATGTCCTCCAGAATGTAAGGAAAATAAATCTAATATTTGCGAAGATTCTAAATGTGAGGATTCACAGTGTCCTCTAGAATGTGAAGAAAATAAAGCTAAAAAGAAATCTAATATCTGTGAAAACTGTAAATTCGAAGGTGCACAATGTCCTCCAGAATGTAAGGAAAATAAATCTAATATTTGCGAAGATTCTAAATGTGAGGATTCACAGTGTCTTCTAGAATGTGAAGAAATTAAAGCTAAAAAGAAATCTAATATCTGTGAAAACTGTAAATTCGAAGGTGCACAATGTCCTCCAGAATGTAAGGAAAATAAATCTAATATTTGCGAAGATTCTAAATGTGAGGATTCACAGTGTCCTCTAGAATGTGAAGAAAATAAAGCTAAAAAGAAATCTAATATCTGTGAAGACTGTAAGTGTGAGGGTGGACCATGTCCTCCAGAATGTGAAGAAAATAAAGTAAAAATGAAATCTAATATTTGTGAAGACTGTAAGTGTAAGGAAGACGTACAATGCGATGCAGCATGCGAAGAAAATAAAGAAAAGAGGATAGGCGAAGATTGTAAATGTGAAGGCACACAATGTACTCAACTATGCGAAGAAAATAAAGTAAAAATGAAATCTAATATTTGTGAAGACTGTAAATGTGAGAGTGTACAATGCTTTCCAAAATGCGAAGAAAATAAATCTAAAAACAAATCAGATATTTGCGATGATTGTAAATGTGAGGGCACTCAATGTTCCCCAAAATGTGAAGAAAATAAAAATAAAAGGACATCTGATATTTGCGAAAAATCTAAAAGTCCCATGAATCAATCAAATTGCGAAGAAAGAAATACTTCAAATAAATGTACTCAAAATCCAAAGTCGTCAACTTTTGACGAGAATTCGTTGCATTCTGGAACTAGTGAGTTGCAAATGGCACTTAATAAGATAAAGTGTGCATGTCAAAAAGCAGAAAACTTATCGGCTCCAAAACCGCTGAGACATCACAATTCTACAACCTCTGAATTAAAATTGGCTGTAAATATGTTAAAGCAAAAGTGTATGTTATGATAAACGCAATGATAAAAGAATTAAATGCACGAGCTGGAAGTAGAGTATTTGACTGCTTATTGAAAGAAGTCGCTCAAAATAATAACAGCGTTGCTGACTGACAGAACCCTACTAACTCAATACTTGGTTCGACCAAATAATTTGATCAAGAAAAATGATGAAGCACAAGTACCCAAAGTTCATAGTTCTTTTGGTATATCAATGGTGAAGAAAATTGGACCACCAGTTTATTGGTAAAATGGAACTTATCGAAAGATAAAAACATTTATGGTTATGTATTTTGCGCAAATGGTGTTACAAAAGCAAGAATTTATAGTTCCAATTGAAACAATGCTGTTCTGGATTCACTAAATATAAAGGAATGTATTAATTTGGAAATATATGGTTTAGCTGAAGACGGTATTAGAGCCACATGTCCAGCAATATTTTTTTATAAATCTGATTAAAATATTTATTAATCTTGATGAACTATCGATTCTAGACTTGTCTATCTAATTTGCAATAATTATAAAGTCGTGCTCTCTCCATCTAATCTTGATAAAGTTATTATTTCTAGACTTGTCCATCTAATCTAGACTGATTGTGAAACCTTAAGGAACAACTAATCTTGATGAACTAATCGATTCAAAACTTGTCTAACTAGTTTGGGCTAATTATAGAATCTTGATCTCTCAATCTAAACTTGATGAAGTTATCAATTCTAGACTTGTCTATCTAATTGTGGAACCTTGAGAAACATTTAATCTTGATGAACTAATCTATTCTAGACTAGAAGTCTTGTCTATTTAGTTTGATTTTATAATTAATTTATGATTATAGGCTTATTGGAGGGCGACACATCCGGAGATAATTTCGAACGTGCCGAGACCGATAGGCAGTTCACCTCAAGCGTCGCCTAGTGGAGAGCCGGGCAGACCGACATTACCAGGTAGAACACATTTAAAACACACTACTAACTAAATCTGTATCAATGAGCTTGATTGATGTGGTGAAACGGGGTGGAGAGAAGCCGTTTTGCAGACTGTTTTCTTTTGCAGCCCACCACGACGTGTACGGCGGATACGCCCACGATTCTAGAGGTAGTCGTCCAGGTGTTAAATATATCGGATTGCAAAGTTGGGATTCTGTAGATTCTCTTGAGTCACTCTCTTTCTTGTAGTCACTGCACGATTGTGTCATGCCAGACGAACTTTTTTTGTTTGCATTTTGCAATTTATCTGCGGACAGTATTATCACGATTTACAAAAATTTTGTTATTTGTGCAGATAAACTCTCAAAACCCTCGACTCGATCTAAACCAAATGCGAACGAACGCACTCATTTTATTTTCACAAATTGAGATCAAAGATCAACCATGACCAGACAAAGATTAAACGAGATTGCACCAGACAAGACCAAACAAGAACAGTCAAGTTGAAAAAAGTCCAAACAAGACCAGACTAGCCCAGATAAGATCAGACAAGCAAGTCCAGAACAGACACGACGAGACAAGTCTAGATAAGAACGGACAAGACCAGACCAGACTAGATACGATCTATACAAGACCACTCTGTACACACTCTGTATACAAGACCTTCTGTATATAAGATCCGACATATGACGTATAAGATCCGACAAGACCAGACCAGATCAGACAAGATCGGACCTCCTTCAGACCAATTTAGTTAGTAAGTCGAACATAGAAAAAAAATTGTTTAAACTAATTAAGATATTGAAACATTGTTGAGTGTTAGTGTATAGCACGTATTGATTTAGGTCGAGTTAAGGTAACAGAATGCAGTCCACATTCGCTAAATGAACGAGAAACTGAAACCCTATTTTTATACTCGATAGCTTAGTACTAGAATATAAACTGCGTTCGGTGTCTAGATAGACCGAGTGTAAATCTATCTAGACTAGGATGTAAATGTCTATATTGTTGCGATGCGTTCATATATAAAGTTCATATTATAAGCGGTATTGTTTGTATATACATTAAAACTAGTTATGAGACTTTTGAGCAATGTTATCTATATAGTTGAACTTTTGATGTAGTCTAAATTTGGTTTTTGAACATAAACTAGTTTTGAGAATCACTGAGTGATTAGTTGTAACTCTTTAAAGCGCGGCGATGTTTAAAGTATCCAACCTTTCTGATGTGTAGGCATGCAGAGACGGTGGGATATTTTTTGTACCACCTCGAAATATTGATATAGTTATGTTATACATAGCTATATATAGCTTATACATAGCTATTTCAATAATAATCAAAAATATACGTGTATCTCAAAAATTGGAGATTTTAGAGATGTGAAAATTCGCGTTTTAAATTCAATAAGAGGAATTTAAAACGCGAATTTTCACATCTCTAAAATCTCCAATTTTTGAGATACACATATATTTTTGATTATTATTGAAATAGCTATTTATAAGCTATGTATTATTCTCTGAAATTCCGTGTTTCAAGCGGAACTAGTTTGCAAACTTGAGCGACAATATCTATTATATAGTTACTCGCAATATGCTAAGTGTACCTTAATTAGTTTATAGTTTGCTAATTTTTGCGTGTCGGAGCGATGGGACAAGATGGGATTAAGACTGAGAATATGTGAGAAATAGTAAACTTTAAGGTGCATGCGCCGGACACAAAAGCTACTAAATCGACTAGATTTGTACCTTAAGATAATATAAGACTTAATTAATGTTAGTTAACTTATAAATTAAAAAAAACTTTGTTCGATAGCCTTATAGTGCAAATTATATTTTGTAGAATAAACATATAAGACCAGAAAGTCAAGACTAAACTCAAAACTGGATTAGATAATCACAAGTTTAAGTTTATTTGAAAAACTGGAGATGTTAGAGATGTGAAAATTGGTATTTTTTCTGGATTCTTCTTAAAACTATATTAAACAGATAAGACTAGAAAATCAGGGCCGGACTAAACTCAAGACTAGATTAGATAATCAAAACTATACATGTATCTCAAAAGTTAGAGATGTAAGAGATGTGAAAATTGGCTTTTAAATTTTTCTTAAAACTCTTGTCTAAATAGATAAGACTAGAAATCAAAACTAAACTCAAGATTAGATTAGATATTCAAAAGTATATCTCAAAAACTGCATATGTTAGAGATGCGAAAATTGGTATTTAAATTCTTTTTAGAACTAGTCTGAACGGATTAGATTAGAAAATCAAACCGAGATTAAACTCAAGATTAGATTAGATAATCAGAAGCGTACGTATAACTCAAAAACTGGAGATGTTAGAGATGCGAAAATTGATGTACCTATAGAGTCTTCTTTAAAATGAATTTGAAGCTGAATATGAATCCTCTATAATGTCTCATGATTGTGATAGCCGTAACAATAAGCGAAACGTTGAAGACGAAGTCTACACGCTCCGCTATTCAACTTGATTATATCCGGCCCTTGCAACAATTTTCAAATCTTACGATCCATCTTAATATTAGTGTTCATATTACTCAGAAGATAATCAATATTTGCTAGATATAGCTGACCTGAATTAATAGACCCTTTCATAGTTGAAATTTTTTTGTGCGCATGTGTCAATTTCCGCCATGTTATACGTCAAAACGTGCCCGAACTTTCTGACGCATAACTAAATGTGCCCGAAACTTTTATATTCCCGCCTTTAATACTTGGCGGATGCGCATGCACATAACTAACTGTGAAAAGCTCTATAGGACTGATCTCTAAATTAGACTAAGTTTTTAAAACTTGGAAATGGATTAAAACAGACTAGAAAATAATCAGACTAAGAAATAAGCAGACTAAAATAAATAATGAAAGATATAATCTGCTTTAAATACTATAATCTAATATTTTGTAAGTTGAAACCTAATGTATGATCGATAGCCTTTTAGATTGCAAATATAAGAAACGCGAAAAGATCGTTCGGTTCATTTAGCGAATGTGTGGAGCGGTTTAGTGCTAAAATTATTCGCCAGTTGTTTTTGTTTGTTTCTAGTGCACTTTTGTTATTATTTTGAGTAAGACTCGATGATTAACTAAGTGTTTAAGTGGGCATTTACGTTAGACTAAAAGAAGAAAATAATGTATGGGTCCAAAATAAATATGATAATATGTATTAAACTAATTTTGAAGATTTTATTAGTTTTAGTTTATAGACTGGATCTATATTACTCACTTATTATTTATGTTTACTTTATTTTAAGTTTACTTTTATACTCAAACAGACGAGATAAATTAGTTTAAGTTGTTAGTCTAATTTATCTTGACTAGCTACTCATCAGATAAGGCTTCCGTTAAGAACTAGTTTAACTAATAGACCTTTTTACGGTATATTTTAAGCGCATGTGCGTCCGCGTGTTTTAAAGCCGGGAACATGAAAATTTCGGGCACATTTTGTTATTTTCACTTGGTTATCTGTCAAAAAGTGCCCGAAAACATGGCGCATAAAAAAAAGGTCTATTAACTCTGATACAAAGATGTTTGTTAATTCATCTTGACTAGCTACTCATCAGATAAGGCTCCCGTTAAGAACTAGTTTAACTAATAGACCTTTTTACGTTTTTTTTTTTTATTTAAGCGCATGTGCGTCCGCGTGTTTCAAAGGCGGAATGTCAAAGTTTCGGGCACATTTTGTAATTTTCACTTGTTTATACGACAAAAAGTGCCCGAAAACATGGCGGAAATTGACACAAGCGCATAAAAAAAAGGTCTATTAACTCTGATACAAAGATGTTTGTTATTTTATCTTGACTAGCTACTCATTAGATAAGGCTACCGTTAAGAACTAGTTTAACTAATAGACCTTTTTTACGGTTTTTTTTATTCAATCGCATGTGCGTCCGCGTGTTTCAAAGGCGGGAATATGAAAGTTTCGGGCACTTTTTGTTATTTTCACTTGGTTATACGTCAAAAAGTGCCCGAAAACATGGCGGAAATTGACGCATGCGCATAAAAAAGGCTCTATAAACTAATTTCTATGTAAGTGGGATTTGAAAGTAGGTGGACAAAGATGTTGTATGTGGATGTAGTTGGACTAGTTTTTAAGGCACCCAAGTTTTGTTATTTGTTTTTTTAATTTTTACGGTTTTTTGCAGATTTTTCTGGTTCAATGACCCCGATACCCGGCGTACAATAAAACTAGCAAAAAAAAAAACAAAAGTAAAACAAAACGAGTTTTTTGAGTTTCGTTTTTGAAATTTTTTACCAAAAAAAAATATATTTTGTTCATCCGCTTCTTCAGCGCAAACAGTTCTATTTTTTTTTTGCACGGTGTTCAATTTTAACACCAATCTACATCTCACCGATTATTCTTTTCGCACACTAATCGCTACTTTAATTAAAGGGGAAGTGCCGCCGAGTCCCGGCAAAATTTGGCGAGCTGGCTCCACCGATCTCTTTGCTTAAAGACTCGCTATTTCGCATACAAACATTCGCTTATTTAGTTTTTCACTTGCTTTTAGTAAGTAAAGCTTTTACGCTGCAAACTAACTACTACGTTGTGATTGTGTATTGACTTTTTATTATTATTATTAGTTTGTCTATGTGCTAAGTGCAACAATATTTAAACTAATTACTTAGTCAAGAACTAAAAACTAGATAAAACTAGATACATAGACTAGACAGACAAGACCAGACAAACGAGAATAGATAGACAATGCTAGACAGACAAGACTAGATAGACAAGATTAGATAGACAGGCAAGACTAGACAGACAAGACTAGATAGACAAGATTAGACAGACAAGACAAGATAGACAAGACTAGACAGACAAGACTAGACAGACAAGACTAGACAGACAAGACTAGACAGACAAGACTAGACAGACAAGACTAGACAGACAAGACTAGACAGACAAGACTAGACAGACAAGACTAGACAGACAAGACTAGACAGACAAGACTAGACAGACAAGACTAGACAGACAAGACTAGACAGACAAGACCAGACAGACAAGACTAGACAGACAATAGACAGACAAGACTAGACAGACAAGACTAGACAGACAAGACTAGACAGACAATACTAGACAGACAAGACTAGACAGACAAGACTAGACAGACAATACTAGACAGACAAGACTAGACAGACAAGACTAGACAGACTAGACAGACAAGACTAGACAGACAAGACTAGACAGACAAGACTAGACAGACAAGACTAGACAGACTAGACAGACAAGACTAGACAGACAAGACTACACAGACAAGACTAGACAGACAAGACTAGACAGACAAGACTAGACAGACAAGACTAGACAGACAAGACTAGACAGACAAGACTAGACAGACAAGACTAGACAGACAAGACTAGACAGACAAGACTAGACAGACAAGACTAGACAGACAAGACTAGACAGACAAGACTAGACAGACAAGACTAGACAGACAAGACTAGACAGACAAGACTAGACAGACAAGACTAGACAGACAAGACTAGACAGACAAGACTAGACAGACAAGACTAGACAGACAAGACTAGACAGACAAGACTAGACAGACAAGACTAGACAGACAAGACTAGACAGACAAGACTAGACAGACAAGACTAGACAGACAAGACTAGACAGACAAGACCAGACAGACAAGACTAGACAGACAATAGACAGACAAGACTAGACAGACAAGACTAGACAGACAAGACTAGACAGACAAGACTAGACAGACAAGACTAGACAGACAAGACCAGACAGACAAGACTAGACAGACAATAGACAGACAAGACTAGACAGACAAGACTAGACAGACAAGACTAGACAGACAAGACTAGACAGACAAGACTAGACAGACAAGACTAGACAGACAATACTAGACAGACAAGACTAGACAGACAAGACTAGACAGACAAGACTAGACAGACAAGACTAGACAGACAAGACTAGACAGACAGGACTAGACAGACAAGACCAGACAGACAAGACTAGACAGACAATAGACACACAAGACTAGACAGACAAGACTAGACAGACAAGACTAGACAGACAAGACCAGACAGACAAGACTAGACAGACAATAGACAGACAAGACTAGACAGACAAGACTAGACAGACAAGACTAGACAGACTAGACTAGACAGACAAGACTAGACAGACAAGACCAGACAGACAAGACTAGACAGACAAGACTAGACAGACAAGACTAGACAGACAAGACTAGACAGACAAGACTAGACAGACAAGACTAGACAGACAAGACTAGACAGACAAGACTAGACAGACAAGACTAGACAGACAAGACTAGACAGACAAGACCAGACAGACAAGACTAGACAGACAAGACTAGACAGACAAGACTAGACAGACAAGACTAGACAGACAAGACTAGACAGACAAGACTAGACAGACAAGACTAGACAGACAAGACTAGACAGACAAGACTAGACAGACAAGACTAGACAGACAAGACCAGACAGACAAGACTAGACAGACAATAGACAGACAAGACTAGACAGACAAGACTAGACAGACAAGACTAGACAGACAAAACCAGACAGACAAGACTAGACAGACAATAGACAGACAAGACTAGACAGACAAGACTAGACAGACAAGACTAGACAGACAAGACTAGACAGACAAGACTAGACAGACAAGACTAGACAGACAAGACCAGACAGACAAGACTAGACAGACAATAGACAGACAAGACTAGACAGACAAGACTAGACAGACAAGACCAGAGAGACAAGACTAGACAGACAAGACTAGACAGACAAGACTAGACAGACAAGACTAGACAGACAAGACCAGACAGACAAGACTAGACAGACAATAGACAGACAAGACTAGACAGACAAGACTAGACAGACAAGACTAGACAGACAAGACTAGACAGACAAGACTAGACAGACAAGACCAGACAGACAAGACTAGACAGACAATAGACAGACAAGACTAGACAGACAAGACTAGACAGACAAGACCAGAGAGACAAGACTAGACAGACAAGACTAGACAGACAAGACTAGACAGACAAGACTAGACAGACATGACCAGACAGACAAGACTAGACAGACAATAGACAGACAAGACTAGACAGACAAGACTAGACAGACAAGACTAGACAGACAAGACTAGACAGACAAGACTAGACAGACAAGACAAGACAGACAAGACTAGACAGACAATAGACAGACAAGACTAGACAGACAAGACTAGACAGACAAGACCAGAGAGACAAGACTAGACAGACAAGACTAGACAGACAAGACTAGACAGACAAGACTAGACAGACAAGACTAGACAGACAAGACTAGACAGACAAGACTAGACAGACAAGACTAGACAGACAAGACTAGACAGACAAGACTAGACAGACAAGACTAGACAGACAAGACCAGACAGACAAGACTAGACAGACAAGACTAGACAGACAAGACTAGACAGACAAGACTAGACAGACAAGACCAGACAGACAAGACTAGACAGACAATAGACAGACAAGACTAGACAGACAATAGACAGACAAGACTAGACAGACAAGACTAGACAGACAAGACTAGACAGACAAGACCAGAGAGACAAGACTAGACAGACAAGACTAGACAGACAAGACTAGACAGACAAGACTAGACAGACAAGACTAGACAGACAAGACTAGACAGACAAGACTAGACAGACAAGACTAGACAGACAAGACTAGACAGACAAGACTAGACAGACAAGACTAGACAGACAAGACCAGACAGACAAGACTAGACAGACAATAGACAGACAAGACTAGACAGACAAGACTAGACAGACAAGACTAGACAGACAAGACTAGACAGACAAGACTAGACAGACAAGACTAGACAGACAAGACTAGACAGACAAGACTAGACAGACAAGACTAGACAGACAAGACTAGACAGACAAGACTAGACAGACAAGACTAGACAGACAAGACTAGACAGACAAGACTAGACAGACAAGACTAGACAGACAAGACTAGACAGACAAGACTAGACAGACAAGACTAGACAGACAAGACTAGACAGACAATAGACAGACAAGACTAGACAGACAAGACTAGACAGACAAGACTAGACAGACAAGACTAGACAGACAAGACCAGAGAGACAAGACTAGACAGACAAGACTAGACAGACAAGACTAGACAGACAAGACTAGACAGACAAGACTAGACAGACAAGACCAGACACACAAGACTAGACAGACAATAGACAGACAAGACTAGACAGACAAGACTAGACAGACAAGACTAGACAGACAAGACTAGACAGACAAGACTAGACAGACAAGACTAGACAGACAAGACCAGACAGACAAGACTAGACAGACAATAGACAGACAAGACTAGACAGACAAGACTAGACAGACAAGACTAGACAGACAAGACTAGACAGACAAGATTAGATAGACAGGCAAGACTAGACAGACAAGACTAGACAGACAAGACTAGACAGACAAGACTAGACAGACAAGACTAGACAGACAAGACTAGACAGACAAGACTAGACAGACAAGACTAGACAGACAAGACTAGACAGACAAGACCAGACAGACAAGACTAGACAGACAATAGACAGACAAGACTAGACAGACAAGACTAGACAGACAATACTAGACAGACAAGACTAGACAGACAAGACTAGACAGACAAGACTAGACAGACAAGACTAGACAGACAAGACTAGACAGACAAGACTAGACAGACAAGACTAGACAGACAAGACTAGACAGACAATAGACAGACAAGACTAGACAGACAATAGACAGACAAGACTAGACAGACAAGACTAGACAGACAAGACTAGACAGACAAGACTAGACAGACAAGACCAGAGAGACAAGACTAGACAGACAAGACTAGACAGACAAGACTAGACAGACAAGACTAGACAGACAAGACTAGACAGACAATAGACAGACAAGACTAGACAGACAAGACTAGACAGACAAGACTAGACAGACAAGACTAGACAGACAAGACCAGAGAGACAAGACTAGACAGACAAGACTAGACAGACAAGACTAGACAGACAAGACTAGACAGACAAGACTAGACAGACAAGACCAGACACACAAGACTAGACAGACAATAGACAGACAAGACTAGACAGACAAGACTAGACAGACAAGACTAGACAGACAAGACTAGACAGACAAGACTAGACAGACAAGACTAGACAGACAAGACCAGACAGACAAGACTAGACAGACAATAGACAGACAAGACTAGACAGACAAGACTAGACAGACAAGACTAGACAGACAAGACTAGACAGACAAGATTAGATAGACAGGCAAGACTAGACAGACAAGACTAGACAGACAAGACTAGACAGACAAGACTAGACAGACAAGACTAGACAGACAAGACTAGACAGACAAGACTAGACAGACAAGACTAGACAGACAAGACTAGACAGACAAGACTAGACAGACAAGACCAGACAGACAAGACTAGACAGACAATAGACAGACAAGACTAGACAGACAAGACTAGACAGACAAGACTAGACAGACAAGACTAGACAGACAAGACTAGACAGACAAGACTAGACAGACAAGACTAGACAGACAAGACTAGACAGACAAGACCAGACACACAAGACTAGACAGACAATAGACAGACAAGACTAGACAGACAAGACTAGACAGACAAGACTAGACAGACAAGACTAGACAGACAAGACTAGACAGACAAGACTAGACAGACAAGACCAGACAGACAAGACTAGACAGACAATAGACAGACAAGACTAGACAGACAATAGACAGACAAGACTAGACAGACAAGACTAGACAGACAATACTAGACAGACAAGACTAGACAGACAAGACTAGACAGACAAGACTAGACAGACAAGACTAGACAGACAAGACTAGACAGACAAGACTAGACAGACAAGACTAGACAGACAAGACTAGACAGACAAGACTAGACAGACAAGACTAGACAGACAAGACTAGACAGACAAGACTAGACAGACAAGACTAGACAGACAAGACTAGACAGACAAGACTAGACAGACAATAGACAGACAAGACTAGACAGACAAGACTAGACAGACAAGACTAGACAGACAAGACTAGACAGACAAGACCAGAGAGACAAGACTAGACAGACAAGACTAGACAGACAAGACTAGACAGACAAGACTAGACAGACAAGACCAGACACACAAGACTAGACAGACAATAGACAGACAAGACTAGACAGACAAGACTAGACAGACAAGACTAGACAGACAAGACTAGACAGACAAGACTAGACAGACAAGACTAGACAGACAAGACCAGACAGACAAGACTAGACAGACAATAGACAGACAAGACTAGACAGACAAGACTAGACAGACAAGACTAGACAGACAAGACTAGACAGACAAGATTAGATAGACAGGCAAGACTAGACAGACAAGACTAGACAGACAAGACTAGACAGACAAGACTAGACAGACAAGACTAGACAGACAAGACTAGACAGACAAGACTAGACAGACAAGACTAGACAGACAATACTAGACAGACAAGACTAGACAGACAAGACTAGACAGACAAGACTAGACAGACAAGACTAGACAGACAAGACTAGACAGACAAGACTAGACAGACAAGACTAGACAGACAAGACTAGACAGACAAGACTAGACAGACAAGACTAGACAGACAAGACTAGACAGACAAGACTAGACAGACAAGACTAGACAGACAAGACTAGACAGACAAGACTAGACAGACAAGACTAGACAGACAATAGACAGACAAGACTAGACAGACAAGACTAGACAGACAAGACTAGACAGACAAGACTAGACAGACAAGACCAGAGAGACAAGACTAGACAGACAAGACTAGACAGACAAGACTAGACAGACAAGACTAGACAGACAAGACTAGACAGACAAGACCAGACACACAAGACTAGACAGACAATAGACAGACAAGACTAGACAGACAAGACTAGACAGACAAGACTAGACAGACAAGACTAGACAGACAAGACTAGACAGACAAGACTAGACAGACAAGACCAGACAGACAAGACTAGACAGACAATAGACAGACAAGACTAGACAGACAAGACTAGACAGACAAGACTAGACAGACAAGACTAGACAGACAAGACTAGACAGACAATACTAGACAGACAAGACTAGACAGACAAGACTAGACAGACAAGACTAGACAGACAAGACTAGACAGACAAGACTAGACAGACAAGACTAGACAGACAAGACCAGACACACAAGACTAGACAGACAATAGACAGACAAGACTAGACAGACAAGACTAGACAGACAAGACTAGACAGACAAGACTAGACAGACAAGACTAGACAGACAAGACTAGACAGACAATAGACAGACAAGACTAGACAGACAAGACTAGACAGACAAGACTAGACAGACAAGACTAGACAGACAAGACTAGACAGACAAGACTAGACAGACAATAGACAGACAAGACTAGACAGACAAGACTAGACAGACAAGACCAGACAGACAAGACTAGACAGACAAGACTAGACAGACAAGACTAGACAGACAAGACCAGACAGACAAGACTAGACAGACAAGACTAGACAGACAAGACTAGACAGACAAGACTAGACAGACAAGACCAGACAGACAAGACCAGACAGACAAGACTAGACAGACAAGACTAGACAGACAAGACCAGACACACAAGACTAGACAGACAATAGACAGACAAGACTAGACAGACAAGACTAGACAGACAAGACTAGACAGACAAGACTAGACAGACAAGACTAGACAGACAATAGACAGACAAGACTAGACAGACAAGACTAGACAGACAAGACTAGACAGACAAGACTAGACAGACAAGATTAGATAGACAGGCAAGACTAGACAGACAAGACTAGACAGACAAGACTAGACAGACAAGACTAGACAGACAAGACTAGACAGACAAGACTAGACAGACAAGACTAGACAGACAAGACTAGACAGACAAGACTAGACAGACAATACTAGACAGACAAGACTAGACAGACAAGACTAGACAGACAAGACTAGACAGACAAGACTAGACAGACAAGACTAGACAGACAAGACTAGACAGACAAGACTAGACAGACAAGACTAGACAGACAAGACTAGACAGACAAGACTAGACAGACAAGACTAGACAGACAAGACTAGACAGACAAGACTAGACAGACAAGACTAGACAGACAAGACTAGACAGACAATAGACAGACAAGACTAGACAGACAAGACTAGACAGACAAGACTAGACAGACAAGACTAGACAGACAAGACCAGAGAGACAAGACTAGACAGACAAGACTAGACAGACAAGACTAGACAGACAAGACTAGACAGACAAGACCAGACACACAAGACTAGACAGACAATAGACAGACAAGACTAGACAGACAAGACTAGACAGACAAGACTAGACAGACAAGACTAGACAGACAAGACTAGACAGACAAGACTAGACAGACAAGACCAGACAGACAAGACTAGACAGACAATAGACAGACAAGACTAGACAGACAAGACTAGACAGACAAGACTAGACAGACAAGACTAGACAGACAAGACTAGACAGACAATACTAGACAGACAAGACTAGACAGACAAGACTAGACAGACAAGACTAGACAGACAAGACTAGACAGACAAGACTAGACAGACAAGACTAGACAGACAAGACCAGACACACAAGACTAGACAGACAATAGACAGACAAGACTAGACAGACAAGACTAGACAGACAAGACTAGACAGACAAGACTAGACAGACAAGACTAGACAGACAAGACTAGACAGACAATAGACAGACAAGACTAGACAGACAAGACTAGACAGACAAGACTAGACAGACAAGACTAGACAGACAAGACTAGACAGACAAGACTAGACAGACAATAGACAGACAAGACTAGACAGACAAGACTAGACAGACAAGACCAGACAGACAAGACTAGACAGACAAGACTAGACAGACAAGACTAGACAGACAAGACCAGACAGACAAGACTAGACAGACAAGACTAGACAGACAAGACTAGACAGACAAGACCAGACAGACAAGACTAGACAGACAAGACTAGACAGACAAGACCAGACACACAAGACTAGACAGACAATAGACAGACAAGACTAGACAGACAAGACTAGACAGACAAGACTAGACAGACAAGACTAGACAGACAAGACTAGACAGACAAGACTAGACAGACAAGACCAGACAGACAAGACTAGACAGACAAGACTAGACAGACAAGACTAGACAGACAAGACTAGACAGACAAGACTAGACAGACAAGACTAGACAGACAAGACTAGACAGACAAGACCAGACACACAAGACTAGACAGACAATAGACAGACAAGACTAGACAGACAAGACTAGACAGACAAGACTAGACAGACAAGACTAGACAGACAAGACCAGACAGACAAGACTAGACAGACAATAGACAGACAAGACTAGACAGACAAGACTAGACAGACAAGACTAGACAGACAAGACTAGACAGACAAGACTAGACAGACAAGACTAGACAGACAAGACTAGACAGACAAGACCAGACAGACAAGACTAGACAGACAAGACTAGACAGACAAGACTAGACAGACAAGACCAGACAGACAAGACTAGACAGACAAGACTAGACAGACAAGACTAGACAGACAAGACTAGACAGACAATACTAGACAGACAAGACTAGACAGACAAGACTAGACAGACAAGACTAGACAGACAAGACTAGACAGACAAGACTAGACAGACTAGACTAGACAGACAAGACTAGACAGACAAGACTAGACAGACAAGACTAGACAGACAAGACTAGACAGACAAGACTAGACAGACAAGACTAGACAGACAAGACTAGACAGACAAGACTAGACAGACAAGACTAGACAGACAAGACTAGACAGACAAGACTAGACAGACAAGACTAGACAGACAAGACTAGACAGACTAGACAGACAAGACAAGAGTAGACAGAAAGTTCATCTTATTTGGACACTACCTAGACTGTCTTGAACAAATTTCGACAAATTTAGGTAAACTACCCATAAACAGTGTGAATGTTTTTGTTTTGATTTCGTTGATTTAGTCTTGAAGAGAGGTGAGTTGTTTCTGTGTTTTGAAATAAACTTTGAACGAAACAGACGACGACCAGTCGGGCTCCTGTAACTCTATCCGACTTTGTTCGTACGATTCCCAGTCTTTGTTTAATAACATGTTGACGCCGGCGCTGAGTTCTATGTTTAGCAGGCAACGTGTACCACCGGTGGTACACGCCGCCGTTAACGCGCGATACGTTCACACTATCCGATTTGTTTCAGTTTACTCTGCACAAGATTTATTACAACAATTCATTGCTTTAAAGTTTTAGAATATACAAGTTATTGCCTGATGGTTGTGCAATCGTCACAGAAATGGAACAAAAATTCAAATTTTGGTGCATCCCATCAATAAAAATAAATTTTATTTAATATTAATTGTTATTCGATTATAACGCAATGATTAACACGTTAACGCCGGCGTGTACCACCCGTGGTACACATTTCCCGCTCAACTAAAACACAAAACTGAGCGCCGGCGGCAACGTGTTAAACATTTTTTTTCCATTTTGCGTCTGTAATGGACTCATAACAGCACTCACATGCGTGCGGTTATGGCTCGCCGAGTGCGATACAGTTTTCTCAATATGTATCGGCGATTATTTTTATTTAGAAATTGCATAAAAGGGCGCAAAATGCACCTATTTTGCGCCCTTTTATGCAATTTCTAAATAAAAAAAATCGGCGATACATATTAGGGTATATAAAGGGTGCAAAATAGAAAAAATAGTTTTAAAGAACAAGTTCAATAAGCGCGATTTTTCAGCACGCGTCCATGTCTAGAAACCAACCGCGATTTTTCAGCACGCGTCCACGTTTAGAAAACCCATCCATGTTTATTTCCAAACTTGGACGCGTGCTGTAAATACGCGCTTACTGAACTCGTCCTTTAATATACTATAAACGAGCAAGGATATTAAAAGAGCAACCCAATCTATTTAAATAGATCGGATAATATGAAACCGTGCGTATAATTACGGATTTTGTGCGTATAACGTCGGATTTCTTTCAGTCCTCGAATAGTGCAACGTCTCTTCTCGCGTGACTAATACCCTCCATACACGCTATGGTTTACCGAAGAGGTTACATGTGCAGGTTTGCCTGAACAGGTCAACCTTATGCCCGCCATACATACAACGGTCAACCGGAGAGGTCTACCTGTGCAGGTTTGCCTGCGCAGGTATACCAGAGCGTGTGTGGGAATAGACCTGTGCAGTTTCTTGCGCCTGGTTGACCTGCGCAGGCAAACCTGCACATGTAACCTCTCCGGTAGACCGTAGCGTGTATGGCGGGCATTACGCAAAAAACTGTACAGGTCTGCTCCCACACACGCTCCCGTCTACCAGCGCAGGCAGACCGTTCAACAAAAAATTTAATTTTAAGTCGAACGACCAAAGTTGGATAAAGTAGGAGCGTTTGCTTGTTGTCGTTTGTGAGTGGTGACGTTGAGTATAAGATGTTTGTTTTGTGTGCAGTACCGCCTTTCCATTCGGGGCACAACCGAAGCCAGCGTCCTCGTTTGGAACGAGACCGCGAATACGACATCGATTACTCGTCGCAAGGCCGCAACATCGACGAGGAGTACCGCAGCTTGGAGCGGCTGGGGGGCCGGCCCCGCGAGGAGCTCGACTACCAGCCGGCGCACAAGAGCTCCTCGCGCCGGGCCCTCAACCCCATCTAGTGGAGGCTCTCCGCGGAGCAGCCCATTGAAGAAGAGATCCAGGAAGAAGCGTATTACAAGCCGCAATTGCCTCAGGAGTTTCGCGACGAGCGCCGGCGGGCGGAGGAGCGGCGGTATCGGCAGGAGGGCAGGAACTACCGGAAGGAGCTGTTGGAACGGTTCGCCGACATCGACTTCGAGGAGAGGAGCTACGAATGAGTTTTTGTGTTTGGTTTTCGCGGAGGCGCGAATCTTCAATGGGATGTTCCGTCAATTTTTTGGGACGAACAACACTCAAAGTAACTGAATACAATAATTTTTTTTTTCTTTTGAAAATGTCCTAAAGTTAATTGGTTTTTGAACGTTCGGCAAAAAAAAAAAAAACGCAAATGATGCGCAAACTGTTCGTTTAAGTTTCGCTTGTCCATTTTGTACGAAATTTTTTTGGGTTTTTTTTTTATTTCTTGGTGGTCGCGATTTAAAACCGCATGCGAATTCTTACGAACATTTGCGTTAAATTTATTGCCTTAGTTGTATTTCGCACGAATTCGCCAAACTTGATATGGAGCTTTACTCGTAGATTTATCTTCAAGTTTTCTAAAAAATGTTTTTATTAGATTAGACAAAGTGGACTGGTTGAACTAGCCTAGATAGATAAGACTAGATAGACATGACTAGACAGACTAGACTAGACAGACAAGACTAGACAGACAAGACTAGACATACAAGACTAGACAGACAAGACCAGACAGACTACACTAGGCAGACAAAACTAGATAGACTAGACAGACAAGACTAGTCATAAAAGACTAGACAGACTAGACTAGGCAGACTAGACTAGACAGACTAGACTAGACAGACAAGACTAGACAGACAAGACTAGTCATAAAAGACTAGACAGACTAGACTAGGCAGACTAGACTAGACAGACTAGACTAGACAGACAAGACTAGACAGACAAGACTAGACAGACTAGATTAGACAGACAAGACTAGACAGACAAGACTAGATAGACTAGACTAGACAGACAAGACTAGACATACTAGACTAGACAGACAAGACTAGACAGACAAGACTAGACATACAAAACTAGACAGACAAGACTAGACATTCAAGACTAGACAGACAAGACTAGACAGACTACACTAGGCAGACAAGACTAGATAGACTAGACAGACAAGACTAGTCATAAAAGACTAGACAGACTAGACTAGACTAGACAGACAAGACTAGACAGACAAGACTAGACAGAGTAGACTAGACAGACAAGACTAGACAGACAAGACTAGACAGACAAGACTAGACATACAAAACTAGACAGACAAGACTAGACAGACTAGACTAGACAGACAAGACTAGACATACAAGACTAGACAAACAAGACTAGACACACAAGACTAGACAGACTAGACTAGACAGACAAGACTAGACAGACACGACTAGACATACAAGACTAGACAGACAAGACTAGACAGACTAGACAGACTAGACAGACTAGACAGACTAGACAGACTAGACAGACTAGACAGACTAGACAGACTAGACAGACTAGACAGACTAGACAGACTAGACAGACTAGACAGACTAGACAGACTAGACAGACAAGACTAGACAGACAAGACTAGACAGACAAGACTAGACAGACAAGACTAGACAGACAAGACTAGACTAGACTAGACAGACAAGACTAGACATACAAGACTAGACAGACAAGACAAGACAGACTACACTAGGCAGACAAGACTAGATAAACTAGACAGACAAACAAGACTAGACACACAAGACTAGACAGACTAGACAGACAAGACTAGACAGACACGACTAGACATACAAGACTAGACAGACAAGACTAGACAGACTAGACTAGAGAGACAAGGCTAAACATACAAGACTAGACATACAAGACTAGACAGACAAGACTAGACCGACTAAACTAGACAGACGAGACTAGACATACAAGACTAGACAGACAAGACTAGGCAGACTAGGCTAGACAGACAAGACTAGACAGACAAGACTAGACAGACAAGTCTAGACAGACAAGATTATACAGACAAGACTAGACAGACAAGACTAGACAGACAAGACTAGATAGACCAGACTAGACAGACAAGACTAGACAGACAAGATTAGACAAGCAAGACTAGGCAGACAAGACTAGACAGACAAGACTATACGGACTAGTCTAAACCAATTTTCAAACTTCAGACGAGGTATATGGTGGCGGGCAGTTTATAAACGACGTGTAAATTACAGTCTCCCGGCTCGTACAGCACGTCGTTTATAAACTACCCGCTACCCACATATTATATATAGACAGACAAGACTGGACAGACAAGACTAGAAAGACAAGACTAAACAGACAAGACTCGACAGACAAGACTAGACAGACAAGACTAGAGAGACATGACTAGACAGACAAGATTAGACAAGACTAGATAGACAAGACTAGACACACAGGTCTAGACAGATAAGACTAGACAGACAAGACTAGACAGACAAACTTGGTTATTGTAAGCTCTGTGCGAATTCTTATGAAAGTATGCCATTTTGCGTGAATAATGATTTAGTTTTGTTATTTTAGAAATGTCGGTGTGAATTCGCAGTTGGTTTATTCGCAGACGCTGTAAAGAAACTTTTAAATCTATTTAGATAAGACCAGGTTGGTGCCATATATATATTATATAAAGATATACATGAAATTATTACATAATACTAAAACTTTATTGAGTAACGGCTCAAGGGAAGGAACACATATGATATGTAAAAGATTATGAGAATTCTGTTCTCCCGATGAAGTTATTGTTTGTGAGTTGATAATCTCTGGGAAAGTCGTTGGTGAATCCAAAATTTCAGCTTTAAATCGATATATTTTGTCCATTAATTACCTTGAAATTTGTATTTTCGTTTTTCTAGCCTGTAAGTGTATTTTATATAAATATTGTAATATAGCTTAAATTATAACAAAGAAAAACTGAACGACAATGCAAAATTGTTAACGGCAAAAAAATGTTGGAGGAATTTCGCTGCCTGGTGACATTTTTTTGTTGAAAAAAAAAAACGGTTTTTGCAAATTTAAAACTTTCAACTTTTGGGAATAAAAGCCCAAGTTTACAAAAATTTCACCAAAAAAAAACCAAAATTTTTTGAATTTAATAAAATTTATCAGAAACAATTGCGTGAATGAGTAAATAGCGCGAATGGATTTTGTTTTAGTTTCGTAGACTAGATAGCAACAAAACCGTCTATAGTTCATTTTTATAAAGAATGCAGTAACTAGAAACCTGATTTACACTATGACAAATGTTTTATCTAGTTACAAAATTTTGCGCTAAATTCAAATATAATTACTTGAATTTAAAATTGGTAATTTATTAATGGTTTCATTGAATATCTTATTATTATTGATTAAATACACCAAATGGCAACAATAGTAATAAAATACAAACAAATAAATTGAGAAAAACGCAAAAAATCTAAATGATACAAACAGATCAGTTGATAATTGTGAATTGACATGGCAGCCAATGACAACTAAATGACCAAAAAATACCAATGACAACAGCTGCAAATGTATGTGAAAAGAAAGAGAGAAAAGAGGTTGAGATGGAGAAGTATATATCGTTGGTGTGAACTTCTCCTCGATTTAAGCCAATCAGAGAACAAGGTCAAATAAACCCTATACTGCATTCTTAAAAATTTGGACTATAGTCTATATAACTTAAAAAACACTCTAAACCAAATCAATTAAAAATTTGAAACAAATTTTGCAAATTTTAAACTTTAAGTTATATAAAAAATAAACATTAAGTTATATAAACTAGACCAGGGGTGGCGAACCTTTTTTCCGGCCGGGTGCCATTTTTTTTAAATTTCCACATCTTGCCGATGCCGCCGTGCCAGGAACCTTTTACATCGAATGAAGATTTCTGATAGTGAAAATCAGTAATTTACCCCATTAACAGGTCTTATATTTTACATCTTTGATGTTGTACAAAAGTAGAATAAAAGCAAAAGGTTCTTTCAGAAAAGTAGAAGGTTTAAGTTTAATTAGGTTATAAAGCACGCGTACGAAGTACTTCGCGTGCCAATACAATCTTCCTTCACGTGTCAACTATGGCACGTGTGCCATAGATTCGCCATCACTGAACTAGACCATTTTAATATTGGTAAAACCATACCGCATTATAGATATAAACTTAATAAAGTCGGAACACAGCCTGAATATATAATCAACCTTTCCGGAACTCTATAAACAAACAAATTTCACAAGTAATCACAAGTGATTCACTATCTTAAGAGATTTGTTTTGGTAGTCCGAAAAAGAAGAAATTGTGTTATAGAGCTCCAGAAAAGTTGAATATATTCATATATTCAGGCTGTGTTCCGACTTTATTAAGTTTATACGATTATCTATACTGCAGTATGGTTTTACCAATATTAAAATGGTCTATAGTCCATTTTTTAAAGAATGCAGTACAGAGAAGATAGGGTTTATTTGACCTGGTTCTCTGATTGGCTTAAATCGAGGAGAAGTTCACACCAACGATATTTACTTCTCCATCTCAACCTCTTTTCTCTCTTTCTTTTCACATACATTGGCAGCTGTTAGTTGTCAATGGCTGCCGTGTCAATTCACAATTGTCATCTGATCTGTTTGTATCACTTAGATATTTTGCGTTTTTCTCCATTTATTTGTTTGTATTTTATTACTATTGTTGCAATTTGGTGTATTTAATCTGTATTTTTCAATACAAACAATAGTAGTTTTCGTTCTTTCTGGTTTTGTTATTTTATTTGATTGAAGAAAGTGTGCACCGTCTTGTAATTTTGATTTTTATACCATGACTGATAACGAGGTGCCCAGTACTTAAAAAGGTTTAAAGGAAAATCCGAAGGGATAATTTTTAAAAAGTGCACAAAAATGGATGGCCTACAACAGTAACGCAACAAAAACTCAAGCTTTTGCACTCACTGCAGCAGCTGTTGCTCAATTTCTATAATTTTTATAATTACCATTAATAAATTACCAATTTTATATTAAAAAAACTATATTTGAATTCAGCGCCAAATTTTGTAACTAGATTGAAAATTTATCATAGTGTAAATCAGGTTTTTAGTTACTGCATTCTTAAAAAAATGGACTATAGTTCAGTGGTGACGAACCTATGGCACGCGTGTTATAGCTGATACGTAGGGAAATTGTTTAAACCATTTTAGTTTATATTTATGTACTAGTACATCTAGTCTATATAACTTATAGGGCTTCACACAAGTCTCGTTTCTGCTCGGGCAGCCGTAACATTTCCTCCATAAATTTGAACCCGAGCGACCCGAACTTGCCCCAGCCCAGAACGAGCAGTTCAAATGTATGAAGGAAATGTTACGGCTGCCCGTGTCAGTCTCAAAGATTGAAGACGAGATCAGAAACGAGACTCTCGTGTAACACTTAAGTTATATAAACTAGACCATGACCAATTATTTTGTATAAAATTATTTATAATAATTATTATTATTATAATTATTTTGTATAAAGTTTATAACTCAAGATTTAGTTGACTTTAGTCCATTTTTTTAAAGAATGCAGTAACTAGAAACCTGATTTACACTATGACAAATGTTCAATCTAGTTACAAAATTTGGCGCTAAATTCAAATATAGTTACTTGAATATAAAATTGGTCATTTATTAATGGTTTCATTGAATATCTTATTATTATTGATTTAATACTCCAAATGGCAACAATAGTAATAAAATAATAATACAAACAAATAAATACAAACAAATAAATGGAGAAAAACGCAAAAAATCTAAATGATACAAACAGATCAGATGATAATTAAGAATAGACCTTTTTACGGTTAGTTTAACGCATGCGCATCTGTCAAGTTTGAAAGGCGAGAATATGAAAGTTTCAGGCAAATATTAACGTTATACGTCAAAAAGTTCGGGCAATTTTGACGTGTAACATGGCGGAAATTGACGCATGCGCTCAAAAAAAAATTCAACTATGAAAAGGTCTATTGACACGGCAGTCATTGACAACTAACAGCTGCAAATGTATGTGAAAAGAAAGAGAGAAAAGAAGTTTGATTAAATACTCCAAATGGCAACAATAGTAATAAAATACAAACAAATAAATGGAGAGTTAATATCGTCGGTGTGAACTTCTCCTCGATTTAAGCCAATCAGAGAACAAGGTCAAATAAGCCCTATCTTCCCTGTACTGCATTCTTAAAAAAAATGGACTATAGATGCGAACTTCTTTTGTTTTGAACGCGCAGTACCGAACGACAATCAACCCTGATTTCCAGAAACTAAACCCAAAGCAGTTATTTAGATATTTTAGTTTAGTTTGGCGTGAATGCAGTTAGTTTTAACTTTTTTTTATATAAAAACCAAATTTTCTTTTTGCAAAAGAAAAACTTCTAAATATTTCGTTATCTAGTCTACAAACTTAAGTCTGCAAAATACCGGTTGAGGGATATTTTGGTTGTTAAACTTTCGACCAATTTCGCAAATCTGCGGGTAGTTGGACTACTTGCAGTAGTTTGTAGCAAATTGTAATATACTTAACACTATATGAAGAGAACTTATTACAAAGAGAGATTAAACTAAATCTAATATTATCGACGCAAATTTCTTGTCAACCCATTTTATTTTTCGTACAAATATTTGGCTGTTTGCATAAGTAATGCAATATTTGCAAATTTTTCGATTCCCAAATGCGCGACAGTCAGCAACGCGACGTCGTGCGACATCGCCTGTCAAATAATGATTACGTTGTTTTAAATGGGCACGTCGCGTAATTGCTACGCGACGTCGTGAAACATCGCCTGTCAAATAATGATTACATTCTTTGAAATGGGCACGTCGCGTAGTAGCTACGCAACGTCATGCGACATCGCCTGTCAAATAATGATTACATTGTTTTAAATGGGCACGTCGCGTAATAGCTACGCGACGTCGTGCGACATCGCTTGTCAAATAATGATTACATTGTTTTAAATGAGCACGTCGCGTAGTAGCTACGCGACGTCGTGCGACATCGCCTGTAAAATAATGATTACATTGTTTTAAATGAGCACGTCGCGTAGTATCTACGCGACGTCGTGCAACATCGCCTGTCAAATAAATATTACATTGTTTTAAATGGGAACGTCGCGTATCCATAGTAAAAACGTGCCCGTTTAAAACAATGTAATCATTATTTGACAGGCGATGTCGCGTGACGTCGCGTAGCTGAGTCAAATAATGGCAACATCGCCTATCAAATAACGATTATATTGTTTTAAATGGGCACTTCACGTAGCCATATTGAAAACGTGCCCATTTAAAAACAATTAAATTTTTATTTGACAGGCGATGTCACGTAGCTGAGTGTCGCGTATATGAGAATCGGCTTTAAGCCTCGCGGCCTCAACAAAGCGACAAGAAATCTGCGTTAATTTCGTTGTTGCAACACAAAGCAGCATTTTTTGCGTTTTTATTGAAAAAGCTTTTAAGCTTGAGACAAGACGAAACTGAGACTACGATAACACGTTTACAAATTAAACGAAAATTTCTATTTATAAACGTTCGCAAAGAAAATGTGCAACAAAGACTTTTTGCGGAGAAATATTAAGGTGCGAATATACTTACGTTTGCATCTGCGCTGTTGATTATTGAACGAGTCTATTTGAAACTTGAGTTTTTTTTTCATTATTATTATATATAGCAAAGATATTAAATTAATTATTAAAAAGAAAAAAAAACTAAAAAATAAATAAATAATGAAATTTGATACAATGTAAATAGCTATTAAATATAAAAAAATTCTATAAGTAAATTTAATATCTTGTTCCTTCTCTCATCTCTCATATCCTTTTCCAACAGATTGAGATTAGCTAGAATAAATTGCATTGAGAGGATTAGGACTAGATAAACAAGACTAGACAGACAAGACTGAACAAATAAACTGGACACACAAGATACGACCAGCCAGACAAGACTTTTAAAAAGGTTTTCGGGGAAGCTCTCACTAAACCCCCTAGTTCACCTTGGCTTTTAGTATGCGCCATCCCGGTATCGATTATTTTGCATTCATTCAGGTTAGGTAGCCCTGAGGATTAGTGAAAAACGCCCTAGTTGTTGTCTCCCCGACCAGGAAGACAGACAAGACTAGAGGAACAAGACTAGATGGACAAGACAAAATGTCCAAGGATAATGATGGATAAGACTCAAGGGACAATACTAAATGGACAAGACTAGACTACACATACAAGACTAGTTGAACAGGACTAGATACACAAGGCTAGATGGATAAGACTAGATTATCGAGACTAGACAGTCTAGACAGATTATCTGTGTAATCTTATTTGACTGGTCTCAGCTATCTAGTCTTGTTTGTCTATTCTTATCTGTCCAGATTTGTCTGTCCAGTTTTATCTGTCCAGTTTTGTTTGTCGAGTCATGTCAAGACTAAATCGACTAGACTAGATGGATAAAACTGGATGGACAAGACGTAGTGGATAAGACTAGACAAGACAAGACATACAAGACTAGACAGACAAGATCAGATGGACAAGACTAGACATACAAGACGAAATGGACAGGATTGGTTGAACAAGACTAGATGGACAGAACTAGCTGGACAAAAATAGATGGAAAGAACTAGATGGATAAGACTAGATGGCAAAGACTAGATGAACAAGACTAGATTCCCAAGACTAGAAGACAAATCTAGCTAGACAAGACTAGATAAACAAGATTAGAGAGTTAAGAATCAATAGACAAGACTAGACGGACAAGACCATGGTGGTCACAAATTGTTACAAAGGACCTTCACAAATTGGTAACAATTGCTGCGAGAAAATATAAAAAAATATTATTTTTATGATTATAATTATTAAATTAGATTTATTAACATAATGTTTTTAATAACGGTGACATAATGTAAAAAGTAACGCCAAAAAATATAAATAATTTCAAAAAAAGTCAAGGACCGCCATGAAATGTCAAAATTACTGTGGTAAAATGTCATAAATATAATGTCAAAAAAGACTGTTACAAAGTGTTAAACATTGCTGTGACAGTCATATTTGACAGTTTGTTGCAGTAATTTCTGACCATGTCGAAATTAATTGTCACAATATGTCAAAAAGGACCATCACAAAATGTTAAAAAATGCTGTGCAAAATGTCATAAATAACAAGCATAATGTCAAAAACTACTTTTACAAATTGTTAAACATTACTGTGATAGTCATTTTTGCTGTGACAGTAAATTTCTGACTATTTTTGACATTTTGTGATGGTCCATTTGTCAGCAGGCCAAGGTTCTACATGGACAGTCGTGCCGACACAAGGAGATGGTCCATTTGGATATTTTGTGACAGTTAATTTTATTATTATGTCAAAAAAGAATGTCGCATAATGTAAAGAATGACTCACAAAATATTAAAAAGGGTTGTCATTAAATGTCAAAAATTGCTGTGAGAATACGTCAAAAGTGAGTGTGGTAAAATGTAATAAATAGCTGACAAAAGTCTGTGAAAAGTAAAAAAATGACTGTTAAATGTCAAAAGGTGTAATGACTTTCACAAAATATCAAAAATTTTAGAGTGAAAAAATATAAAAGAATATAAGTTAAAGAAATTAAATCAAATAATTAAGTTAAAGAATAAGTTAAAGAAACGACGTTTTAAATAAAGTGTCAAAGTCGAACAAAATATCACAAAAGTCAAAATTAGGAAAATGTTTAAAATGACTTAGTAGTGTTTTAAGATAATGTGAAAAATGACATTATTTGTGTATTTGATCATCTTGAAGCTTTTAATATTCTTGTATTGTTATTATATACTTTATTTACTTCAAGAAGAATAAATTTATAAACCTTTTATTTATTAAATCATCTTGATTTAATAAATCTTCTTGAAGTAAATAACAACAATCAAAAACAAAATGTTTCTCGATATTTCAAGTTTGACATAAAATGTTTGAAATGACTTTTTTATATTTGAAATGGCGTTTTTTACCAAAATGAAAAAAATGGCCTTGAGAAAATGTAAAAAATCACATAATGTCAAAAATGACGGTCACATAACGTAAAAAATAACTGTCATAAATTTTCAAAAAGGACCGCCACAAAATGTTAAAAAATGCTGTGCAAAATGTCATAAATAACAAGCATAATGTCAAAAACTACTTTTACAAATTGTTAAACATTACTGTGATAGTCATTTTTGCTGTGACAGTAAATTTCTGACTATGTCAAAAATAACTGTCATACAATGTCAAAAAGGGCTGTCACAAAATACCCAAAAGGACTGTCACATAATGTCAAGAATTGTTGTGACAAAACATTACAAATGAGTGTCAAAAATGTAAAAAATAACTAACGACATGTCTGTGTCAAAATTTGTTGAGTTAACTCCTTGACCTGCCAATAAAATGACGTTGACGTGTTTATATACATGTGATCTTATCACATATACATGACGTCTTAGAGACGTCATTATATGTCAAGGAGTTTATATTGGGGTATAAGGGGGTATAAGGGATTTTTATATTGTTTAAGGGGTCAAGGGGTTTTAATAATAATTGTCACAGAATGTAAAGAATGACTCTCACAAAATGTCAAAAAGGGCTATCACAAAATGTCAAGAATTTCTTTGACAAAATGTCAAAAATGAGTGCCAAAAAATGTAAAAAAAATTCACAAAATGAGCTGTCAAAAATTGATTGTAAAGAGATTGCATCACTTGACATTTTGTGACAGCCCTTTTTGACATTTTGTGACAGTCATTTCTGAAGTGGTCAGAAATTTATTGTCACCGCAAAAATGACTATCACAGTAATGTTTAACAATTTGTAACAGTAATTTTTGACATTATGCTAATTATTTATGACATTTTGTCACAGCAACATTTTGTGGCGGTCCTTTTTGACAATCTATGACAGTTATTTTTTGCATTTTTGATTTTTGACATTATATGACTGACAATCATTTTTGACATTTTCTCAAGGCCATTTTTTATCAATTTGTTAAAAAACGCCACTAGGTCATTTCAAACATTTTCAGAATTTTGACTTTTGTGATATTTTCTTCGACTTTGACACTTTATTTAAAACGTCGTTTTATTAACTTATATTTTTTTACCCTAACATTTTTGTTAACTATGTGAAGATTGAGTGTCACATAATGTAAAGAATGACTGTCACAAAATGTTAAAAATTGCTGCTACAAAACGTCAGAAATGAGTGTCAAAAAATGTAAAAAATATCTGACAAATCATTTTTATATATTATTGGGAATGGAATTTTATATCCCATTCCCAATAATATATAAAAAATGATAAACAATAGGGATGATAATAACCAACATTTAATATCTGACAAAATATCTGTGACAAAACGAGTGCCAAAAAATGTAAAAAATAACTAACAAAATTTCTGTGACAAAACGAGTTGTAAAAATTGCTGACTATGTGAAGAATAAGTGTCACAGAATGTAAAGAATGACTGTCATAAAATGTCAAAAAAGGGTTGTCACAAAATGCTAAAAATTGCTGCTACAAAACGTCATAAATGAGTGTCAAAAAATGTAAAAAATAACTAACAAAATTTCTGTGACAAAACGAGCTCTCAAAAAATTTTGACTTATCAAGAATGAGTGTCATAGAATGTAAAGAATGACTGTTACAAAATGTCAAAAAAGTGTTGTCACAAAATGTTTAAAAATTGGGGCTAAATACGTCACAAATGAGCGTCAAAAAATGTAAGAAATAAATAACAAAATATCAGTGACAAAACGAGTGCCAAACAATGTAAAAAATAACTAACAAATTTTATATGACAAAACGAGCTGCCAAAAATTGCTGACTATGTCAAAAATGAGTGTCACATAATGTAAAAAATGATATGTCAAAAAAGGCCATCATAAAATGTATTGAAAGGCTGTGACAACTTCAAAAATGACTGTCACAAAATGTCAAAAAGTGTAATGACTTCAACAAAATGTCAAAAATGTTAAGGTCAAAATAAATGTTTAAAAAACGACGTTTTAAATAAAATGTCAAAGTCGATGACAAAAAGTTACAAAAGTCATAATTAAGAAAATGTTTAATATGACTTAGTAGTGTTTTAAGATAATGTGAAATATGACATTGTAAACAAAATGTTTCTCAATATGTAAAAATTTGACAATAACAAAGACAAAATGTCATCTTTTACTACTATTTTACGACAGAACTTCTTTTTAGAATCGACTGGATAGACAAGATAGATGGACAAAACTAGATAAACAAGACTCGACAAACAAAACTAGATGAACAAGACTACATGAACAAGATTAAATGGACAAGACTAGATGGAAAAAAATAGATAGATAAGACTAGATGGACATGACAAGACGGATATAAGTAGATGGAGAAGATTACATGGACAAGTCTAGTTGGGCAAGACTAGATGGACAAGACTAGGCAGGCAAAACTAGAAAGACAAGACTAAATGGTCAAGAGTAAATTGACATGAACAAGATGAACAAGACTATTCAAAATTGCTGCGAGAAAATGTCAAAAATGATTGTCACATAATGTTATAAACGACGGTCAGATATTGAGTCAAAAAAGTCAAGGACCACCATAAAATGTGAAAATTGCTGTGACAAAATGTCATAAATGACAAATATAATGTCAAAAACGACTGTTACAACGTGTTAAACTTAGCTGTGACAGTCATATTTGACAGTTTGTCGCAGTAATTTCTGACTATATCTAAATTAATTGTCACAATATGTCTAAAAAGACCATCACAAAATGTCAGCAATTTTTTACATTTTGTGATGGTCTATTTTGACATTTTTAGCTGGACAAGTCTAATTTTGCAAGACTAGATGGGCAAGACTAGGCAGGCAAAACTAGAAAGAGAAGACAAGACTAAATGGTCAAGACTAGATGAAAAAGAGTAGGTTGATATGATTACAGGACTTAATGGACAAGACTAGATGGGCATGACTAGATGGTTAAGACTCGGCAGACAAGATTAGACAGACAAGACTAGATGGATAAGAGTAGATTGAAAGACTACTTGGATAGGACTAGATGAACAAGACTAGATGGAGAAAACTAGTTGGATAAGACTAGATGGACAATATTAGATGGACAAGGCTAGATGGACAAGACTAGATGGAGAAAACTAGATGGATAAGAATAGATTGAAAGACGTCTTAGACAAGACTAGATGGACAAGACTACATGGAAAAAACTAGATGGATAAGACTAGATGGACAAGACTAGATAGACAATATTAGATGGACAAGACTAGATGGAAAGGACTAGATGAACCAGACTAGATGGACTAGACTAGATGAACAAGACGAGACGAACAAGTCTAGACGGACAGAACTAGACGAGCAGCACTAGATGGACGAGACTAAATGGACAAGACTACATGGATAAGACTAGATAGACAGAACTGGATGGGCAAGACTACAAGGAGAGGACTGGGCTAGAGGACTGGTCTAGATGGACAAGACTAGATGGGCGATATTAAACCGACAAGACTAGAGAGTTACGATTAGACCGACAAGAATGTAGAGATAAATTATGTATTCGAAATCTTGAAAAAACTGTTATCTTATTTGTGCCTAGTTTTCCACGCAGATATGATAGCCCGATAAAAGCGAGATAAAAGAAGCAAATGCCAATAAGTGGAGTTAATCTAATCTAGTTTGATAATCTAAACGACTTCCCTTGGCATTGACACAGATGCGGCGGCGCGGACCGAATCTACATACAGACGGAGCGACGGACGGATTTGTTGTTGGTGTTAGCGACTGGACGCGAATTAGTCGACAACGATCATTGGAATAGTGTCGTCGATCACGCACGTGAATCAATATTTACTCGCGATTGATTAAACTAATTAGCCGTTTGTTTGATTTTTTTTTGGCGAATAAATTAGACTGATAACTAATTAACGATATTATCTCAGTTTATTCAAGGACAAATTGAAACTTTTACGAGATCCCAATTTAGTAAATTAAACGATTTTTTTGATCTAGCTTTATTAATTTCTAGTTATCGCAGATTTTAATTTGCTATTATTGTTTATCAAATTACAAGTATTTTGAAATGTTGACAAGACTTGAGAGTACGTTTAGTGTTGAGTCTAGATATAGCTTAATATACGAACGATGCGATACGTTTATATACGATACGAACAAATTCACTAGATTTATTAAGAAAACTAAATTTTACGAAAGTTAACGTTTTTTTCTGTCTGAATTAGTTGTTGTTATAGAGCTCCGGAAAGGCTGAATATATTTATATATTCATGTACCGTTTGTTTTAAGTTTGTAAGAGTATATATATTATACTCTTACTTTTAAAATTATTTTTATTTAATTTTAAGACTTTGACTATCTTATTTTTATATAATCTTATTTTTATATAATCTTATTTTTATATTGTTATTATCTCATTTAAAATATCTAGACAAGGTGTTGTTGAGATTAAGACGAAGTAAGTTTCTATAAACTAAGTTAGAGGACGAAGTTTTCGCGGCGTGCTTATGGAAATTGGTTAGTTAAGTATGTAGATTATATAAACGTGTGCAGACTTAAACCGGACTTAATTCCCGACCGCTGGAAGTTCATATCAATCTTCCGTCGACGATTGTCGATGCGATATCGCGATCATCACTTAGTCTAAACTCGGTAATAGACTTAGTTAGGAAACGGCGAAACGACCAATTTTCATTAATTGAGTATTTAGTGGTCGTGTGCGAGGCGGAACGGCCGATCGTGGGCACACCAATCACTAAAACTGAACCAAACGAGTAGACAAAATAAACTTAGTTTAGACCGCGCATTCCAAACTCGTCTTATCTACCGATAACAAAAAAATCTGATTAAATCCAGTTGCTATTGATTGTTTATTTAGGCTGTAGATCAACAATGTAATTTTAGTTTAATAAGTGACTTAGTGCGCTCATCATGCCGAACTCCAGGAAAATCTCGGCTATGCGGAAATTCAAACCTCCAGGTAATGCTTATCTATGTACACTGCATGCACTAAATTGCAATCGCACGTTTGCTAAATCCATCTAGTTTTAATCATTCTTTAATATTTTGTTTTTTTTTTGTCATATGTTAACCAAATAGTTTTAGTTTGTTGTGTGAAACAATTTAAGGTGTTATGATAATTTAACTAAAAGTTTGCAGACTAGATAGACAAAACAGACTAGACGGAATAGACGGATTAGACGGACTAGACAGACTTTTTTTTTTTAATGGGGGGGACGTAGCAAGCACCTCCGGGTTAACTTGGCAAGTGGTCCCCCTGAAACCCAAACATCTTGGCACTGCTCTACGCATAACTTCAAGATGCCGGTTGTTTTTCAATGTTGTCTATGATGTAGCTTACTTCCCCCATTCAGTCATGCTGATTAGGGGTTCAGGTTTAGCCGTAGTCTTTCAGCAATCTTCCTTTTCTTCTCATCCTGCTCTTTACTGCTGATTATTTCAGTTATAGTTTTTTTGACTAAGTTCCAGTTGTGTTCTGATTCTAATATGAGAAGGGTATAGTGGTTCTAGGTTCTAGGTCCTTTGGTAGGATGTCCCTCTCTGTGTCCCACCTGCTACATATGTAGATGTTGTGAATCACGCTGTCCTCTTCTCCGCAGTATTCGCAGCAGCTATCAACAGCTCTGCCTATCTTGTGGAGGTGGTCTCGAAAACATCCGTGTCCACTGAGTGCCTGTGTTAGGTGATAGTTTAGTTCTCCGTGTTTCCGAGTTACCCATTTTTCGACATCCTTTATTAGCAGCCTCGTCCATTGTCCCTTATCGCTTGCCACCCATTCTTTCTGCCATGCCCGTAGTAGTTCAGTCCTTGCAATCCTCTTGGCTTCTTTTTCATCAGTAATTGTTTTGATTTCTTTAGCTGAGTAGATGCTAAGCCTCTCCTACACTAGTAACTCTATTGGGGGAATGCCTGCCATTACCAGGGACGCCTCTCTTGATATAGTTCTGTAAGCGCTACTAGTTCTAATTGCTAGCATTCTCTGGACCGCTGCCAGCTTGTCTTTGGTGGCTTTCACTTCGATAGCCCTGGCCCATACAGGGGCTGCATAAAGCATTGCGGAGTGTTCCACCGAGCACAACAGTTTTCTCTTACTAGTCCTGGGTCCTCCTACGTTAGGCATGATCCTCTCCAGTGCAGAAAAAGTTTTATAAGCTTTGTCGGCAGCTTTTTTGACATGGTCCCTAAATGACAGGTTTTTATCTATTATTACGCCTAAATACTTTATGATCCCCTTTGGTATGATAGTAGCGTCTCTAAGTTTGAAGGATACGTCGGAAATTCTTCTCATGCCAGTTAATAAAACTGCCTCCGTTTTTTCAGGTGCCACATTGAGCTGTTTACCTTCCATCCATTTGTCTATTAGTAGCAATGCTTCATTTGCTCTCCGCTTTAGCTCATCCTCGCTTCTGCCGCATACCACCACGGCAAGATCGTCTGCGAAGCCAACAGTCTCTACTCCTTCTGGCATCTTGAGTCTGAGAACCCCATCGTACATTATATTCCACAACGTTGGGCCCATGACTGATCCCTGTGGAACACCGCTATGAATCTTCCTCGTAGAGCGGTGGCTGTCTGATTCGATGACAATTGTCCTTTCAGATAGGTAGCTATCTATCATCGCTATCAGGTATGGCGCGAAGCTGCGTCGCGTGACTTCCTCTAGAATGTTTTGCCAGCACGCCGAATTAAACGCGTTGCGCACATCTAGCGTAATTAGAGCGCATATTCTTCTAGTTCCCCTGGTACCATTTTTTGCAGCGTCTGCAATCGCTACAACTTTGTTGAGAGCGTCAATTGTTGATCGCCCTTCCTTAAAACCGTACTGATTATTTGAGAGGTCTTTGCCGGTCTTCAGTTCTCTTTTAATTCGTTGCAGCAGCAGCTGCTCCAGTAGTTTACCTGCAGTGTCCATCAGGCATAGCGGCTTGAACGATGTTGCTTTGTTGGGCGGCTTCTCCTTTCCTTAGCAGTATCAGTCTAGCCATTTTCCAGATCTGCGGGAAAACACCTTCTTGTAGGGACCTATTCATGGCGCTTAGGACGTACTGGGGTACAACATTGCACGCAGTTTTAATGATTTCGGAAGGAATCATGTCCGGACCAGGTGCTCTGCCTTTGTTAAGCCGATTACTTGCCACCACGAGTTCTTCTGTTGTACGAGTTCTTCGGACTAGACAGACTAGACGGACTAGACAGACCAGACGGACCAGACGGACCAGACGGACTAGACGGACCAGACGGACCAGACGGACCAGACGGACCAGACGGACCAGACCGACCAGACTGACCAGACCGACCAGACCGACCAGACCAACCAGACCGACCAGACCGACCAGACCGACCAGACCGACCAGACCGACCAGACGGACCAGACCAACCAGACCGACCAGACCGACCAGACCCACCAGACCGACCAGACCCACCAGACCGACCAGACCAACCAGACCGACCAGGCCGACCAGACCGACCAGACCAACCAGACCGACCAGACCGACCGGACCGACCAGACCGACCAGACCGACCAGACCGACCAGACCGACCAGAACGACCAGGCCGACCAAACCGACCAGACCGACCAGACCGACCAGACCGACCAGACCGACCAGACCGACCAGACCGACCAGACCGACCAGACCGACCAGACCGACCAGACCGACCAGACCGACCAGACCGACAAGACCGACCAGACGGACAAGACGCTCTTAGCAGCTCTGATTTCTCCTTCGTGGAAGAACCTAATCTGTCATCTAGTGATCTCTTAGAATCATTTTACTCCTTCCTCTATTCCATTCTTGATAAATTTGTCCGATCTCGCACCTCTGATCGTTCCACTGTTCCTCCGTGGTTTTCACCTGCAATTATTGATGGTCTTCGCAAGAAACGTACACTCCATCGTGCCTGTAGGATTTCTCAATCTTTGCAGGACTATTCTAGGTTGAAACTCGTCAGACGCAGGTCAAGATTAGCTTTCTCTTACTTGATCAAGGAATCAGCCAACAACATCTCTGTTGATCCGAAACGCTTTTGGTCGTTTGTACGATCTAAAAATCCGTATTCCGGACCTAATGTTTTGGAAAGATTCCACCTTCATCTCCCCTCAAACTATTATTGAGGGCTTTGCTAATTACTTTAACCCTTAACCACCTGCCATACGTCTCAGGTGAGAAAATTACTGCTACTTTGGGTCTGAGAGACGTATGTCAGGTGGTTAGGTGTTAAAAGTGTTTATAAACCCTGATCTCCTAGTACTTGCGTTTGGGATATCTTTGGCTTGAATCTCCCTCTTATTGGACTCAGGTACAATTGTTGGAACCCTTGAGCAGTTCAAATGTGACTTGACCAACAGTATTCTTCTTCTCACCGGTGCCGTCTTCATCATTGAAGGTTGGAAACAATTTCGTTTCTGCTCTTGGCTGTTCTTAGTAGTGAATTTCTGTTCATACCCGTTCAATCCCGAATCTTCTTGAGTCGCGAGCATTTCCTTCTACCTGGTCCTCTCTTCCCTTCTATTTTTGCCTTCACTTGATACCAGCCTTCCTAATTCATGACCGTGCACATATCTTTGCGCCACCACTCACCAAGATTTTCAATCTGATCCTGCACGAAGGCGCCAGCTATTTGGAAATCCACGAAGATCTGTCGTATCCGCAAAGCTGGATCCTTATCTGAAATCGGGAACTATCGTCCCATATCAATTCTTTCCAATTTTTTTCTGGGACCTTATCTAAAATCGAGAACTATCGTCGCATATAAATTCTCTCCAATTTTTTCCCTTTCCCTAGTATCAAGTATCTGCTCTTCATACAGAGACGTGACTTCATGAAGGGGCGCTCAACTCTCACCAACTTAGTTGCCTTCATCCAATATGCAACACCAGTTATTGCTGATAGGGGACAGGTTGATTGCATTTACTCTGATTTTTCTAAAGCATTCGACTGCATAGATCACGCAGTCATTATTAAGATGCCGACCCTCTTTTGGCTTATTTAGTCTTCTTTTGGCTTTTGGCCTACGACCTTCTTTTGGCTTCTTTGGTCTTCTTTTGGCTTTTGGCCTAAGACCCTCTTTTGGCTTCTTTGGTCTTCTTTTAGCTTCTTTAGTCTTCTTTTGGCTTTTGACCTAAGACCTTCTTTTGGTTTCTTTGGTCTTCTTTTGGCTTTTGGCCTAGGACCCTCTTTTTGGCTTCTTTAGTCTTCTTTTGGCTTTTGGCCTACGACTTTCTTTTGGCTTCTTTGGTCTTCTTTTGGCTTTTGGCCTAAGACCCTCTTTTGGCTTCTTTGGTCTTCTTTTGGCTTTTGGCCTAAAACCCGGATTTATTCAGGAATTTTATCGGATAGAATTTATTTTATCGGATAGATTCAGTCTATGAGGTCTATCCATCAGACCAAAGGAACAAATATTAACCGTGAACACGCAGTTCATTAAGGAGAATTTGAAGAACGAAGCGTTCAAATATCAAAATAAAGAGAGTAACATGGTGTAGTGGTCACAGTGGTGTAGTGGTGAACGCATCCGCTAGCTATACATGAGATCACGGGTTCAATCCCGGGCAAGCTGTGAAAATTTTCAAGGGACTATACTGTGGCTACCTCGTGGAAAGCAAGGGCAGACTACCACGAGTAATTCTGCCTAGTAAACCTCTCAAATAGTGCCTTTCGGAACCGGCGATAAACTGCTAGGTCCCGTATATTAGTGGATAATGCGTTGCACAAGTATGCGCGAAAGGTTGCCTACCTAAGCTCTCGGAGAGTACGGCACCTTAAGAAGAATAAGCATGCGATTAACGTTGAGCTTTGAAGCTGTGAAATTGAAGGAGTGAAATTTACTTAGCGATTCCTCAACATCCTCGACTGTTATTCAAAGCTCAAAATCTTGTTACTCAACTGTTATTCAAAGCTCAAAGTCTTCCTCGGGAGGCTCACTACGAGGAGGTTAAACGAGCAGGGAAGTTGGAGCGTCCGGAAAGGCTTGGTAGACCAGACCGGAGAGGTTGGACAGACCTCAATCCGACTTGAATCTCAATGCTCTCATCGCGCAACCGGCAATACCTAACGTGATGCAGAGTAGCAATTTGGTTACGATTGGTGGGAAATTACTTAGCGATTCCTCAACCCCTCAACATCGCGACTGTTATCCCAATGGCTCAAAGTCTTCCTCGGGAGGTTCACTACGAGGAGGATAAACGAGCGGAGAAGTTGGAGCGTGCGGAAAGGCTTGATAGACCGGAGAAGTTGGACAGAGCTCAATCCGACTTGAACGTCAACGCTTCCATCGGGCAACCACCAATACCTAACGTGATGCAGAGTAGCAATTTGGTTACGATTGGTGGGAATTTACTCAGCGATTCCTCAACATCCCGACTGTTATCCCAATGGGTCAAAGTCTTCCTCGAGAGATTCACTACGAGGAGGTTAAACGAGCGGAGAAGTTGGAGCGTCCAGAAAGGCTTAATAGACCGGAGAGGATGGACAGAGCTCAATCCGACTTGAATCTCAACGCTCCCATCGCGCAACCGGGAATACCTAACGTGATGCAGAGTAGCAATTTGGTTACGATTGGTGAACCATCATGGTTTCATGCCGTACTTCAACCAACATTCTCCCAGAGAAAAGACCTCTCAGAATCTAAAGATGAAACAAGAGGTTCCTGAAACGTTTAGTCCAGTCATTTATCCATTGTTGAGCAAAGGATACGTGGATATGAAAAGAAAGGCTATGAATTGAGTTGAGTGGAGGAGGCAGAATGGAACTTGCACATAGCAGAACACAAATGATGATGATCCATTGTTGGATCCTCCGCAATTATTTGGGATCCTTTTTTCAAAGCGTTGCAGAATTTTGTTGCAAATAATATTTTAGCAAAATGTTCTCGGCAAAAATTTGCAAATTTAAAAATGTTCAAAACAAATCTCGACTTAGCTCAGATTGAAATCTAGTCTATATACTAAACATCGCGACCTAGTTTCCATTGTTTACGAAAACGCGAAGTTCTCAAGGCTTTATTTACAACTATCTGCACAACTTTATCTTATCGACTAATTGAGATATAGACTAATTAATAGAAGTCTAGGTTACATAAACAACACACTTTTTAAATCTTAATAACAATGTCTATAGTCTAAACGAAACTGCTTAGCATAAACCATTGTAGATTGTGGTATAAACCATACTCTATTTGAGAATGCAATGCTAACTAAAACTTTATAGTACGCATTGTACGTATTTAATGAATTCTTAAGAAATTCAAACTTGAATCCAATCGCGTTGCACACTGAATGTTGTTTAGTTAACTAACTTTTGGTATATGTGATTAATTTTTAAGTAAACTATGTGAATTAGTAATTAGTGCTGTCGGATGGGCCAATGTCGCCTTGTGGTAGGTGATCACGTGTCTTGGTGTGCACTACCTTCGACTCGGCTAATAGTACTAATCACTTGGTCATGGTCATGGCATCCCGTGATGGTATTTTTATTTATACACGCATTTGTTTTTGCTTCATTTATTTTAACAAACAGTTGAAATTTTGCCGAACGCTTCGTGCAGTGATTCAGTGCGTAAAAATGTTTACTAGGTAGTTAAACTACTTGTTGTCGTCCTTGCCGCGCATTATCTTAAAAACTAGATAACAATAAAATAGCGAATCAAACGTTTATTGCGAAATAAAAGGATGTTTACTACATTCCTAATACTCCGTGCAGTCTCAATGCGTTTCACTAGAAAACTAAATTTATTGCAACATATAAACTACATCTAATTTAATACCTCGCTTACCTAATTTACTCCATCAAGACTATATAGTGTGTATTACTTACTATTACGTTACTTACTAAACGATATAGTTATAGTCTATGTAACTAGTCTAATACTTGTTTAACATTTGAAGTGTGGATTTAATTTTGTTTTTTTGCATTTAGTAATAGTCATATAAACTAGTAAACTATATAGTTTAACTAATTAATCTAATACTACTTCGTTCTATTTTTGTTTGAGTCTAAAGTATGGATACTAAACGGATAGTCTAGTAAATAGAAAGATTAAGGTAATAGATAGATTTAGGTTAACGATTTAGTGGCACTTGTCAAATCATTTCACACACATGTCATATCATAACCTATCCTCGACAGCCCAGCACATGATTTTCAAACTAACGTAAGTGTATTCCGTTTTATAATTCAAAGGAGCAAAGCTGCACTGATGAGAGATATATCTCGAAACTAGCAGACTAGTTAGTTATAGTCGATTACAGTTAGGTAACCGATTTAGTAATAGTCTTAAACTTAGTCTCAATCTTAGACTAGTTAGTTATAGTCAATTATTGTTAGGTAAACGATTTAGTGACACATGTCATACCATTTCACACACATGTCATATCGTAACCTATCGTCGACAGCCCAGAACATGGTTTTCAAACTAACGTAAATGTATTCCGTTTTATAATTCAAGGGAGCAAAGCTGCACTGATGAGAGGTACATCTCGAAACTAGCAGATTAGTTAGTTATAGCCGATTATAGTTAGGTAACCGATTTAGTAATAGTCTTAAATTTAATCTCAATCTCAGACTAGCTAGTTATAGTCAATAATTCTTAGGTAAACTATTTTGTGACACATGTCATATCATTCCACACACATGTCATATCCTTACCTATCCTCGACATAGCCCAGCACATGGATCTCAAACTAATGTAAGTGTATTCCGTTTTATAATTCAAAGGAGCAAAGCTGCACTGATGAGAGATAAATCTCGAAACTGGAAAACTAGTTAGTTATAGTGGATTACATTAAGGTAACCGATTTAGTGATAGTCATATAAGCTAGTGCACTATATAGTGTAAACTAATTAATCTAATACTACTTCGTTTTATTTTTGTTTGAGTCGTAAGTGTGGATACTAAACGAATAGTCTATGTTACTAGTCTAATACTAATTCGTTTTTGTTTTGTTTGAATGATTAAGTGTGGACTCCGTTCATGGATCTGTTCATGCACTAGTTAAACTTAATCTCAATCTCAGACTAGTTAGTTATAGTCAGATATCATTAGGTAAACGATTTAGTGACACATGTCATAACATTTCACACACATGTCTTATCATAACCTATCGTCGACAGCCCAGCACATGGTATTTAAACAAACGTAAATGTATTCCGTTTTATAATTCAAAGGAGCAAAGCTGCACTGATGAGAGATAGATCTCGCAACTAGCAGACTAGTTAGTTATAGTCGATTACAGTTAGGTAACCGATTTAGTAATAGTCTTAAACTTAATCTCAATCTCAGACGAGTTAGTTATAGTCAATTATTGTTAGGTAAACTATTTTGTGACACATGTCATATCATTCTACGCACATGTCATATCATAAGCTATCCTCGATAGCCCAGCACATAGTTTTGAAACTAAAGTAAGTGTATCCCGTTTTATAATTCAAAGAAGCAAAGCTGCACTGATGACAGATAAATCTCGAAACTGGCAGACTAGTTAGTTATAGTCGATTACATTAAAGTAACCGATTTAGTAATAGTCATATAAGCTAGTGAACTATATAGTTTAACTAATTAATCTAATACTACTTCGTTTTATTTTTGTTTGAGTCGTAAAGTGTTGATACTAAACCAATAGTCTATGTTACTCGTCTACTACTAATTCAGTTTTTTTTTGTTTTGAGGTTTGAGTGATTAAGTGTATCTCTTTCATGCACTAGTTAAACTTAATCTCAATCTCCGACTAGTTAGTTATAGTCAATTAATGTTAGGTAATCGATTTAGTGACACATGTCATATCATTCCACACACATGTCAAATCATAAACTATCCTCGACATCGCAGCACATAGTTTTCAATCGAATGTAACTTTATAATTTAAAAGAGCAAAGCTGCACTGATGAGAGATCAATCTTGAAACGCGTCTGCAAATGGCTATTCACTTGAGTTTAATAAAAAGATGTGATCTTAAAACAATATAGTTTATCTAGTTCTTGTTTTAGCGCCATAAAAGTGGACTGAGTGCTAGTAATTAGCATACAAACATCTGTTGTGTTTCAACGTGAGATTTGTTTTGTAGTCTTAAAAGGATTTAATAATATTATTGAGCTACGAAAGGTTGAATATATTTATATATTCAAGCTATGTTTCGCTTTAATAAGTATATACTTTATGTAATGAATCTAATACTAGTTCGTATTGTTTTTGTTTGAGTTCTAAAGTGTGTATTATATTCAGGATTTTTACCGATAACGCGGTTTGTTTATGTAGATTGAGATAAGGATTCGCTGATTTGCACTTATAAGTAATCTATAAATGTATTGTTGTATTGAGTGCGGATCGCAAGGTCGTAATTAAATTTTTGCCGAAATTTTGATTTATTGTTTGAAGTGATTTCTTAGATAACCTAATATACAGGGTCCACCGAAAGTGTTGCACGAAGCGATGTTGAATTAATTCGCGTGCGATTTACCTAACTCTACCTTAAACACATATTAGAGAGCATTTGAGAATGACCAGAGAGAAAACAACATCCAGTAAATAGCATTGGGGAAGGATATCAATCGCGATCATCAGTTCTTCACGACAACAATGGTAGCATCATCACTGGAACAACCCACATTTTACAGGCATGGAAAGAGTATTTATTCAACTGCCCTAAACTAGAGAACTAGCTGGAGAAAAACACCCGTTAAATGGAAGTAGGGAAAGATCCTATGTTCTATTTCCACCACATGACCGAGGGGTGTGAGCTCTATACTTCTTCTTCGTCGTTCCCTCACTGCTGAGGATCGTGACTCCGTAGACATTCAACCGCACGTCTCCATCGGTTGCGGTCAGAGGCCCGATGCAGTGCAACGTTCTCAAATATTTCCAGCTGTTTGGATATCTGATCGTACCATCTCTTGGGACTACGGCCTCTAGGTCTCTTGCTCTCAACCTTCCTTGTCACCACCACTCGTTCTAGATTGTCATTGCCCCTGCGAGCAATATGTCCAAAGTATTTCAAGACCTTCAGTTCTTTCAAGACATAGACGTTTGTGCTTGAGATGTAGTGTTGGCGCCTCTTGCTGAGGGTACCATGTACAGCTCGCCGCACAAACGTATTATTTAATTTAATTTAATTATTAGCTGTCCATGGTATCCTCAGCAAAAGGCGCCAACACCACATCTCAAAGGCGTCAATCCTCTATCTGTCCGCCGCTTGCAGCGTCTACGTCTCTGCCCCATAAAGAAAAATGGAAAACACGAGGGTACGGACTATGTGTAGTCTATGCAATCCAACAATCAAGGAGGTGTGAGGTTTATGTAACCCTATGCTAGAGGAGGTGTGAGGTCTAGGTAACTCCACGCTAAAGGGGGTGTGAGGTCTATGTAACCCCACGCTAAAGGGGGTGTGAGGTCTATGTAACCCCACGCTAAAGGGGGTGTGAGTTATATGTAACCACTCGCTAAAGGAGGTGTGAGGTGTATGTAACCCTATGCTAAAGGGGGTGTGAGTTATATGTAACCACTCGCTAAAGGAGGTGTGAGGTCTATGTAACCCCACGCTAAAGGGGGTGTGAGTTATATGTAACCACTCGCTAAAGGAGGTGTGAGGTGTATGTAACCCTATGCTAAAAGGGGTGTGAGGTCTATGTGACCCGGCGCTAAAGGGGGTGTGAGGTTTATGTAACCCCACACCCCCGGGTCTTGTGGTTGCGGTGGGAATAGAACATAGGATCTTTCCCTACTAACGGTGGAACCTTTCATCAATGATCCCTCATGTGAAGAGGTAACAAGCAATCTGAAAAACCAAAAAGCTGCTGGTTCTGAGGGTATACCAGTTGAATTAGTGAAATTTGGGGGTGAGAAACTCCAGAAGAAAGTGCATCAGCTTATACTGGAAATATGGCGAGAGGAACAAATACCGAATGAATGGAAGGAAGCAATTATTGTCCCAATACATATGAAATTATAGAGGAATATTCCTACTTTGCACAGCTTACAAATTACTGTCGCACATTATATTACGACTACTAATTCTATACGCCGAAGACATAATAGGAGACTATCAGAATCTTTTCCGTAACAGCAGATCTACAACATATTTTGTATCAAGACAATCAATGAAAAAGTTTGGGAATAGAACAAAAACGTACCTCACCTATTCATTGTTTTCCAAAAGGCTTGTCTTTTCTTGGAGTGTCATCATCTTCGATTTCTTGAACACCAGTTTCTAAGTTTAACCTTCGAATGTCCTTGGGCCATGACTTTATTGTCCTCTCCCTTGGCATACATTTTAAGGCTTGGGAAACTTTTGATCTTGGTGTGTTCCAATTCATAGCAGTTGAATCGATTTTAGCAACAACGATTTCGTCGTTGTCCTTGAAGTGTTCAGCAACTTTTTCGTAGATTGGAGCGATTTGTTTGCAATATCCGCGCCATGGTGCGTAAAATCCAACAAGGAGATTCTTAGTTGGAACTAAAGCAACGCTGTCAAAGTTAGAAGCTACCAATACTTTAACAGGGTTTTTGTCCCAATCTTCTGGCAAGCTTTGGCTCAACAAGTGTTGCTTCAATTTACCATCCAAGAAATCTTGTACGAAGGTCTTCAAATTATCAGAAGTTAATTCCTCGAAATCTGGTTTATATTTAGCCATGTCATCTTCAAGTTTGATGAGACGAGCAGCTGGTACTTCTTTCTTCCAAAGAATTCCATGATTCTAGTGTGGTTTTCCCCTGTGGTTTCGATGGTGACAAAAAGAACTTCTTCCTTGAATGCCTTGATAATAACACGTGCGGATTCAGAAATAATCATCGCCCTTATTCAAGAAAAGAAGGAGATGGTTCGTAATTTCACATTTTTGAGCATTTTCGCGATTAAATTCAACAATCAATGGAAGAGAGTTGCTGGTAATAAACTTCTTGATTTTCAATCTGTTAAATACTGATGGATTGATGGCTGATGGCAAGATGATGATGGATCCGCAGTTGGCTTCATATTCAGTGTAAAGAGCATCTTCAAAGGTAATGGCGAATGGATGTTCGTCAATGGTAGCAGCTACGTTCAAAACGTTCAAGCACACAAGGGATCCAGTAGCCCCTTTATAGGTCCGGAACCCTTTTGCGGTATGAGTGTGAACACCATCCACAAAAGTTTAGATGAAGAAACAAGAGGATAATGGATGAAAATCAGGAAAGAATTTCCAGGGCTCAAAAGAGATAATTCAACGGTGTCAAGTCGAGGGAGCCACTCAACATATCCTCTTCGTCAAATCCATCTTCTAGGAAAAGTTAGATTTAAATACTTCTTGCGCACTTCCTTACCAAAACGTGCGAGTGCACCGTCTTGCTGAAACCATACAGATCTGGGTGGGTGAGATCATTATTATCTGGATAAAGTCGAAATTATTCGTGGAATGATTTATACACATAACATTCGCATGTACTTTTCAGATGTTAGATGTTTATAGTATATATAGATGTATATAGATGCCGATTATAATTCCATCTAATATCCTATAAAAACATTCCTAAAATAAGTTGAAGAATACCTTTAGATTTACCTCAATAAAAATAGTTTCAGTTTTTTTCTAAAAACAGTATATGATTTTTCCTCTGTCATGCTTACTGGTAGGTTATTATAAATGAAGACTCCGTAGACAGTTGGAGATTTACTAGTGATTGTAAGCTAGGCTTTAGGAGCATATGGGCAATGTGTGGAAATCACTGTCATGAATAAAACATTTAAGCTAGGCTTTAGGAGCATATAAGGCAATGTGTGGAAATCACTGTCATGAATACAACATTTAAGCTAGGCTTTAGGAGCATATAAGGCAATGTGTGGAAATCACTGTCATGAATACAACATTTAAATGTGAACCGGCAAGTATATATAGGTGTTCCGCAAGGAAGTGTTCTTTCCCCTACATTCTTTCTTCTCTATCTTGCAGAACTAACACGTTTTATAAATAGTAATCACTGCACCATATATGCAGATGATTCCAGCTTTCTCGTGCTAGAGATTTAAAGAAATCTGACACAAATATAAGCCAACAAACTACTAAGCTAAATCGTAAACTGGTTCTTCAGTAACAATCTGTCCCTTAATTTTAGCAATCCATGTTTCTTTGTAAATTGGCTTTGGTTTTGGGGATTAGGCAGGCCACTTCCAGAATATAAAGACTAACGATTGTTAGGATCCCCAGATCTCTAAAGTGAAACTGTTCTAGGAATACTCATTATTGCACGGATCACATTTTTTAGAGCAATTAAGGGAGTTTCAGTTTTGGGAAAGGCTCCCCATACTGAAATACCGTAAGATAGTGTTGACTGTACTTCAGCGAAGTAATTGATTAAGATGTCGGATCTATCTAATAGCCGAATTAATCTTCTGGTTGAGTAAGCCTTCTAATGCACTCTTTCAAAAGTTAAGTGAGAATCGATGGCACAGAAAAGGGTTGGAATGGATACCTGCACGTTATGCACGTCCTCAACTGGGACTAGGAGGTAGAGTTCTTCGCCGCTTGTCACATCAAGCATTGCATCTTCGAGCTCCAGAGAGGAGAAAGAGAGGAAGACCTAAAAGAAGCTGGAGCGATGGAATAGATGAAGCGATGGAAACAAGAAACCTAAACGGGGAACAATCTCTTGGTAGGAGAATATGGAAACTGGGGACGGAGAGACGGCGAATTGAGAAGAGGACAGCCGTAGAAATCCGTAAAAAATCTGCAAATTCCATGTTAAGGATTCCTCGATTTATAGTCTTAGGAACTTAAGGGTCTTAGAGTCTTCTTGAAAACTTTTGTCTTTGTCCTCCCGAAACAAACGTCGCAAATGGAGAGATCATGTTGATTGCCGAAAATTGCAAGGAATAGTCTCCAAAGATTCAGGAGACCACCAAGATATCCACCAATACGTTGGTATGAAAGCTGGAATTCATCATCCCAGCTACAACTCTAAGAAATTAGAGAACAAGGCAAATGCCTTACAAAAAGGAAGAAAAAGAAGAAGAGGGACTTTGTAGCCGGTGCTCGATTTAATTGAAGGTTATCAATTCTTATATAGGACATAGTAACTACAATCAAAATCAGAAGATTGCGATGGGCAGGCCATGTGAACAGATACGATGACAATAATCCTGCAAAAAAGATCCTTAAAGCAGAACCCATAGCCACAAGAAGGCGAGGAAAGCCAAAGCTGCGCTAGAAGGATGGTGTAAGCGAAGACGCACGAAAGATAGCTGCACCGAACTGGACGACGCAGACCAGAGACAGGAAAGAATGAAGAAAGAAGCTGGAGAAGGTCGAGACCCTACTATAGGGTTGTATGGCCATTGACGATGATCAATTCCTACGGAAATGTTATCAGCACGGCAGCTTATTGAGCTTCAAAAATTACGTATTCCGTTTTGTTTCTGAAGAACCAGTTTACGATTTTGCTTAGTAGTTTGCTGGCTTATATTTGAGTCAGATTTCTTGAAATCTCCGATACGAGAGAGCTAAAATCATCTGCATATATGGTGCAGTAATTACTATTTATAAAACATGTTAGGTCAGCTAGATGGAAAAGGAAGCGTGTAGGGGAAAGAACACTTCCTTGTGGAACACCTATTTTCATACGTGCCGGTTCACATTTAAATGTTTTATTCTTGACAGTGATTTCAACACATGGAATTCTGTGGGCGTTCGGTTATATCCAGCAAAATATTTAGTGCCAGTCCGTTTTGTTGCCGTCCTAGATTTACCAGAGGAACCAGAAATTTTCACATTTTCGGTTTCTACAAATTTTTGAACGGTTTGGTAGAATCATCTGTATATATGGTGCTGTGATTACTATTTATAAAACGTGTTAGATCTGCTAGATGAAGATGGAAGAGTGTAGGGAAAGAACACTTCCTTGCGGAACACCTATATTCATATGTGCTCGTTCACATTTGAATGTTTTATTCATGACAGCGATTTCAACACATGGAATTCTGTGGGCGTTTGGTTATATCTAGCAAAATATTTAGTGCCCCTCCGTTTTGTTGCCGTCCTAGGTTTATCAGCGAAACTACGATTTTTCACACTTTAGGTTTCTACAATTTTTTGAACGGTTCGTGTTACTGTGGACTTACTGATAGGGACTATGTTTGGATGAGTGTTATTAAATAAATGAGACTATTCCGCTTGAGTTCTCTTCTTCTTCTTAGGGTGTCTTCTCAATTATTAGCAAATATTAGCAATACGTATTTTGGATGTTGTGGCTCTCAATAAGTCGATTGAGCTACTATTAAATCAGTCTCATAGGTCTTTCAGCCATGATATTCGTCTTCTTCCTATTGGTATTTTCTCGCTTATTTTTCCCCGGCATTATCAGCCACAGCTTTTTGGCCAGAACAGCACCTTTGCAAGTCTCACTGGAAGCCAGAAGGCTCCAGAAATGGCGCGCTGAGGTCTAAGACCCAATCACCCAACAAAAAGAGGAGCTGGCACCGGGACATTTCCTCTCATACCCAATTTGGAGAACGCTCAACACACTTCGCACATGAGTCTCGAGGTGCAGAGAAAACCTGCAAAAAATGGGAAATGCTACCAGAGGACGAAAACCCTCAGTGTTCCTGCGGAGAAATCCAGAATCCTCTACACCTGCTGACCTGCACCGACTTGGGACAGAGCTGCACAGGGAAAGACGTAATTTTAGAAAATGACAAAGCATCATAGCCGCAAACTTTTAGAAAGACATAGTGTGATCCGGACACCAATAGTAGTAGTAATATCAGCCACAATATTTCATAGTTTTGGTCTCGCATAATGAGTTCTCTTACGATACCCATCACGAACGATTATCACATTCCCTGCTCGTCTAGTCCATAGACAACGTTTGATGAACTAAATAAAAATATCATCCGAGTTTTAAAATTGTTCGATGTAACTTATAACTGTGTTTAGTCTAATTAGTTTCGTCTCAAAAAATTAAGCAAACGACAAAGCGATGAGAACGTTACGTAAGGAATTAAGAATGCACGATTAGTTTTAGTACCAACTCCAGATCACATGTTTTACGTAAACTTTTACGGCGAATTACAGAAAATCGTATTTGCACAAATCGCCGAGAAAAATCGCGCATTGTCTTTCCCTCACACAAGCCACACCGAAGGCACTTGACAATAAATCATTGTCTTCCAATTAGCACACAATATTTAGACTTCATTGAGTGTGTCGTCGACGGTTTGATAATGGAAGAGCACAATGCGTGCTAACTACTAGTTTAAAAGCGATTCAACGCCGCGTTTACCAAACTACACACACAAACTTGTTCGATACAATAATAGATAAACGCTTTCATAATACAATACCATTATTACTCGTTTTGTGCACTTCATTTCTATAACCACTTATGTTTCGCAAACTTATTGCTACTAGTCTTTTCAGTTCCTGTAAACACTAAATGAATGAAGATTTAGTTTAACAGACTAGACTAGACAGATAAGACTAGACAGACAAGAATAGACCGATAAGTCTAGATAGATAAGACTAGACAGACAAGACTAGACAGACAAGACAGACAAGACTAGACAGACAAGACTAGACAGACAAGACTAGACAGACAAGACTAGACAGACAAGACTAGACAGGCAAGACTAGACAGACAAGACTAGACAGACAAGACTAGACAGACAAGACTAGACAGACAAGACTAGACAGACAAGACTAGACAGACAAGACTAGACAGACAAGACTAGACAGACAAGACTAGACAGACAAGACTAGACAGACAAGACTAGACAGACAAGACTAGACAGACAAGACTAGACAGACAAGACTAGACAGACAAGACTAGACAGACAAGACTAGACAGACAAGACTAGACAGACAAGACTAGACAGACAAGACTAGACAGACAAGACTAGACAGACAAGACTAGACAGACAAGACTAGACAGACAAGACTAGACAGACAAGACTAGACAGACAAGACTAGACAGACAAGACTAGACAGACAAGACTAGACAGACAAGACTAGACAGACAAGACTAGACAGACAAGACTAGACAGACAAGACTAGACAGACAAGACTAGACAGACAAGACTAGACAGACAAGACTAGACAGACAAGACTAGACAGACAAGACTAGACAGACAAGACTAGACAGACAAGACTAGACAGACAAGACTAGACAGACAAGACTAGACAGACAAGACTAGACAGACAAGACTAGACAGACAAGACTAGACAGACAAGACTAGACAGACAAGACTAGACAGACAAGACTAGACAGACAAGACTAGACAGACAAGACTAGACAGACAAGACTAGACAGACAAGACTAGACAGACAAGACTAGACAGACAAGACTAGACAGACAAGACTAGACAGACAAGACTAGACAGACAAGACTAGACAGACAAGACTAGACAGACAAGACTAGACAGACAAGACTAGACAGACAAGACTAGACAGACAAGACTAGACAGACAAGACTAGACAGACAAGACTAGACAGACAAGACTAGACAGACAAGACTAGACAGACAAGACTAGACAGACAAGACTAGACAGACAAGACTAGACAGACAAGACTAGACAGACAAGACTAGACAGACAAGACTAGACAGACAAGACTAGACAGACAAGACTAGACAGACAAGACTAGACAGACAAGACTAGACAGACAAGACTAGACAGACAAGACTAGACAGACAAGACTAGACAGACAAGACTAGACAGACAAGACTAGACAGACAAGACTAGACAGACAAGACTAGACAGACAAGACTAGACAGACAAGACTAGACAGACAAGACTAGACAGACAAGACTAGACAGACAAGACTAGACAGACAAGACTAGACAGACAAGACTAGACAGACAAGACTAGACAGACAAGACTAGACAGACAAGACTAGACAGACAAGACTAGACAGACAAGACTAGACAGACAAGACTAGACAGACAAGACTAGACAGACAAGACTAGACAGACAAGACTAGACAGACAAGACTAGACAGACAAGACTAGACAGACAAGACTAGACAGACAAGACTAGACAGACAAGACTAGACAGACAAGACTAGACAGACAAGACTAGACAGACAAGACTAGACAGACAAGACTAGACAGACAAGACTAGACAGACAAGACTAGACAGACAAGACTAGACAGACAAGACTAGACAGACAAGACTAGACAGACAAGACTAGACAGACAAGACTAGACAGACAAGACTAGACAGACAAGACTAGACAGACAAGACTAGACAGACAAGACTAGACAGACAAGACTAGACAGACAAGACTAGACAGACAAGACTAGACAGACAAGACTAGACAGACAAGACTAGACAGACAAGACTAGACAGACAAGACTAGACAGACAAGACTAGACAGACAAGACTAGACAGACAAGACTAGACAGACAAGACTAGACAGACAAGACTAGACAGACAAGACTAGACAGACAAGACTAGACAGACAAGACTAGACAGACAAGACTAGACAGACAAGACTAGACAGACAAGACTAGACAGACAAGACTAGACAGACAAGACCAGACAGACAAGACTAGACAGACAAGACTAGACAGACAAGACTAGACAGACAAGACTAGACAGACAAGACTAGACAGACAAGACTAGACAGACAAGACTAGACAGACAAGACTAGACAGACAAGACTAGACAGACAAGACTAGACAGACAAGACTAGACAGACAAGACTAGACAGACAAGACTAGACAGACAAGACTAGACAGACAAGACTAGACAGACAAGACTAGACAGACAAGACTAGACAGACAAGACTAGACAGACAAGACTAGACAGATCAAAAGATGTTGGCATATTATTGTCTCTTATTAACTAGTTGTACTAGGTAGACAAGAGCTCAATGAATTATTTAAGAAATATATCGATAGTCAAATGTTTTATGGGATAATTATAAGTTTATATCTATTAATAGCAACTTATTGAACTAAAGGAAACTACAATTTTTTATTTAAATAATAAAACGTTGCAAGTAACAACTCAATAATCAGTCTATATCTACCTAGTTGACTTTACGGTGGATGTTTACAATTTGACGTATTTTCAGTTTTTCATTTTTTTGAAGTTTTCCGCAAAATTTTATTACAAAATTCTAGGTTAAACGTCAAAAACTTTTGCAAATTTCCCCCAAACCGATTGCAAATTTTCGTTTCTTCCTTAATTCTAACAATCAGATCGGCATCGACATGGACATCATGGACTTCCCTCAACAAAGGATTAAAGGTCAGTCTTTACCAAACCACCTTATCTTAACAGACCAAACAAGACAAAGGTTGACAATCTAAGAGAAGATTGAACTTCTAAGCGTGGCTGTATAATCGTATCTGTCAAGCCTTGTCTAGTCTTGTCTGTCTAGTCTTGTCTGTATAGTCTTGCCTATCTAATCTTGTCTGTCTATTCAGTTCAGTTCTTAAACTTCGATTTAAGTAACCAAATGAAACGAGAAAAAATGGCAAAAGCTAAACCCCTAAGCCTATGGCCTGAGTGCCCGCTCAAACAGAGCGTGGAGCGTGCCGTGGCGTGCAGCGTGCATCTCAAACACATGGTCTTAGTAGCAGGCGTCCTGAGTAAGTAAGTGAGCGGGGCGTTTGGGTTCCTCCGTGCAGCGAGGCGGCCAGCGTGACATGGACGCTCATTTCAAATCAGTTTGTGTTTAGCGTTCCTCTACAGCGTGCACCGTCGCGTCGGATGCAGCTGCACGCTGTACGCCCCGCTCATAACTCATTGTCAGGCCAGACATTGGACGCCCATTGCCCGCTTAAACTGCACGCCCCGCTCAACGCACTTTCACTCAGGCCGTAACCTAATACCAAAGCTGCTGTTTGCCGCATTCAACAGAACGGGATAAACACAGTTATCCTCCTCGAACGTTCTAGTGTTCCCACAAAGATTGGCGCAATTGCTGTTGTGTACGTCCCGGACGCATTCCGGATGATGTGCAAGGTCTGATCCAGGATGTTACCCGACAGCGAGCAATTGCAGATCACGCAGTATTTAAAGCCGACATTCCTCAGGAACTACATAATAGCGCATGCCAATAGTGTCTCCCCAGATCATCTGGGATAATCTGGGCTGAGAGGGGAATATCAAGCAAGGCAAAATCCAAGGTAAAAGAAGTCCAGGAAGAAGACGCAAGTCCTGGCTGAAAAACCTGAGAGGCTTTTTCGATCCTAGATGAGGGACTGCCGACGGTTTCCAGCCAAGTTTTCATTTCTTCTATCTTGGCGCGCCTTCCTTGCAGCTTTCCCTGGACGGTCCCTTGTTCTGTGTTCAAGCGAAACGCTTGCAAACTCAAGAGCTTCGCCTGCTTCTGCGTATATTTTCTCTGAGAAAAGAAAACTCCTTGAATGGGTCCAAATATCTCGAAATTCACGGAAACCAACGAATTTTTCATGTTTTCCACGCAATTTTCTCGACAGCTGCTCGTGCAAAAAATGAGTCTTGTCTGTCTAGTCTTGTCTGTCTAGTCTTGTCTGTCTAGTCTTGTCTGTCTAGTCTTGTCTGTCTAGTCTTGTCTGTCTAGTCTTGTCTGTCTAGTCTTGTCTGTCTAGTCTTGTCTGTCTAGTCTTGTCTGTCTAGTCTTGTCTGTCTAGTCTTGTCTGTCTAGTCTTGTCTGTCTAGTCTTGTCTGTCTAGTCTTGTCTGTCTAGTCTTGTCTGTCTAGTCTTGTCTGTCTAGTCTTGTCTGTCTAGTCTTGTCTGTCTAGTCTTGTCTGTCTAGTCTTGTCTGTCTAGTCTTGTCTGTCTAGTCTTGTCTGTCTAGTCTTGTCTGTCTAGTCTTGTCTGTCTAGTCTTGTCTGTCTAGTCTTGTCTGTCTAGTCTTGTCTGTCTAGTCTTGTCTGTCTAGTCCTGTCTGTCTAGTCTTGTCTGTCTAGTCTTGTCTGTCTAGTCTTGTCTGTCTAGTCTTGTCTGTCTAGTCTTGTCTGTCTAGTCTTGTCTGTCTAGTCTTGTCTGTCTAGTCTTGTCTGTCTAGTCTTGTCGGTCTAGTCTTGTCTGTCTAGTCTTGTCTGTCTAGTCTTGTCTGTCTAGTCTTGTCTGTCTAGTCTTGTCTGTCTAGTCTTGTCTGTTTAGTCTTGTCTGTCTAGTCTTGTCTGTCTAGTCTTGTTTGTCTAGTTTGAGCAGCCAAATCTTGTCTGTGTAATCCTGTCTATCTAGTCTGGACTTGTCTGTCTAGTCTTGTCTGTCTAGTCTTATCTGTCTAATCTTGTCTACCTAATCTTGTCTGCCCAATTTCAAATTTTTCTAAATGAAAATTTGATTTTTGTTTTGGGAACGGTGTCAGTTTTCTTACTGTAACTTTGAAAATGGAAAAATTACATGAATATTTTGTAAACAAAAGTTAAAATTAAAAGAATTCCCTTCCAGAATGCGTAAGAATTTTAAAAATTGATTGTGCAGTTTCCAAGAAAACCGCATTTGAATTTCAAAATTTTTCCAAATAAAATTTGATCCTTGTTTTGGGAACGGTGTCAGTTTTTATGCTGTAAGTTTAGAAACAGAAACATTACATGAATATTTTATAAACAAAAGTTAAAACTAAATGAATTTTCTTCAATAATTCGTTAAAATTTTGAAAATTGTTTCAGCAGTTTCCAAGAAAAACGCTTTTGAATTTCAAAATGTTTCCAATTAAAATTTGGTCTTTGTTTTGGGTACGGTGTCAGTTTTCATGCTGTAACTTTAGAAATATAAATATTAGATGAATACTTTTTCAACAAAAAATAGAACTAAATGAATTCTCTTTAATCGTGCGTTAGAATTTTGAAAATTTGTTGTGTAGTTTCCAAGAAAATCGAGTTTAAATTTCAAAATTTTTCCAAATAAAATTTTATCTTTGTTTTTAGGAACAGTGTCAGTTTTCATGCTGTAACGTTAGAAATGGCACTATTACATAAATAATTTTTGCAACAAAATTAGAACTAAATGAATTCTCTTTAATCGTGTGTTAGAATTTTGAAAATTGATTGTGTAGTTTCTAAGAAAAACGAGTTTGAACTTTAATTTTCTAAAGCAAAATTCGTTGGTGCCAATTCTGTTTCTGTGAAGTAAATTTCTGAAATTTACTTCACTGCATGAAACACAAAACTCAATAATATAACAAGAAAATGTTATAAATCAGGTATGTTTTTAACCACTCTTATAAAAATAAAGAGTCGTCGAAGTGTCGTCGAAGTGTTGGTGAACGAAGTGCTGACAAATGTCAATATAATTAAACAGTCTGGTATGTTTAGTGTTGTCTGTCTAGTCCTATCTGTCTATTTTTGTCTGCCTAGTTTTGTCTGTTTACGTCAAATATCATGTCACTCAGCAAATTTACAAAGAAAATCTACGATTCATTTTTTGAAACTGTCGCTGTGACGTTAATATTTGACATTTTGACACATATCACTTATAACATTACTCAGTTTGACATTTAGTTTAAAGAAATATTTAATATTACATCAGTTAGACGGTTTCTTCAGAATCACAAAAAAGCTAATTTACAAAAATGTCTAGGATTCATTTTTTGAAACTATTGCTGTGAGATGAATAATGAACATTTTGACATATGTCACATATCTTGTTACTCATAGTGACATCTAGTTTATAGAAATGTGAAATATTATAATATAAGTTTGACAGTTTCTTCATATTCGCGAAAAAGCAAATTTACAAGGAATTTTTACGAATCATTTTTTGAAGCTGTTGCTGTGACGTTAATATTTGACATTTTGACACATGTCACTTATCACAGTACTCATTGTGACATTTAGTTTAAAGAAATCAGTTGGACGGTTTTTTCACAATCGCGATAAAGCAAATTTACAAAAAAAAAGATTAATTTTTTGAAACTGTCGCTGTGACGTTACTATTTGACATTTTAACACATGTCACAAATTTTGTTACTCAGTGTGACATCTAGATTACAGAAATGTCTAATTTCATAATATCAGTTTGACACATATTACAACATCAGTTGGGCGGTTTCTTCACAATTGCGAAAAAGCAAATTTACAAAACTATTCTACGATTCATTTTTTGAAACTGTCGCTGTGGCGTTATATTTGACATTTTGACACATGTCACATATCTTATTACTCAGAGTGACATCTAGTTTACAGAACTGTCAAATATTATAATATCAGTTTGAAAAAGCAAATTTACAAAGAATTTTTACTGAACATTTTTTAAAACTGTTACTGTGATGTTAATATTTTACATTTTGACACATGTCAATTATCACATTACTGAGTGTGACATTTAGTTTAAAGAAATGTTTAATATTACAACATCAGTTTTACAATCTCTTCACGATCGCGATAAAACAAATTTAGAAAAAAATTTCTACGATTGACTTTTTGAAAGTGTCACTGTGACGTTAATAATTGACATTTTGACAGATGTCGCATACCTTGTTATATTGTGACCCTGAATGTATTGACTGGACTGGACAGACTGGACCGACAAGACTGGACAGACAAGACTGGAAAGACAAGACTGAACAGACAAGAGTGGACAGACAAGACTGGACAGACAAGACTGGAAAGACAAGACCAGACGGACAAGACTAGTTTACAGAAATGTCAAATATTATAATATCAGTTTGACAGTTTCTTCACAATCTCGAAAAAGCTAATTTACAAAGAATTTTCACGGATAATTTTTTGAAGTTGTCACTGTGACGTTAATATTTGACATTTTGACACATATCATATATCTTGTTACTCTGAGTGACAAAAATTTTAAAAATCAAACATTTCTACAATTCATTTTTTGTCGTTGTGGCATTAATATTTGACATTTTGACCCATGTCATATATCTTATTACTCAGAGTGACATCTAGTTTACAGAACTGTTAAATATTATAATATCAATTTAACAGTTTCTTCACAATCGCCAAAAAAAGAAAATTTACATAGAATTTTTCGGAACATTTTTTGAACCTCTCGCTGTGACGTTAATATTTGTCATTTTGACACATGTCACATATCTTGTTACTCTGAGTGACAAAAATTTGAAAAATCAAACATTTCTACAAATCATTTTTTGTTGCTGTGGCGTTAATATTTAACATTTTGACACATGTCATATATCTTATTACTCAGAGTGACATCTAGTTTTCAGAACTGTCAAATATTATAATATCAATTTGACAATTTCTTTACAATCGCGAGAAAGCAAATTTTCGAAGAATTTTCACGGATCAGTTTTTGAAGCTGTCACTGTGACGTTAATATTTGACATTTTGACACATGTCACCTAAAATAAAATAATTGATATCATGTCACTCAGTGTGATATCTAGTTTAAAAACATATCAAATATAATATCCGTGCCACAGTTTCTTTACAATCGCGAAATAGTTTTGTCTAATCTTCCTCTATATATCCCAAAGTTGTTATTTCAATCCCATCTAGACTTATTTAGATGGATGTGAACCATTATTTGTTGAAGTGTGTGCAGCTAGAGCGGTTAATAAAACTTATATCCGGTAATACCTACGTGCGATTAGCCGGTCCGTCGTTCAATAAAATGTCCTGTATTAAGCGATGTGTCGATGTAGTCTGTGCCGTGTGTTTACAAAGCACGTAATTAAGTGTGCAAAAAGTCGATAAAATCTGAATAATCGAGCCGGGTATAAGGAGCGTCCGTGAAAATGCGATTCAGACGACAGAGGTAATAGATTTTTCGTTTCGTTGCAGGGCGCTCGCGAATCTTACATAAACCGCGTTAGTCAAACAATTGGTGTTGTCTACGTAGGGTTAGGTGAGGTATAAAAGGCGGGACGGACGGTGCGCGATCAGTTCGATCAAAAATTATCAACATGGAACGGTTAAGGCTCGTTGTGCACACTTTCATTTAGTTTTATCGCATGCACATCATGAACGGTGCGTTTTGCTAATTGCACGCGAAAATTGTGGGTTCGATTTTTAATTCGAATTGTTGTGCGAGAATTTATGTTTTTGTTTTAGCATACAAACAGGTAAGAGGATTTAAAGTTTGATTTTATTAAACTATCTAGATTTAGTTTTAAGCCTGCGAATTCTAGGTATTATAAATTTAGCAAATTTGGCGAAGAAGCTTCAAGTTATATCCAACTGAAAGAATTGTTGTTCTAGTGTTAGTAGTTTTCTTGTTATCGCAATGTTTATTTGTTAAATTTTCTTAGTTTTAACTTTTTCTTATTTTCAAGTTTCTTTAGCGTACATTGTTTGTATTTGCCTGTAACTTCTACATTTTACAAGATTACAATTTTACAATTTCTCAAAAATTGTTAAGAAAACTTCAAACTTTAATGAACTGAGCGAGTTTTTCATCTATTTGATTTTCATCTTGCGATGTATTGAAGCAACTAGTACCTGCTTGAATACATAGTAAACTTTAATTGTTAAATTCCACGATTATCGTAATATTAAGACTAGAATATCTAATCTTGCCTGTCTAGTTTGTTTTGTCTAATCTAGCCTATCTAGATGGCACATAGATAACTAGTTTTTAAAGTTAGTATTTTAGTTAAAGTTAGTAAGTTAGTAATTTTACATGTCGAATGTAGTAAAGTAATTAGTGTGGGTCTTGTCGCGTGTCGTGGAGTAAATCGAAACGAAGCTATTAAAGTAAAAATTCAATTATTCCTGTGCTGATGAAGTAAACAGAGAGGAAATGAGATAATAAAAGCTAATTGAATTTCGTATTGGTAATTAGAAAGAGTTAAAATCTCGAATCTAGATTCAGGGAAATTAGTCGGAGGGATTACGCTGAAGAGCGTTCGAGTGAAAAGAAAGCAAAAACAGATTGCGAATTAAAACTCACAAATAAGGAAATTGCACCTATTTAGTCTTAGACATAAATCGCAAACTGAGCAAATCTAAGCCTCACTTTCCAATCCAAATATTGATGTTTCTTCCCTGGATTCGATTACTTCTGTCCGATTGTGTTGAGGTCGGTGAGTGATTGACCGATGGACACGTCCACTTTCTGCGTATGGCGCTAACTTCCTATTAGATGCAACCGAAGGAACGCGCCGACCCGACTCGCATACCAAATCTGCACGCGCACGCAACAATTAAGCAATCGAAAGGGAAAATTTAATTGTTGCGACGGACGGACGGTTCGCCGTACAGATCCCGCGTGCCGATTGGTTCACCGGAACGGAAAACGTTTATTCAAATTAAAAATTCTTTGCAAGTTTTAAATTTACATAATAAAGCCCGATTCCCACATGCGCGACACTCAGCTACGCGACGTCACGCGACATCACCTATCAAATAAGGATTACATTGTTTTAAATGGGCACGTCGCATAGCCATAGTGAGAACGTGCCCATTTAAAACAATGTAATCATTTTTTAAGATCGATTCCCATTTGCGCGACACTCAGCTACGCGACGTCACGCGACATCGACTATCAAATAAGGATTACATTGTTTGAAATGGGCACGTTCTTACTATGGCTACGCGACAGCTACGCGACGTGCCCATTTAAAACAATGTAATCTTTATTTAACAGACGATGTCGCACGACGTCGCGTAGCTGAGTGTCGCGCAAATGGGAATAGATCTTAATAAATGATTACATTGTTTGACAGGCGATGTTGCACGATGTCGCGTCGCTGAGTGTCGTGCAAATTGGAATCAACCTTAATTCTTATTATTACTAGATACATCCAGAATTCAAACTGGATTTATTATTCATGATTTAGTTTAGACCAGGGGTAGCCTACCTTTTAATGCTACGTGCCATTTTTTGCCATTGCCATTTTCACTTTTTGAAATGCTGGCGTGCTAAGAGTCCAAAAATTACAGTAGTAAGGCTGATTCTCATATGCGCGACACTTAGCTACGCGGCGTCACGCGACATCGCCTGTCAAATAAGGATTACATTGTTTGAAATGGACACGTTCTTACTATGGCTACGCGTTAATACAATGTAATCTCTATTTGACGTGCCCATTTAAAACAATGTAATCTTTATTTGACAGACGACTTTATTCGCACGACGTCGCGTAGCTGAGTGTCGCGCATATGGGAATCGATCTTAAAAAATGATTCCATTGTTTTAAATGGGCACGTTCTCACTATGGCTACGCGACGTGCCCATTTAAAACATTGTAATAATTATTTGACAGGCGATGTCGCACGACGTCGCATAGCTTTTAAATGGGCACGTTCTCACTATGGCTACGCGACGTTCCCATTTAAAACAATGTAATAATTATTTGACAGGCGATGTCGCACGATGTCGCGTAGCTCAGTGTCTCTTATCATTAATTCTTATCATTATTAGATACATCCAGAATTCAAACTGGATTTATTATTCGCGAATTAGTTTAGACCAGGGGTGGCCTACCTTTTAATGACTACGTGCCATTTTTTTTAAATTTTCACTTTTTGAAATGCTTACATGCCAAGAGGCCAAAAATTACAGTATTAATGCTGATTCTCATATACGCGACACTCAGCTACGCGACGTCACACGACATCGCCTGTCATATAAGGATTACATTGTTTGAAATGGACACGTTCTTACTATGGCTACGCGACAGCTACGCGACGTGTCCATTTAAAACAATGTAATCTTTATTTGACAGACGATGTCGCACGACGTCGCGTAGCTGAGTATGGCGCATATGAGAATCGATCTTAAACAATGATTACATTGTTTTAAATGGGCACGTTCTCACTATGGCTACGCGACGTGCCCATTTAAAACATTGTAATAATTATTTGACAGGCGATGTCGCACGACGTGGCGTAGCTGAGTGTCGCGCATATGGGAATCAATCATAATTCTTATCATTACTAGATACATCCAGAATTCAAACCGGATTTATTTTTCATGAATTAGTTTAGACCAGGGGTGGCCTACCTTTTAATGACTACGTGCCATTTTTTTTTTCATTGCCATTTTCACTTTTTGAAATTCTGGCGTGCCAGGAGTCCAAAAATTACAGTATTTAGGCTGATTCTCATATACGCGACACTCAGATACGCGACGTCACGCGACATCGCCTGTTAAATAATGATTACATTGTTTGAAATGCGCACGTTCTTACTGCGACAGCTACACGACGTGCCCATTTAAAACAATGTAATCATTATTTGACAGGCGATGTTGCACGACGTCGCGTAGCTGAGTGTCGCGCATATGGTAATTGACCTTAATTCTTATCATTACTAGATATATTCAGAATTCAAACTGGATTTATTATTAATGAATTAGTTTAGACCAGGGGTGGCCTACCTTTAAATTTACGTGCCATTTTTTTTAATTCTCACTTTTTGAAATGCCTAAATGCCAAGAAGCCAAAAATTACAGTATTAAGGCCGATTCTCATATACGCGACGTCACGCGACATCGCTTGTCAAATAATGATTACTTTGTTTGAAATGCGCACTTTCTTACTGCGACAGCTACGCGACGTGCCCATTTAAAACAATGTAATCATTATTTGATAGGCGATGTCGCACGACGTCGCGTAGTGTCGCGCATATGGGAATCGACCTGCAGACAGACAGAATCATTTTATTTTTTCATTCCTTGCAAAAGTTAAAATTTAAAAATGTGAAAATAGCACGTGGTAAATATAAAATATAAAAAGTATATATATATATATATATATATATATATATATATATAAAAAGTCAGCACGCGGTAAAAAAACGTTAGTCACCCCTGGACTAAACAAAATATTATTATATATTAATATTATATTTAATTTGAATGTCTATCTACCGCAGTCTAAACAACTTTAACGAGGTAGACTTGTTGAGGGAACTTCAACCGTAAGTAAACTAATCGAATTGTGTATCTAGTCTTGGAGTTATCTCAGTTTAATGCGCGATATTTGAAGTCGTGAGTTTGTGCAAACATTACGATTAGCTTCCGAATAGCGAGCGGCTTCCAAATTTTACGTTTCGCAACTTGGCAGACTTGATAGACGCTATTTAATTTTCAGCCGGTAACTTCTGCATTTTATAAAATAAACTCTTCAAACTTCGTAAACCTATTAAACAATCTTCAACTTTCGGTAAAGTATCGCCGGTCTTACTCCAGCTGTAATACACTCGAAGTAATTTGAAACCTTTCCAAAGAAAAATTCAATTCTACGAATGTATTCAATCGACAAAACAAATATAGACTAAACACGTGTACTAAAACCAAAGGTTAGACTAGGTCAGGCTAAATTAGATTATGTTTTGTTAAGTTAGCCCAAAAAAATCGACACGTGCTCTAAAACGGAGGGTTTGGTTGGATCATACTAGGTTAGGTTTTGTAGACCGGACAGCTGACACTCCACAAGGAATGATCATTACCCTTACCAAAAAATATTCCGGCCAGGAAGACTTCTTCCAAGCGGTCACCTCCTAATTGGTGACAGTGTGAAAACCTGTGGGAACCCCGCATAATATCTAGATATTTTGCGAGGTTCTACCAATTTCTGCGGTTTAACTACCAATTGCCACTAGGGCAATTGCTAGTTAACTAAATTATATAGACAACTGCTTTTGCAAAATTTATAAAAATTGCGTGGTTTGTCTGGAATTAAAGTGCGAATTGTACAATATTCTGCCTAAAAAGTAGATAGTCTAGATTTAGATCGATAACATCTGAACCACTTGGACTAGATCGATAAAACCAAAGGTTTGGTTGGATCATACTAGGTTAGATTATGTAGATCAGACAGCCTAAACTCCACAAGGGATGATCACTACGCTTACCAAAATATGCCGGCCAGGAAGACCTCCTTTAAACGGTCACCTCCTAATTGGTGACATTGTGAAAACCTGTGGGAACCCCGCACAATATCTAGTGGCAATTGTTATTTAACTAAATTATATAGACAACTGCCTTTGCAAAATTTATAAAAATTTCGTGGTTTGTCTGGAATTAAAGTGCGAATTGTACAATATTCTGCCTAAAAAGTAGATAGTCTAGATTTAGATCGATAACATCTGAACCACTTAGACTAGAAACTGTATCACTGAAACTTTACTGATCACTGAAAACTTTACAATCACTGAAACTTTACAAACACCTACCTCGTTATGTTAACTGTACGATAGCCTTTGCAAAAATTGTCTTCCTAGCTTGGTTTTTCTGAAATGGAGGTTGATGCACAAAATTAGTAATAACCCGATAAAATTGGAAGTAGGTAAGATAACGAAACAAACTTAGATCATTTAGATTTAGCGGACTTTTAGCTTGCACATTTTGTTTCGTTAAATATCTTGTCTGGGTTTCAAGCAATTAGCAAATCTTAAACGTTTTTGTAGTAAAGGCTATATGATGGAACCTTGCGGGAATGGTGCCAATTGCTACTTAACTAAATTATATAGACAACTGGTTTTGCAAAATTTATAAAAATTGCGCGGTTTGTCTGGAATTAAGGTGCGAACTGCCCTGCGAAGACCAGGCGTGCTTATCAAAGGTGCAAAACGAAAGAATCTCGCAAGACAAACTGTACGGAGTCGAAGAAAAGGCTGCAGAGATCCATAAATATCGAGAAGAGGAGATGCTGGATAAAGCTTTGCGCAAAGATTGATGAAACTCCCTGGGGAGATGCGTACCATAAATATCGAGAAAAGGAGTTGCTGGCTAAACCTCTGCGCGAGGACTGCACAAAGTATGATCACTATCCTTACCATAATATGCCGGTCAGGAAGACCTCCTCCAAGCGGTCACCACCTAATTGGTGACAGTGTGAAAACCTGTGGGAACCCCGCATAATATCTAGATATTATGCGGGGTTCTACAAATTTCTGCGGTTTAACTACTAATTGCCACTAGGGCAATTGCTTTTTAACTAAATTATACAAACAACTGCTTTTGCAAGATTTATAAAAATTTCGTGGTTTGTCTGAAATTAAGGTGCGAATTTTGTGCAATATTTTGCGCAAAAAGTAGATAGTCTAGATTTAGGTCGATAACATCTGAACCACTTAGACTAGATCACTGAAATTTTACAAAAACCTACCTCGTTTAGTTAGCTGTACGATAGCCTTTGCAAAAATTGGCTTCCTAGCTTGGTTTGTCTGAAATGGAGGTTGATGCATAAAATGAGTAATAACCCGATAAAATTGGAAGTAGGTAAGATGACGAAACAAACTTAGATCATTTAGATTTAGCGGACTTTTGGCTTGCAAATTTTGCTTCGTTAAAATATCTTGTCTGGGTTCCAAGAAATTAGCAAATCTTCAACGTTTTTGTAGTAAAGGCTGTATGATGGAACCTTGCGGGAATAGTGCCAATTGCTACTTAATTAAATTATATAAGCAACTGTCTTTGCAAAATTTATAAAAATTGCGCGGTTTGTCTGGAATTAAGGTAGTTCGCACCTTAATTCCAGACAAACCGCGGAATTTTTATAAATTTTGCAAAGGCAGTTGTCTATATAATTTAGATAAGTAGCAATTGATCATGTGGCAATTGGTAGTTAAACCGCAGAAATTTGTAGAACCCCGCATAATTGGTAGAACCACGCATAATATCTAGATATTATGTGGGGTTCCCACAGGTTTTCACATTGTCACCAATTAGGAGGTGACCGTTTGGAGGAGATCTTCCTGTCCGGGATATTTTGGTGAGGCTAGTGATCATCCCTTATAGTGTCGGCTGTCCGGTCTACATAATCTAACCTAGTATAATCCAACCAAACCTTTGGTTTTAGAGCACGTGTCGATTTTGTCACCTGCCCTGTCACCTCCTGAGAAGAGCAGCAATCTCAGAAAAGCCTGTACGGTGACCAGGTGTGCTTATCAAAGGTGCAAAACGAAAGATTGCAAGAAAAGAATCTCGCAAGACAAATTATACGGAGTCGAAGAAAATGCTGCAGAGATCCATAAATATCGAGAAGAGGAGATGCTGGATAAACCTCTGCGCGAGGATTGATGAAAATCCTTGGGAAGATGCGTACCATAAATGTGGAGAAGAAGAGTATCTGGCTAAACCTCTGCGCGAGGATGGATGAGAATCCCTAGGGAGACGTGTACTATAAATATCGAGAAGAGGAGATGCTGGTTAGAACTCTGCTCGAGGATTCATGAAAATCTCTGGGAAGACGCGTACCATAAATATCGAGAAGAAGAGTTGCTAGCTAAACCTATGCGCGAGGATCGATGAAAATTCCTAGGGAGATGCGTACTATAAATATCGAGAAGAGGAGATGCTGGATAAACCTCTGCGCAAGGATTGATGAAAATCCCGGGGGAGTCGCTTAGCATAATTATCGAGAAGAGGTGATGCTGGTTAAACCTCTGCGCGAGGATTGATGAAAATCCCTGGGAAGATGCGTACCATAAATATCGAGAAGAAGAGTTGCTGTCTAAACCTCTGCGCGAGGATCGATGGAAATCCCTGGATATATCAAATTGCTGACGCATATCAAATTGCTACTGGAGATCTAAAGATCCAAAATCTTAGTTTGTGCTTTAACTCTGACATGATGAAAAAACATCTAGACCGACCTATTTCCGACCCATCCAAAAAGGACTTGGAAAAAACTGGCATGGAAGTACTGGAATTCACTACAGAGGAACTAACAGTCGGCTCAGAAAATTCTGAGCACCAAACACGGATGTGATCCCATCGGAAATCATCAAAACCGCATGCAGGCTGTACTCCACTACTTTCTAAATATTATAAATAGAATGCTAAAAGAGGGTGTCTTCCAGCAGAACTGGAAAAGGAATGGACTAATAGCCTGAGCCCTGTGGAACACCACCATGTAATGTGATTATAATGTGATCCCGTCGGTAATCATCAAAACCGCATGCAGTTAAAGCAAAGTTGAAATAAAGAAGACGGGAAGGTTGGGACTATTCCGGACATGGCAAAATTAGTGGGAAGCCTGTGAAAAGGCGCAATACCCCACTACTTTCTAAATATTATGAATTGAACGCTAAGGGAGGGTGTCTTCCAGCAGAACTGGACAAAGGCTAGACTAATACTGCTACGCAAAGGCGACAAGCCGCTTAACGAAACAACGTCCTACAGCGTTGGGCCTATAACTGAGTCCTGTGGAACACCACCATGTACTGTGATCATGATGTGATCCCATTGGTAATTATCAAAACCGCATGCAGGCTGTACCCCAATACTTTCTAAATATTATGAATTGAACGCTAAGGGATGGTGTCTTCCAGCAGAACGCGAAAAGGAATGAACTAATACTGCTACGAAAAGACGACAAGCCGCTTAACGAAACAACGTCCTACAGCGTTGGCCCCATAACTGAGCCCTGTGGAACATCACCATATAATTTCTTAATGGCGCAACAGCCATTTGAAACGAGCACAATTTCCTTTTGGGACAGGTAACTATCTGGGCACTGCAGGCATATTATTGGAAAAGCTGCTGCTAATAGCGTTCAAGGAAGAACTGAAAAATGGGGAAAATTTCTCAGATAACCGGTATGGTTTTAGGGAAGGGCGATCCACAATTCATGCGCTTGAAAAAGTTGGGATCATCGCAGATGCCAACAGGAAGGGTACCTGGAGAACCCGAAAGATATGCGCATTAAACGTTTAATCCAGACATTAGAAACGAAGTCACGCGGCTTAACTTCCCACCGTAACTGTTATCTCTGATAGATAGTTACCTATCCGAACGGGAACTTGTCTTCATTTCAAATGGCTGCTGTGCTATTAAGAAAGTGCATATTGGTGTTCCACAGGGCTCAGTTATGGGCCTAACGCTGTGGAACAATTTTTACGTTGCGGTACTGAAACTCGACATGCCAGAAGAGATAGATATTATCGGTTTTTGCAGATGATCTCGCCCTGGTGGTACGTAGCAGAATGGAGCAGGGGTTGAAGCGGAGTGCAAATGAAGCCATACACAGATAGACAAGTGGATGGTGCAGAAGCAGCTGAAGCTGTTACCTAAAAAGACGGAGATGCTTCTCTTAACAGGTAGGAGAAAAATTGGGAGGTTGTATTCAAACCCAAAGACTCTGCCATAAAACCAAAGAGTTCAATTAATTATCTAGGCGTATTGATTGATAAGAATATGGTATTTAGAGAGCACGTCTTAAAAGCTGCCTCAAAATCGCTGTCTGGCTTATGCCTAATGTAGGAAGACCACGAAGCAGCAAGAGAAAAGTGCTATGCTCGGTGACCCACTCTGCACTCCTTTACGCGTCCCCCGTATGGGCGAGGGCTATGAGCGTAGATATCAATAAACGCTAGCTTGGAACGAACCAAAGAATGCTGGTAATCAGAACTAGCAGTGCCTATAGAACTGTCTCCAGAGAAGCCGCCCTAGTCATAGCTCGCATAGCACCAATAGAGCTGTTAATGCAGGAAAGATCAAACATATTCACAGCCAGACGCAGTGAAACCCAGAACAGTAAAGATGAAATAAAGAAGCCAGGGAGATCGAAACTATTGTGACTGAGACAGAACTGCGTGACAAAATTAGTGGGAAGCCTATGAAAATGGACAATGTTGCTTATAAAGGAAGTGGAAGAATGGGTAGAGAGGAAGTACGCAGAGCTGAGGTATCAGCTAACTCAAGTCCTCAGCGGACATGGCTGTTTCCGAGATTACCTCCACAAGATTGGCCGAGCTCCCAATAGCTTGTGTGAATATTGCGGGGAAGAGGACGACTGTAACAGGTGGGACGCAATGAGAAAGGGTTCCCCAAACGATATAGAGCTTCGGAACACACTAGGGTTCATGCTAAAATCGGAAAGCAATTCTAACAGCATCAACAAAGCCAAATACGACATTATCCGCTGCAAGAAGAAGGACTAGAGAAGTAGACAGAAAGCTGAGAAACTTCGCGCAACTTAAACATCAAGTGATAGATAGCCGAATGGCAGCAATAAGTTGCGACAACCCGACGGCGTCTTTGAAATTAAGGCAAGATGACGTAATTTAGGTGCAGGATGAGGGAGGACCCTCTTGAAGCATGTGTTAAACAATACCGAGTGTAGCCAGGCGGAGGGCTTTTGGTGGGTATGCTGGCCACTAAGAACTTAGAGAGAGAATCCCACACAGCACAGAGATGTGCGTGCAATAATGCATTTCTACTCCCCTGTGAAAAAAGGTTTGGGTATGTTATGCTAGAATAAGTCAAAAAAATAATCTGCACGTGCTGTAAAACTAAAGATTAGGGTAGATCAGGCTAAGTTAGGTTATATCATGTTGAATTAGATCAACATTTTTTTGCAAAAACCGTCAATAATCACTGCGAATAATTTCACGTGCTAATTCGTTTATCAACAGTAATTGCACATCAGGTGAAATTAGTCGTTAAACGACTTCCACTTAATTAATTTGTAAGTGCCATGTACGAACGCAGTTTGACAACTTTCGAAATAGCGCACAAAAGATTGCGCAAAAACCAATTTCCCTACTGAATTTCCTTCACGTTTCCTCGTCTCCGAATGTCCGTCGTGCATCGGAAATATTGCAAAAAAATTGTTACGTAATCCGCATTTTACAATGTCATGGACGGTTTGCAAATTTTCGTCGTGTTATGCGATTCGCAAAAGGGAGCGAAAATTTTAAATTTTTCTCGTTAAATTATTCATCTCTGCACGGCCAATTTAATGCCACCATTGCTCATTACGCAACGGAATAAATGCAAATCTCGGCTTCCTTTTACCAATTCTATACTGAATAGACACCAGAGTTTGCATTGATTTCCGTTGGATTTAATTACAATTAGATAGTAACTAGTCAAAAACGCAAAAGTTTCAATTAAAAGACTTGCAAGGCTAGATACAAAATTTGCTTAATTTAATTTAATGACCTATAATTTTTGCAATAAGTCTCAAGTGTTGATTTTGTGCAATGTAAACAGAACATAAGTTAAAAAATGAAATTTAGCCGCTTGAATCGAGAATTAAATTAAGATAAACTAGTAGATTAAAAACTCGTTCGGTGTAAGAAATTTTGCGTAAAACAGTTCGACTGAAACCTGCACAAACCGCATTTTGCGTTGTAATTGTGTAAATAACGTGTGATAATTAGATTGTTTTTTGAAACGGCCGTTTGTTTGCGCCGCCAATTTATCGTCCATCTAGTTTTTAGCATAAACAAACACACTTAAACTTTTAATTTCGTCGACTAATTCGATTAGCAATCCGCGTGAAACTGATTTAGTCGCCTGGTTCTGTGTTTCAGTGATAGTCATGTCGGTGGACAATCAGGAGGAAGTCGTTACCCAACAGCCGACCGCGCAACCGAGCAGTCGGAAGGTGAGTATTGTGACACACGATGGCGGTGGTCACGGACACGACAACCTCGGCTTCGAGTCCCCGAGGAGCCGCAAGGTCTCCTCCACGTCCGATCACGCCGAAATGGGACCGGTCCGGAAGAAAAGCATTCTGCACAACGCGCACGCCTTCGAGAACCAGAGCAACAATCTCAACAGTATTTATCATCATGATGGTAAGGATATATTTACAATTTACTAATATTTAATGGATAGGTTATTTGTATATTTGCAACTTTCAGACGCACTTTGAAATTTTCCAATAACTTGACAAAAACCAATTTTATTAGCTCGAATTTTCCGCGGATTTCTAACGCCTCATCACAGAGACTTGTAGTTTGCGCCAATCGATTCAGCGTCCAGAAGTTCATAACATATACCACATTTTTATCACATTTAATTATCATAAACTATATCACAAACAATTATCACATTTAGTCAAAACATAGGTATACCACGTTTCTAGGAAGCTACAGCAACTAAGAAATCCCACCGCACCAGCCTTCCATCCGGGCGGTGGTGAATTTTAATTCACCGCGCGGTCAATTTTCAACCGATTTCGACAAGGTCTCGAAAGATGCGCGAAGAATTGGGCTACATTACTTAGCAGGGCAAAAATATTCATCGCTTTTTTACAAACCTCTCAGAAACTACGAATCTCAGCGATATCATTTTCGGCACACAACAGAATTTCTTAGCTATTATTTATTAGTAAATTTTTGTAAAATTTTCTCCAAAAACTAAGCCATATACCACCAGGCAAGACCCACTAGGACCAGACAAGACGAGACAAGACCCGACTATAAAGATTTAAATTTTTAGTTTTTTTTTTAAACTTAGGCAAAATCAACTAACTGTAAGTTTTGCAATTTTTAACTTGCAAAGCCCACTAACTAAATCCTTTCTCTTTCTAACAGCATTAACTTACTTCAATTATCTTGTCTACAGCTTTAGTTACAAGCTTACAATCAAGCCCTAAACATAAATTTCTCCGTTCACTATTGCCAACTTCAACAAGCTGTAATTTCCACAATCACCAATCCACATTCTTCCAATTTACACCAATTTATAGCTTAATATCTTATCCAACTACAACTACTAGTTTTAATTCTCCTTCTAATTCACAAAGGCTGTTTTAAACAAAATGGCAGAGCACTAGAACCTTCCCCAAATAATTCCTCCTTCTCTTAACTTAAGCTAACATTACAACTAGTCTGAATAAATTAAGCTAAATCAATGAAAATTAAAGTAAATACATCTAGTTATCTAAATTTGAAGACTAAGTGTTGAAATCTAGAAAGACTTGTTAGTTGGAACCTCTTAAAGTTTGCAGATTTTTGGTGAAAATTTTTGAGACTCGAGCTTGATTTTCTCGAGCCCGCGGGCCGGATCATGTCTTCAACTTCATTTTATCCGGCCCTCGTAACAATTTGTTTATCGACACGAACATCATCTGGAACTGATTTTCAGACTGAACTTCAAAGATTGATCGAGTTAGAATGAATGGGTAATGACTGCGTAAGTTTTAATTTATAGATTAGATTTTTCGGAAAGTGGATTTGTAAATTTGGCCAAATTAGGTGATGTAGTTTGGAAGTTATGGTGGTTTTAGTGAGGGTGTTAGAGGAATCAAGGTAAATTGAAAGTTGTGCCCCGGGTGTCGAGATTGGGTCCAAACAGGGATTGGTCAACATTGTAGAAATTGCGAAAACAATCGATTAAAACTAATTAGGAATAGACGAGAAGTGAGCACAGTCGGTGAGCGTGGGAAGGTCGCCGACGGACAGACCACTTAGTGGTGGCAGCGAGACAAGTTTGTGAGAAAGTTGAGCGAGCAAAAAAGTTTTTGTAAAATTTATTGATGAAAAAAATAGCAATTTTAGAAATCTCAAATTTTCGTTTAAATCTGACTGTTCAGTGGATTTCTTCATTTATTAACAGAATTCTATGATTTTAAGTGTGAATGTATCAAGCGTAATTAAATAAGTAAATATTAATTCTTGCAAAAAAAGCAAACGAATTGTTATTAAATCTTACTGCAGTTAATTTAGAAAACACCTGGCACATTCACCAACAAAGTTGGACCATACTAGAAATACACCATCTCGCATTTCCGACTGATTTCACGCTGTCATAACTTTTGCACTGCTCACCACAGAGGCTTCTACTCTTCACCAATCAATTCAGCGTCCCAAAATTAGTTGGAATAGGTATATAATATTTCATAGGAAGCTTTCAGTTGAGAAATACCATCGACTCGGGAAGTCTAGACCGCGGAAACGACGAAATGCGAGAAAATCGATTTTGTCAAAATCGTTATTTTTTGAGTTACAGCAAAATTTAAAAACGTTTCTGAAAGGATTTTTGCTACTGATTACAGATATGCAAATTATATTTCGCTAGCTCTTTCGGTTCACTTTCGCCTATAAAAATTGAAGAAATTTTTATGAAATATCGGCGCTCTAGTGGAGATCTCGGAAAGTTGCAAATTTCACACGGACAATCTTAGTGTATCTATAGGAAAATAACCTTCCGAACGCGATGCCGCAATCCGTTTTTGATTATCTGCAACCGACTGATTTGACGCTGTCATAACTTTTGAACCGCTCATCACAGAGACTTCTAGTCTTCACCAATCGATTCAGCGTCCCAAAATTAGTCGGAGAACGTATATAATATTCCCTGGGAAGCTTTCAGTTAAGAAATACCATCGACTCGTGAAGTCTAGACCGCGGAAACGACGAAATTCGAGAAAATCGTTTTTTTTCAAAATGGTTATTTTTTGTCATAGCAAAATTTAAAAACGTTTCTAAAAGCATTTTAGCTGCTGATTACAGATATGCAAATTATATTTCGGTAGCTCTTTCGGTTCACTTTCGCCTGCAAAAATTAAAGAAATTTTTACGAAATTTCGGCGCTCTAGTGGAGATCTCGGAAAATCGTGAAATTCACGCAGACAATCTTGGTGTATCCATAGGAAAATGACCTTCTGAAAGCGATGCCGCAATCCGTTTTTGATTATCTGCAACCGTTTCCGAGATATCTTCTTAGCAAATCGAGAATCGGGTAAATTTAAGTCTGAAATTTCGCGACGAATTATTCAATCTTTGCGGACAGTTTACAAATAAACTTGTTCGTCTTGTCGTGTAGTTTCAGTATGCCCAAAATGATTTCGCTGCTCTTTACCGTTTTCGAAAAAATCGAAAAAAACCGAAAAAGCATGTATTTTTCGAACGAAATGATGGAAATTTTTTGTCGAAATTTTTTTTGCAAATTTTTTTTTTGATTTGTTTTTGGTTACACGAAGGAAATCAAAGTACTGAAAACGGTTTTCCTATTTATTTCGCTCTAAAGTTACAAATAAACAAATTTTATATTTTTTTTCGCTGTACACTATCACATATTTCCTACTGATTTGACGCTGTTATAACTTTTGAACCGCTCATGACAGATACTTCTAGTCTTCACCAATCGATTCAGCGTCCCAAAATTAGTCCGAAAACATATATAATATTCCCTTGCAAGCTTTCAGTTAAGAAATACCATCGACTCGGTAAGTCTAGACCGTGGAAACGACGAAATTCGAGAAAATCGATTTTTTCAAAATCGTTATTTTTTTAGTCACAGCAAAATTTAAAAACGTTTTTGAAAGCATTTTTGCTGCTCATTACAGATATGCAAATTATATTTCGCTAGCTCATTCGGTTCACTTTCGCCTGAAAAATTAGAAGAAATTTTCATGAAATTTCGGAGCTCTAGTGGAAATCGTGGAAAGTCGCAAATTTCACGCGTACAATCTTAGTGTATCCATAGGAAAATGACCTTCTGAAAACGTTGCCGCAATCCGTTTTTAATTATCTGGAACCGTTTCGAAGATATCTGCTTAGCAAATCAAGAATCGATTAAATTTAAGTTTGAAATTTCGCGACGAATTATTCAATCTTTGCGGACAATTTACACATCAACTTGCTCGTCTTCTCGTGTAGTTTCTGTGTGCCCAAAATGATTTCGCTGCCCTTTACCGTTTTCGAAAAAATCGAAAAAAACCGAAAAAACATGTATTTTTCGAACGAAATCATGGAAAATTTTTGTGGAAATTTTTTATGCAAATTTTTTTCGTGATTTTTTTTGGTTACACGAAGGAAATCGAAGTGCTGAAAACGGTTTTCTAGTTTATTTCGCTTTAAAGTTACAAATAAATAAATTTTATATTTTTTTTCGCTCTACACAATCACACATTCCCTACTGATTTGACGCAGTCATAACTTTTGAACCGCTCACCACAGAGACTTCTAGTCTTCACCAATCGATGCAACGTCCCAAAATTAGTCGGAGAACATATAAAATATTCCCTGGGAAGTTTTCAGTTAAGAAATACCAACCACTCGGGAAGTCTAGACCGCGGAAGCGACGAAATGCGAAAAAATCGATTTTTTCAAAATGGTTATTTTTTGAGTCACAGCAAAATTTAAAAACGTTTCTAAAAGCATTTTAGCTGCTGATTACATATATGCAAATTATATTTCGCTAGCTCTTTCGGTTCACTTTCGCCTGCAAAAATTGAAGAAATTTTATTGAAATTTCGGCGCTCTAGTGGAGATCTCGGAAAATCGTGAAATTCACGCGGACAATCTTAGTGTATCCATAGGAAAATGACCTTCTGAAAGCGTTGCCGCAATCCGTTTTTGATTATCTGCAACCGTTTCCGAGATATCTTCTTAGCAAATCGAGAATCGGATAAATTTAAGTCTGAAATTTCGCGACGAATTATTCAATCTTTGCGGACAATTTACACATTAATTTGTTCGTCTTGTCGTTTAGTTTCTGTGTGCCCAAAATTATTTCGCTGCTCTTTATCGTTTTCGAAAAAATCGAACAAAACCGAAAAAGCATGTATTTTTTGAACGAAATGATGGAAAATTTTGGTCGATTTTTTTTTGCAAATTGTTCTTCGTGATTTTTTTTTGGTTACACGAAGGAAATCGAAGTTCTGAAAACGGTTTTCCAGTTTATTTCGCTCTAAAGTTACAAATAAACAAATTTTATATTTTTCTTCGCTGTACACCATCTCGCATTTCCAACTGATTTGACTCATAACTTTTGAACGGCTTACCGCATAGACTTCTAGTTTCCCCAATCGATGCAGCGTCCCAAAATTAGCCGGATAACATATACGATATTCCCGGGAAGCCTTGAATTAAGACTGACTGATATTTATTTGCTATGTAGGTACTGAATAGTTTGATTATTGCAAAAACTTTTATCAAGTCTGACAAGAACGTACTTTTTTTTTATAGTCTGTGCAAAAACTCATCACAAATGAAACAATGTGCGAGCTGCGCCTAATCTAAAACTGTGCGAATATTTGCAGTATTATGTGCAGTACTTCGTCTTTTGCAGAAACCGGCAAGCACAACGCGAACGGCGATGCCCGCATCAAGAAGCACTCCGTCCACTCCGTCACCGATTCCATGCACTCCCGCACCCGCTTCAGCGACGTAATCGACGACGACGATAAGTGAGTACACTAATCCCAATTCCCCTCAACTAATTCGCCACACGAATAACCGAATTGTTTGTGTTTAGGCGGGGCTGCTGTCGGGCTCTCAAAATGTATGTATTATCAGCCAAGGAAGTAGAATGAATGCACGAGCATACTATAGTTAGTTTGCAGGCTAAACACAGACTATGCATTAAATCTATCCTGGTTTGTTTCTATCAACTGCAGATGGAATGTTTTCTTCATTTATTATATACTAATTAGTTACTACGTGTAGTATACACATAGTTAGAGGACTAAATACGTTTGGATTTAACGAATACTAGCATAACATAACATAGTCATATCTATTAAGACATTCAAGATATTAAGACTTTAATAAAAACTTTGTGAGAAAGATAAATTGAATTTAGTAAACACACTCAATAATTTTAAAATGAGATGTCATGGTTTGAACCAAATTAATAATAGATTGAAAGTAGGAGATTACCACTACGATATCTTCAAATCTGTCAGTAGCTACAATTACAGAAGATTTCCGTGTAATTGTAGCTACTGACAGATTTGAAGATATCGTAGTGGTAATCTCCTACTTACACTCAATAATTGTTTTCTAAATTCAATTTATCTTTCTCACAAAGTTTTTATTAAAGTCTTAATATCTTGAATGTGTTAATAGATATGTCTATGAAATTGAGTGCACACTTAGTTGACTAAACGGACTAACATTCTACGATAACTAGAATGCTCTATCTAGAAGACTAATTGAGTTCTAGTTGCCTAAACTGTGTGACATCTTCTTTGATATCTTTAAAACCTTTATCGTACTGATTTTCTGATCGATACTAAACGTATTTTACGTATTTTAAATGTTACATATATGTAACATACGTCCGATAAAGGTTAAATTGATTGCAAAGTCAATAAGATTATGCAAATACATTTCCAGAGCTGTTTAGTTAACTAAGTTATCTAGAAAATATTTCAAACTTGTATTTAGTCTACTAATTAGGCATTCGACGTTTCCAAATTGGCTAATTAAGCAGAAATTGTCTTAATAATCCTAATATCTCGACTATTACAGCAAATAGGATCATAAATCTTAATGAGCTAACAACTGTTCTTTCAAATATCGTCGATTATTTTGCATGTGAATGCTTTTTGGGAAAACAGTTTATGCAATCTATTGACTAAATTTTTGTGTTTTGTTTAGGTCTTGGTGGTACACGTTCTGTATAAAGTGCAGATCGAACGAACCGCCTCATCCTTCGTGGCAGCCGCCGATGTGGAGCAAAATCTGCCCTTATCCCTTCTGTCCCACCTACAGACAGTTCTCCAGAATCATCGCCTTGAGTCTGATCGGGGTTTTGACCTGGTGCGTGGTTTACTCAGTCCTCGGTGAAACCGCGGCTCCTGGAGGACAACTCTTCCAGCTGATCTTGTTGACAATATGCGCTCATTTCGGCGGATGGCTCATGAGTTTGACCACTTTGCCGGCGTTGATTGGAATGCTGTTCGTCGGACTGCTCTTCCAAAACGTTGGACTGGTTAATTTTGATGAAGGATTCTCAGAAGTTACAAAGGAATTAAGGTATAATTGCTGAAGATAAAAGATTTCAGTAAAGTCAATTAAATCAGTTTTCTATTATATTTACCAAGTTTTATGTAGCCTCAATTAATCGCTTTAATCTTAATATTTTCAGAAAGATTGCGCTTGTGATAATCCTGATACGAGCCGGACTGGACTTAGATCCGCACGCTCTACGCCGTTTGAAGTTTACGGTGGTGAAACTGGGGCTGGTCCCTTGGACCGTCGAGACGGGAATCATCGCCATAACCACGCACTTCTTCCTGGACCTGCCTTGGATCTGGGGAATATTGCTGGGTGTGATAATCGCCGCGGTGTCGCCGGCGGTCGTTGTGCCTTGTCTGTTCCGACTCCGCTCCAAAGGATACGGCGTGGCCAAAGGAATCCCGACTTTGATCATCGCCGTGGCGGGAATCGACGACGCGACTTCCGTCGCAATTTTCGGAATCATGCAAAGCATAATGTTTTCCAACGATTCTTTGACGTCTCAAATCCTGCAAGGACCTATCAGCATAGTCGGAGGAATAGCCTTCGGAGTGATCTGGGGCTTGATCTCCTGCTACGCGCCCGAAAAACACGATCCTTTCGTGGTACCTTTGAGGATACTAATGCTACTAGTCGGAGGATTGGTGGCGGTCTTCGGCAGCGAGATGATCGGTTACGGAGGTGCCGGGCCTCTGGGCTGTGTAGCGGCGGCTTTCGTGTCTTTGGTCTGCTGGTCGAAGCAAGGATGGGAGATCGAGGATAATCCCGCCGCGACAGCGTTCGAGATTTTCTGGATGATCTTCGAGCCGATTCTGTTCGGGATCACCGGCGCTCAGATCAAGATTAAAGATCTGGATGCGAACGTCGTCAGCATCGGCGTCGGTTGTTTGATTGCAGGTGTCGTCGTCAGGATCTTGGCCACGGTCCTCGTGGGAATCGGCTGCAAACTTAACTTGAAGGAGAAGATTTTCGTCGCTTTGTCTTGGATGGCTAAAGCAACAGTACAAGTAAGTGACTAATTTGACTAGTAGACCGGGGGTCGAGATTTGCGGCTTTTCAAATAACATCCTTCGTTCAAGCAGTTGAGTAGTTGGAATTGTTTAATCAATTTAATAATAATAAAAATTAATTTTATATTTTCTGTTTGATTAGGCTGCTTTGGGTCCTGTGGCACTTGGACTTGTGAGTTCTGAGGACGAAAAGGACTACGCTGACAAGGTGTTGATGATCTGTGTTTTGTCTATAATGTTGACTGCACCGACTGGAGCAATTTTGATAACGCTGTCTGGCCCCCGTTTGCTGACCAAGACTAAATTCCCTGTCGTGCCGGAGGAATGGAGAAGGAGTCATCGGCCGTCTATTCGCGATATCAGCATCATCGATGAGGAGGAGGAGAAGGAAGAGAATTTGGACGATTCTGTGAGTGAGAGTGTGATAAAAGAACCTAGTAAACTGGATGCGTAAGGTGACGTTTTTTCGGGCATTGAGACAACGAAATTATTTTTTCTCGCTCTGTTTCTCTTTTTTTTTCTTGTCCTTTTTTTAATTTGGGGGGTTATTTAGTGTAACTGGGTAGTTAATGCTCAAAATGAGATTGTATATATGATTTTACTTGATGTTATTTATGTGTAATATATTTATTTTTAATTTTCGAAATGATTTCGTTTTTTAGTCTGTGTTTTTAGATTTGCTAATTTCAATAAACTTTTTATTAATTAATTTTAAATCGCGTTGTTTATTATCCTTCGTTTTATAAAAAAACGTATGCGGTCAGGGGACCCTTAAGATGAAGCCTATCGTCCACATGGATGTTAAGGGATTTGCGAAAATATCTGTCATTTGTGACAGATGACGTATGTGGTTGAGTATTTGATTTAGGTCCAAACTGCGCTCGCAAGACAAGTTGCAATGCGGCTTAAAATAGAACGGTTGATTTAATGAACAAATTCAAACTTAGACTCATACGGGCAAGATGCAATACGGTCCAAAATTTAGTAAATAAATGACAAATTGTCAAACTGGGGCAAGATAAGTTGAAATGCGGCACGAAACAAAAGCGTCAATTTGATAAATGAATGAAAAAAATTGTCGGTTTTGTTTTGGGCCGCATTGGAACTTGTAAGTCTTGCAAGACAAGTTCCAATGCGGCCCAAAACAAAACCGACAATTTTTTTCATTCATTTATTTCAGATACCAACTTGTGTGCAAAAGTTTGCAAATTTCGCCACGCAAGCAGTTAGTCTGTAGATTTTAACTAAAATCCACCAATTATTTAGTGTATAGACGAGATTATTATATTACATCAAAATTTGCGGTCGCAAAAAAAGTGTGCGAAAATAATCTAATCTGTCACAAATGGCACATATTTAGTTGAGTATTTGATTTAGATCAATATATCTGGATAAGTTGTGACTAGATAATATTTATGCTTTACCTAACCTTAGTGTTGTAACCCGACCTAACCTACGTTATCACCGAATTAGTAGTTGTGTCCGAATTAGGTGTGAGTAGGTTAAAATAAGTGCTCATAAAATAATATATTTTTTATTAACGTAATTTATTTATTCAAACAGTGTGTGTTGACACATCGATAAAGGATGTATTTTAAATTTTTCTTTTTCCTTCTCTCACTCCGTTTTGATTTCTCCTCTGAAATAAAATTTATACAGTAAACAGCTTCAAATCCCCACGCAGTGATAAAAAACCTCCTTAAAACAGATAGTTAGTGTACATAGTTTACATCCCTCAAAGTTAGTCCACTTCGATTAATACCAGTAAAAACAACTTTGCATACAAGGCTGACAATAAGATTTAGTTTTAGTAGGTGTAGTCGTCGTTTAGGTGGAATATATACAAACTTATTCATTAGTGCACCTTAGTGTTAGACTTAGGCAGTATAAATTCCTTTCACTCTTCCTTCAATTCCTGAACGGAAAAACAGAAAATTCACAACACTCGCGCAAAAATCAAAAACAAAACGAATTAGTTATATTAGACAGCACCGCGTTGCCCTCAAGTGCCTCATTTCTTGCATTACTTTGATTGTCTTATCTTTGCAGCTTCGGACAACGAAATCTTCTTCGACAATTCCAACACTCAATTCCATTTTATTCAACAAATTTGTATGATTGTGATAAGATAACACTATCTAAGACACTGAAAAATCCCAAAAATTTTATTTAATGACCTTCTCTGACTTGTCTAGTCTGTCTTCCAACATGTCTCTATAGGTTTGGTTGAGTTGTGCTAGGTTAGCTTAGGTCTAGTTATGCTGCGTCACATAAGGTTAATTTGACCCTACAGAGCCGGTACATAGGAGACAGGTTGAAGTAATGCTCGCGCGGTTCCGACTTGTCTCAGGCGAAAAGTGGGTGATATTGAGTGGCTACGACCGTTGCTAACACCAAGCTGGGTGAGTTCCACAGGAGAGTTCTCGAGGCTCGGGAGTCGTACGTAAAGGTATTTTCCCTCTTCAAAAAAAAAAAAAAAAAAAAAAAAAAAAAAAAAAAAAAAAAAAAAACCTAATTTTATGTAATCCTAGTTGTGTTTCTTTGCTTGTCTTTTGCGTGTTTCTTTGCGTAAGTTTTGTCTGTCTAGATTATGTTAGGTTATGATAGGTTACTTTAAGTCTAGTCTTATCTGTCTAGTCTTGTCTATCTAGTTTTCTTCCTCTAATTTTGCCAACCTAGTTTAGTCTTCTCCTCTTGTTGTTTCTTAGCAAATTACTCAATGAATTCTAAAGCATATCCGTGTAGTTACATGTGTTATCTTATCACTTCATTTGTAAATGCAGACTGTAAATAAAAATCCACACTACATTCACCGGTAAAAATTGTGAAAGAAAATCGCGACGAAAAGAAACGCCAATTCCAACATTCAAAAAATCGTCCGCAATAGAGAACAAGATATGATTTCAAACCGATATTTCTTGAATCTGAACCCGCTTCTTCATCGTGCCCGGCGTCGTGGGAACGCCGTGGGGCCTTAGGATCCCCGCCTGCGCCGGCGGTTGATTCTTCGGCGGCGGGGGAGGCTCCGGCAGATCTGGACTAGTGACCGTCTGCGTGTCCTGAGTGTTGCTCGTCGAAGTGACGTCGGGCGGATAACTAGGCGGTTTGGACTCGTTGGAACGCTTCAGTCCAGACGGAGGCGACGATTGGAAGTCTTGCAGGGGCAATTGCGTCATTTGCGCGTCCAAAGATCTCTTCTCGCAACTGTACTCGCCGATAAAGTTCGACAAAGTTTTGCAATCGTAGGGATTCTTGCACGCGGTTTGTTGACACTGCCCGTCGTACAAACCCTTCTCGTAAGCTTCGCCCGACGAAGAACTACAACTGCCAGCCTCTGCCAACTCCTCCTTCTTGCACTTCTTTTTGCCGCCGCGATCCCTCTGGTGGTAAATCCCCGCGAAAATCAAGACGTTCAACAAGAGAAGGAAGCACCCCACGGCTATCGTCACCGTCAACGCCGTCGTGTAACTCTGATAATGACTCGAAGCCAGCTTCCTCAAGATATTACTGTTAATACCCTTGCCACTGCCCAAGTAATTAGTGTTGTTTGGAGGACACTCCGTTGTCGTCGCTTGGAGCGCCGTATCGGACTTGGGAGGCGGCGGAGTCGGCGTCGTCGTAGCCGCCGAAGACGTCCTTGCGGTGCTGGAGGGCGGAGCAGCGATGACATGGACCAGCGCCGGCCGCTGCATCGTTTGAGGTCGCACGAAACCTTGGGATGACAAAACCAATAATTAATTAACGTTAATGAGATAATCGGGAGTTTGCGAAAGTGTTTCAGCTCGCCGAAACCGCAAACATTTTGCAAATTTACCCGACACACACACACTCTCGCTCCGTGCGTAAATCATAATTAACTCGTCTGTCAGGTCGGTGTTGTTCAAAATAGGCAGAAATATTGCCAGAAAGTTCGCTAACTAATTGATTTAGTTTTGTATCGTTCCAACAATCTGCCAATATTTTATGCCAAAAATAGAATTTACTTCTGGACAGACATAATTTAAGTATAATCTCATAAATTACAGTATAATCTCGATAATCCGACACATGGGACTAGTCAACCGCCGGATTATAAGAAAGAGTGGTGGGAGAGAAGAGTGCGAGCGGTCTCCAGACTGCCGGATTACTGGACGTGACGTCTGATTAACCAACGGCCGAATTACCGAGATTATACTGTATAGTTAATCTCGATAATCCGACACATGGAACCAGACAACCGCCGGATTATAAGAAAGAGTGGCGGGAGAGAAGAGCGCGAGCAGTCTCCAGACTGCCGGATTACTGGACGTATCGTGTGATTAACCAACGGCCCAATTACCGAGATTATACTGTACAATATAATCTCGATAATCCGACACATATTGGACCAGACAACCGCCGGATTATCAGAAAGAGTGGTGGGAGGAAAGAGCGCGAGCAGTCTTCAAACCGGGGGATTACTGGACGTGTGGTCCGATTAACCAACGGCCGAATTACCGAGATTATACTGTACTTGTTTAATATATCTAGTCTTGTCTGTTTAGTCTAGTCTGTCTCTCCAACCTTGTTTGTTTATGTAGCCTTGTCTATCTAAATCACTATTACACCTTGGCTTTAAATATGCGCCACCCTGGTATCGCATATTTAGCATTCATTCAGGGTGGGCAGCCCGGACGGTTAATGAAAACCGGCCTAGTTGTTCTCTCCCCGACCAGAATTCGAACCCGGGTCTCCCGCATTGAAAAGCGGGTATGTTGTCAACTACACCACCGAGGAGAGACCGTTGTCTATTTAATCTTCTCTATTTGTCTAGTCTTATTTGTTAAGTCTTGTGAGATAATGCTAGTGAAACCAATGTCTTATGAGATCGCATTTGGCAAATCTTGTTTGCGAAATTTAGTCGAGTTTGTTGGGGGATTTTTATCGCGTTGAGTTTCTGGCTGGAGCGCTAGAAACTAGATCTAAACGGATTTGCATTCGGCACGGAGCGGCGGTAAAATCCTGCCGGAAACGCAAATCGAACTTCCGGTTTGCAAAAAAACATACAACAGAAGTACATACAACAGAAATTTGCAAGTGAATACGTGAATATATGTATTCGCGATGGAAATCGAACGCGCACTTTTGTATCTAGTTTCGAACTAAGGCTTGAAAATAGAATAGAATACTTGATGTTATTCTAATCAAGAAATAATAATAGATAGGAAAAATGGAGAATACGGCCTTCGTTAAAACATAGTGTTGCGGACTTTTACCAAGTGTAACTGTTGTTAATCGTCTTTGGCAGTGTGTGACTAAGATCGGAAAACAAAAATGGAGCTTCTACGTCGCTTGGTTCAATAAATATTCGTGTTTTTGTTGAAAATAATTGTTGACATTTTCAACGTGACAGATAGTAAACAGATACTCGACGTTGCCACGTTTATTTTTTTTAAGAAAAATATTACCGCATATTTTTTTAGGATAACTCAATATTTTCTAGTAAATGTGTAGTAATAACCTAATTTCCAGTCTAATCATCATCAAATTTAACCTAATCTAAGCTTTTTTTTATATAGGCCGTAGCTAGCACAGCTGGGTTAGCTTGACAAGTGGCCCCTCCGGAAACCCTGCCATCCAGGTACTGATCCTCGCATGACTTCAGGATGCTGGTGTATTGATATATTTAGGCACGTACCTTACTTCCCCCATGCTATGCCGGGTTGGGTCGGTGTCCCACCTATAGCACGAGTATATAGTGTGTGCCACACCGTCTTCCTCCCCGCAGTACTCGCACAGGCTGTCAGAGGCCCTGCCTATTTTGTGGAGATAGTCCAGGAAACATCCATGGCCATTGAGTGCCTGAGTGAGGTGGTAATTTACTTTTCCGTGCTTCCTGGTGATCCATTTTTCCACGTCGTTTATCAGCTTTTGGTCCACTATCCCTTGGTGCTTGGCTTCCTAGTGTTTCTGCCATGTTAATCTAAACTAACCTGGTTTAAACCAACGGTCCATATCACATTATCCTATTTTCGATCGACAATTTACGCTACCTGTGTTAATCTAAGCTGATCACGCTTAATCTAACCTGGGTTGAACCAACAGTCCTTACCACATTATCCTATTTTGGATCGAGAGTTCGCTCTGCCTGGGTTAATCTAACATGGTTGCGCTTAATCTAACCTGGGTAAAACCAACAGTCCTTGCAACATTATCCTATTTTGGATCGAGAGTTCGCGCTGCCTGGGTTAATCTAAAATGGTCGCGCTTAATCTAACCTAGGTTGAAACAACAGTCCTTGCCACATTATCCTATTTTGGATAGTGTTCGCGCTTCCGCGTGTATGTGGTCTTGATTAATCTGCCGCTTGGCGGTGTGCAACCTAATCTAAGCTGGGTTAAACCAACAGTCGTTGCCACATTATCCTATTTCTTTCGAGATCAATTGAGAAATTGTGATCGACCACATGCGCGCGCCAAGAAAATCACAATTTCCCAATTTTGTTTTAAAAAAAGTAAAAGTGGCAACGCCGAGATGATTGCATACGCCCACTTTTTGTCACTTGGCCAGAATTTTACGAGCCGTTGCGTCAAATGTGTCATTTTTAGGACAACAAAAACACGAATATTTATTGAACCTAGCTACGTAGAAGCTTCATTTTTGCTTTCCGATCTTAGTTAAACAGTGCCAAAGACGATTAACAACAGGTACACCAGGTAAAAGTCCGCAACCCTAAGTTTCAAGAAGGGTTGTATTCTACATATTACCCAAACTAAAATATGACTATTCATTAGAAATTAAATTTGAGAATTATTATTTAGAAACATCGTTTGGTTTATATAGAAATTGGATTCATTTACATAATTTGCATTCTACAGGTAATATTGGAGGTACAGGCAATAATAACTGATAATCATTTTTAAAATGAATCGAAAGATCATTCGACTATTAAAATCACTCGATTAGTAATCATTCGATTACCCAAATCATTCGATTAATGTCCATCACTCAAATCACTTAATCTAACCTGGGTTGAACCAACAGCCCATAGTGTGTATAGTGATAGTATTAGTATGTATAGTAATAGTGTGTATAGTGATAGTAATAGGCTGTATAGTGATAGTAATAGTGTGTATAGTTATAGTAATGGTGTGTATAGTGATAGTAATAGTGTTTATAGTGTGTATAGTGATAGTAATAGTGTGTATAGTGATAGTAATAGTTTGTATAGTGATAGTAATGGTGTGTATAGTGATAGTAATAGTGTTTATAGTGTATATAGTGATAGTAATATTGATTATAGCGATAGTAATAGTCTTTATAATGTGTATAGTACTAGTAATAGTGTGTATAGTGATAGTAATAGTCTGTATAGTGATAGTAATAGTGTGTATAGTTATAGTAATTGTGTGTATAGTGATAGTAATAGTGTTTATAGTGTGTATAGTGTTAGTAATAGTGTGTATAGTGATAGTAATAGTTTGTATAGTGATAGAAATGGTGTGTATAGTGATAGTAATAGTGTTTATAGTGTGTATAGTGATAATAATAGTGTATATAGTGACAGCAATAGTGCGTATAGTAATAGTAATAGGCTGTATAGTGATAGTAATAGTGTGTATAGTTATAGTAATGGTGTGTATAGTGATAGTAACAGTGTTTATAGTGTATATAGTGATAGTAATAGTTTATATAGTGATAGTAATGGTGTGTATAATGATAGTAATAGTGTTTATAGTGTGTATAGTGATAGTAATAGTGTGTATAGTGATAGTAATAGTTTGTATAGTGATAGTAATGGTGTGTATAGTGATAGTAATAGTGTTTATAGTGTATATAGTGATAGTAATAGTGAGTATAGAGAAAGTAATAGTCTTTATAGTGTATATAGTAATAGTAATAGTGTGTATATTGATAGTGATAGTGTTTATAGTGTCTATAGTGATTGTAATAGTGTATATAGTGACAGTAATATTGTTTATAGTGTGTATGGTGATAGTAATAGTGTATATATTGACAGTAATAGTGTGTATAGTGATAATAATAGGCTGTATAGTGATAGTAATAGTGTGTACAGTTATAGTAATGGTGTGTATAGTGATAGTAATAGTGTGTATAGTGATAGTAATAGTGTATATAGTGACAGTAATAGTGTGTATAGTGATAGTAATAGGCTGTATAGTGATAGTAATAGTGTGTATAGTTATAGTAATGGTGCGTATAGTGATAGTAACAGTGTTTATAGTGTATATAGTGATAGTAATAGTTTGTATAGTGATAGTAATGGTGTGTATAGTGATAGTAATAGTGTTTATAGTGTGTATAGTAATAGTGATAGTGTGTATAGTGATAGTAATAGTTTGTATAGTTATAGTAATGGTGTGTATAGTGATAGTAATAGTGTTTATAGTGTATATAGTGAAAGTAATAGTGAGTATAGCGAAAGTAATAGTCTTTATAGTGTGTATAGTAATAGTAATAGTGTGTATATTGATAGTAATAGTGTTTATAGTGTGTATAGTGATTGTAATAGTGTATATAATGACAGTAATATTGTTTATAGTGTGTATGGTGATAGTAATAGTGTATATATTGACAGTAATAGTGTGTATAGTGATAATAATAGGCTGTATAGTGATAGTAATAGTGTGTATAGTGATAGTAATAGTGTATATAGTGACAGTAATAGTGTGTATAGTGATAGTAATAGGCTGTTTAGTGATAGTAATAGTGTGTATAGTTATAGTAATGGTGCGTATAGTGATAGTAACAGTGTTTATAGTGTATATAGTGATAGTAATAGTTTGTATAGTGATAGTAATGGTGTGTATAGTGATAGTAATAGTGTTTATAGTGTGTATAGTGATAGTGATAGTGTGTATAGTGATAGTAATAGTGTTTATAGTGTATATAGTGAAAGTAATAGTGAGTATAGCGAAAGTAATAGTGTTTATAGTGTGTATAGTGATAGTAATAGTGTATATAGTGACAGTAATAGTGTTTATAGTGTGTATGGTGACAATAATAGTGTATATATTGACAGTAATAGTGTGTATAGTAATAGTAATAGGCTGTATAGTGATAGTAATAGTGTGTATAGTTATAGTAATGGTGTGTATAGTGATAGTAATAGTTTGTATAGTGATAGTAATGGTGTGTATAGTGATAGTAATAGTGTTTATAGTGTGTATAGTGATAGTAATAGTGTATATAGTGACAGTAATAGTGTTTATAGTGTGTATAGTGATAGTAATAGTGTATATAGTGACAGTAATAGTGTGTATAGTGATAGTAATAGGCTGTATAGTGATAGTAATAGTGTGTATAGTTATAGTAATGGTGTGTATAGTGATAGTAATAGTGTTTATAGTGTGTATAGTGATAGTAATAGTGTGTATAGTGATAGTAATAGTGTTTATAGTGTATATAGTGATAGTAATAGTGAGTATAGCGATAGTAATAGTCTTTATAGTGTGCATAGTAATAGTAATAGTGTGTATAGTGATAGTAAAAGTTTGTATAGTGATAGTAATGCTGTGTATAGTGATAGTAATAGTATTTATAGTGTATATAGTGATGGTAATAGTGTGTATAGTGACAGTAATAATGTGTATAGTGATAGTAATAGTTTGTATAATGATATATTGACAGTAATAGTGTGTATAGTGATAATAATAGGCTGTATAGTGATAGTAATAGTGTGTATAGTCATAGTAATAGTGTGTATAGTGATAGTAATAGTCTTTATAGTGTGTATAGTAATAGTAATAGTATGTATAGTGATAGCATAAGTGTTTATAGTGTGTATAGTGATATTATTATTGTGTATATTGATTGTAACAGTGTGAATAGTGACAGTAATAGTGTTTCTAGTGTAAATATATTAATATTAGTGATAGTAATATTGTTTATAGTGTGTATAGTGATAGTAATAGTGTGTATAGTGATAGTAATAGTCTTTATAGTGTGTATAGTAATAATAATAGGATGTATAGTGATAGTAATAGTGTGTATAGTGATAGTAACAGTCTTTATAGTGTGTATAGTAATAATAATAGGATGTATAGTGATAGTAATAGTATGTATAGTGATAGTATAAGTGTTTGTAGTGTGTATAGTGATAGTAATAATGTGTATATTGATAGTAACAGTGTGTATAGTGATAGTAGTAGTGTTTATAGTGTGTATAGTGATAGTAATAGTGTGTATAGTGATATTAATAGTGTTTATAGTGTGTATAGTAATATTGTGTATATTGAAAGTAATATTGTGTATAGTGATTATTAGATGTTGTTACCGTCGTAATATTGATCTCCCTCCTCCTGAAAGTGATGATGCCTCATGGAGATGTCGTCGCCTTCTCCGGGTCTGTGGAGCTGCGGTATCAGGTTCAGCCAGAGCGACATTTTGTGGCCCCGGTAATGATTTCTCATTTCCCCTTTATTTCCTGCCGACAATAACAACAACAATCATTTCAGCAAATATTCCGCAACAAAAATAAACAGAATACACACACACACAAAGTTCACAAAATCAAATCAAAAATAAACACAACAGATTAAATAGTAAACAAAGAAAATTTAGTTAGTCTAAATTAAGCAGTTAATGTATGTTTGACAGGATGTATAATTAGACAGTTAATATATGTTTGACATGTAAATGCCACGATATATAAGTAAACACTTAATGTATGTTTGACACATAATTGACATACTATATAAATAGACTGTTAATGTATACTTGACATATAAATGACATACTATATAAATAGACAGTTAATAAGTGTTTGACATATAAACGACATGCTATATAAAAATATAATTATTAGTCTGTTTATATAGCATTTCATTTATATGTCAAACACACATAAACTGTCTGCTATATAAATATAGTATTATTAGTTTATTAATATAGCATGTCATTTATATGTCAAACACATATTAACTGTCTATTTAAATAGAATGTCATTTATATGTCAAACACAGATTAATTGTCTATTTATATAGCTTTTCATTTATATGTCAAACACACATAAACTGCCTATGTATATAGCATTCCATGTATATGCCAAACACACATTAACTGTCTATTTAAATAGCATGTCAATTATGTGTCAAACATACATTAACTGTTTATTTATACAGCATGTCAACTATGTGTCAAACATACATTAACTCTTTATTTATTATAGCATATCGATTATATGTCAAACATTTAAATAGTTAATGTATTTCTGATACATAATTGACATAATATATAAATAGACAGTTAATGTGTGTTTGACATATAAATGAAATGCTATATAAATAGACACTTAATATGTGTTTGACATTTGAATGACATGCTATATAAATATCGTATTATTAGTCTATTTATATAGCACGTCATTTAAATGTCAAACACATATCAACTGTCTATCTATATTCTATATAGCATGTCATGTATATGTCAAACACACATTAACTGTCTATTTATATTTCATTTCATTTAAATGTTAAACACACATTAACTGTCTATTTATATAGCATGTCAATTATATGTCAAACATATAAATAGTTAATGTATGTTTGACACATAATTGACATAATATATAAATAGACAGTTAATGTGTGTTTGACATATAAATGACATGCTATATAAATAGACAGTTAATATGTGTTTGACATATAAATGACATGCTATATAAATATAGTATTATTAGTCTATTTATATTGCATATCATTTATATGTCAAACACATATCAACTGTCTATCTATATTCTATATAGCATGTCATGTATATGTCAAACACACATTAACTGTCTACTTATATAGCATTTCATTTAAATGCTAAACACACATTGACTGTCTATTTATTTAGCATGTCAATTATGTGTCAAACATACAGTATCTGTCTATTTATATAGCATGTCAATTATATGTGAAAGACACATTAACTGTCTATTTATATAGCATTTCATTTATATGTCAAACACACATTAACTGTCTATTTATATAGCATTTCATTTATATGTCAAACACACATTAACTGTCTATTTATATAGCATTTCATATAGTGTCAAAAATACATTAACTGTCTATTTATTTAGCATGTCAATTATGTGTTAAACATACAAAACTGAATGTCAATCAACAAAAATGTCAAACAAACTGTCTATGTCTTTAATTGACATGCTATATAAATAGAAAGTTAATGTGTGTTTGACATATAAATAACATTGACACATAAATAGACAGTTAATGTATGTTTGACACATAATTGACATGCTATATAAATAGACAGTTAATGTATGTTTGACATATAATTTACATTATATATAATTAGACAGTTAACGTATGTTTGCTTAGGTTAGATTTAGTTATTGTATGTTAAATCTTAAATCTGGATTAAACAAAGCAATATAGTGTCTTAACTCTTTGAGGCAGGGCTGTATTAAAAGTGTCCCACCTATTTCTTGCGTAAAAATGCACGGTGGGATAGTTTTTGAACCACCTTAAAACATTCTAATAGCTAACTGCACATGCAAATTTCCGTGCAAATTTCGGTGTCTTTTTATTTAACAAATCTTTGCCTCGAATGGTTAACTAAACTGTCTAAAATTTACTAGACAATATTCATTGGTTAATCTGGAAGTATCTAGAATTAATAACGTGTGAGTAACGTGTAATAACAACTTTCATAGTTGAAATTTTCACCTCAATTTCCGCCATGTTTTTCGGGCACTTTTTGTCGTATAATCAGTGAAAATTACAAAATGTGCGTGAAACTTTCATATTCCCGCCTTTTAAACATGGCGGACGCGGGAATTTTAGACATTTTTAGATGTTTTAGACATTTTGCGCAGTATCTGCGAAACTGCGAACAATTTGGGAAAACGTTCGAAATAAAACGTGTGCGAAATATAGTGAAAATTACAAAATGTGCCCGAAATTCAGTAAAAATTACAAAATGTGCCCGAAACTTTCATATTCCCGCTTTTTAAACTAGGCCGACGCGCATGCGCTTAACTAACCTTAAAAAGGTCTATTATTATCTGATATTGATACTGATCTGAAACAGATATATTATCTGATATTGACTAAACAGATACAGTTTTCAGCGTATATATACTTTTAGATTGTTGGATATCAGGTTTGTAAATGCAGATTGGAGAATATGGAAATTTTTCGCGCCGAATTTGCCACGGGGACGATAATAATTGGACGAATTAGTTTACTACATAATCGCGGCTCAACCGTGGAAAAACGCACACTAACCGACTCGCCCTAAACTTCGGATGAAAAGTTTTCAAAAGTTTCTTTTTAAATTTATCTCGAAATCATCTACTTCGCCCCAAACTTCTAAATATTACGACACTAGGATTAACTACTTGAATTCGAGATACGAGACAAAAATATACGAACAAGACTACGCAAACTAAACAACAGACAACACTAGATAAATATGACTAAATAGACTCTACAGACAAAACTAGACAGACAAGATAGACAGACTAGACTAGATAGACAAATCTCGTGAGACAAGTCTTGATAGACAAGATTAGACAAGCAAAAGCAATCTATTTTCTGATTTGAACTAGTTAGCGAGAGTTAAGATAAAATATGATTATAATGAAAAAGTCTAATTTGTCTTATCGCTCTCGTTGGTTTTGTCAGCTCGTTCCTGACGAGTAATTAGTGCAAGGTTTTTTATTTTCCGACGCCTCATCCAGTCTGCCTAACGAACGAACTAGATTTCCTCTACTTGACCTCAAAAGGAAAAAAATGCATCACAAGATTAACTAGAAATATTCACAGTTTTGTTAAATTAATTTAAAATTTGTTTATTTACTTTGTTTGCCCGTCTAGGTTTATCTGTCTAGTCTTGGCAGTCGCGTCTTCCCTGCCTTGTCTTGTCTATTTAGTCTTACCTGTTAGTCTAATCATGTCTATCAATTTAACCTAACCTAACCAATAGTATTATCTGTCAACCAAAGCTAACTTAACCTACAGTGTTGTCTGTCAACCAACCTTAACATAACCTAGTCTTGACTGTCAACCAAACTTAACATAACCTAATCTTGTCTGTCAACCAAACTTAACATAACCTAGTCTTGTCTGTCAACCAAACTTAACATAACCTAGTCTTGTCTGTCCGAATTTCACTCACAGCGTTCATAGCATACCAATGTTCGTGCTTTCTTGTTTTCGGTCCGATTCGTGTTTTCAACGCTCACAGTTTGAGCAAACGTTACGACGTCAGAAGTGACATCATGCTCAGACGTTCAGGGTGCTCAAGGATCGGACTGTCAGCACTCTGTTCCGTGACATAACCTGGTACTGCGTGCCAGTGATATTTACAGACAGAGAAATTGCCAAATTTCTCTAAACCCTAGCTTCAAACTATCATAACTAAAAAACAAGCGCAAATTTAAAAAAACGTTTCGAATAAATCTTATGGAGAATTTTACTGCCTATTTAAAGTATATGAAACGTTTTTCGGAATTTTCGCGAATTCTAGGTGAAAACTTAAAAAAACTGGCATCGAATCTAAAACTAAGATGCTATAAAATGGGTCAAGTTTAATTTAGTTATAACTTGCTAAATATCAAAAATTCGTAAAAAACTGCTGAAATAAATTCTGCGCGCAATTTAATATTCTACAAAAAACTTGAATAAATATTTTCGATATTCCAACGTTTTCCTGGTGGAATTCGACGAAGAAACTTTGCAGTCACGCACCCTTCTCTCTTTGTCAAACAAAAACAAAATTTTCGATTCAAATGTATTCAGAACCAAATCTTCTTCCCAAAATATTGAAAGTTTGTTATAAATTCCTTGCGAAATTCTTGCGGAATTCGGAATTAAAGCGCAACAACGTTTTAGACATTTTGCGATGTATCTGCGAAAGTGCGAATAATTTGGGAAAACGTTCCAAACAAAACTTGTGCGAAATTTAATTTCCTACAAAAAAACTGTTCGAAAGTTTTGCGATATTTCTGCGAATTCACGTCGAAAACTAGCCAAAATGCGAGACGGGCATCGAATCTAAAACTAAGCTGCTATAAAATGTGTCAAGTGTAATTTAGTTATAACTTGCTAAATATCAAAAATTCACAAAAAACTGCTGAAATAAATTCTGCGCGAAATTTAATATTCTACAAAAAAGTTTAACAAATATTTTCGATATTCCAACGTTTTTCAGCTGGAATTCGACGAAGAAACTTTACAGTCACGCACCCATCTCTCTTTGTCAAAAACAAAATTTTCGATTCAAATGTATTCAGAATCAAATCTTCTTCGCAAAATATCGAAAGTTTGTTATAAATTCCTTGCGAAATTTTTGCGGAATTCGGAATTAAAGCGCGAAAATATTTTAGACACTGCGCTGTATCTGCGAAACAGCGAACAATCTGGGAAAACGTTCCACACAAAACCTGTGCGAAATTTAATTTGCTACCAAAAAACTGTTTGCAAGTTTTGCGATATTTCTGCGAATTCGCGTCGAAAACCAGCCAAGAACCAATTGCTAAACTGTTTGGTACCTCGTCGCACTTTCCCATCTCTAACTCAAAAACTGCTAACTTTACCGAAAAAAGTTTCGAATAAAAGTTGTAGCTAATAAGATTTCGCTAAAAAAACCTATATATTATTTTACGCTATCTCGCCTAGTTTAATAAATAATTGGCTTTAGTTTTCAGTATGTTTGCTGTCGGTGTTATTCCTGCTGCCTTATTGTTCGAGAGGACACGCGCCTTTTTTACTGAGCCTAAGAGGTTGGTGCGTGGCCACGTATTTCTTCTTAGTCCTTCCGTTGCTGCTTACTGCAAACTACAAGTGTACTGCTAGATGGATTAAAAGTCTCATTTGCAGATTATCAGGTGAGTTTCAGCGCGAAATTTTGACGCAATTTGCGAAAAAGTTTCGAGTAAAATTTCTAGGGAATTTAATTATCTATAAGGTGGTTGTACAAGGGTTTTTCGATTTGCGGTTGGTAGTGGGGTTTTGGAGGGAAATTCGAAATTTAGAAGGGTTTGCTTTGGAGGGCTGTAGCGCGGAAACTAAGAGTATTTCGGGGAAAAGTTTCGAATAAAAGTTGTAGACGGTGAAATTTTCTATAAGAAAACTCTTGTGGATGTGGTGAAACTGTGCCTTCACACTTTTTAACAACAGGATGTTGAATTTTTATCCTTACGACTTCTTTCTAGCAGCTGCTAGCGCTTTTTGGAAAGCCTGTTTCCCGGCGAGTCTCCATTTGCAATGCGCAGCGGGCAGTAGGGTTCCTCCTTACATTGTAAGGCCTTCGCCCGAGCCTTTTAGACACAGATTATTGAAGGTGCTAGCCTTATGGTCGTATCCCCATCTACCGAGGGCACCTAACCTATTCTAACCTAAGTGTCTAAGTTAGATTAGGTTAGGTATTACCAATCTAACCTAAGGTTACTAATCTAATCTAAGGTTATAAGCTTGTCTTTCTAATTTTGTCTGTCTAGTCTAATTTCTAACTACGAGAAGTTAAATCCTGTCCAAATACTAACTAATCTATGTAATAATAAATCGTAGTTAGTTAGTAGATTAAACAGTTGCTTCAGCAATGGGTAATTAGCAATTGTGAGCGTTTGAGTGTGAGTACACAGAACTCGTGTAAAAGTGAAGGGAATTTACGTCGCCCAGTCTGGCTGCATTAATTATTAATTGCTGGAAATTAATTAAAGGCAGATCCGGTTGCAGGGAAACGAATGCGCCGTTTGCACATGCGAAGGAAAAGAAGCGCACAAAGGAGATTTATTTCGCGTAATTAAAGCGAAATTAAGTGCGCTTCGTTATTTAGTTCTGACGCTCCCGAAAAAAAAAATGGAATTAATCAAAAGCGAAATTGAATTTGAGGAACGGATTAAACCCAAAACAAACTATACGGATCTAATAAAGTAAATATTTCACATGAGATTTGTTTTGGTAGTCCTAAAAAGACTCAGTAATGTTATAGAGCTCCGGAAAGGTTGAATATATTTATATATTCAGGCTGTGTTCCAACTTTATATAAACTTTTTAGATATAACTTATTAAAGCCGGAACACAGGCTAAATATATTCAATCTTTACGTAGCTCTATAATATTATTAAGTGTTTTTTCAGGACTACAAACCTATATATCATTTTACGCTATCTCGCCTAGTTTACTAAATAATTGGCTTTAGTTTTCTAAATCTGTTATTGTCCGCAGTTTCGCAGATACAGCGCAAAGTGTCTAAAACGTTTTAATTACCAATTTCGCAAAAAATTTCGCAACAAATTTATAACAAACATTCAATATTTTGGGAAGAAGATTTGATTCTGAATACATTTGAATCGAAAATTTTGTTTTTGTTTGACAAAGAGAGATGAGTGCGTGACTGCAAAGTTACTTCGTCGAATTCCAGCTGGAAAACGTTGGAATATCGAAAATATTTATGAAACTTTTTTTGTAGAATATTAAATTGCGCGCAGAATTTATTTCAGCAGTTTTTTGCGAATTTTTGATATCTAGCAAGTTATAACTAAATTATACAGCAGCTTAGTTTTAGATTCGATGCCAGTTTTTTTAAGTTTTCCGCTGAAATTCGCGAAAATTCCGAAAAACGTTTCATATACTTTAAATAGGCAGTAAAATTCTCCATAAGATTTATTCGAAACGTTTTTCTAAATTTGAGCTGGTTTTTGAGTTATGATAGTTTGAAGCTAGTGTTTAGTGAAATTTAGCAGTTTCTCTATGTTTGCAAATATCACTGGCACGCAGTACCAGGTTATGTCACGGAACAGAGTGCTGACAGTCCGATCCGTGAGCACCCTGAACGTGTGAGCATGATGTCACTACTGACGTAACGTTTTCTCAAACTGTGAGCGTTGAAAACACGAAACGGACCGAAAGCAAAAAAGCACGAATATTGGTATGCTATAAACGCTGTGAGTGAAATTCGGACAGACAAGACTAGGTTATGTTAAGTTTCGTCGACAGACAACTTTATAGGTTAAGTTAACTTAGGTTGACAGATAATACTATAGGTTAGGTTAAACTGATAGACAAGATTAGACTAACAGGTAAGACTAGATAGACAAGACAAGGCGGAAAAGACGCGACTGCCCGCTGTGCAATACAAATGGACACTCTCCGGGAAACAGGCATTGCAAGAGCTTTCAAATTTTTTTATTTTATTAATTAAATATTATTTGTTACATATATTTGCTATATATTTGTTAAAATATACAATTTACTAGCTCCCGGTCAACTTTTATGGCACTAAACAAGAACTGCAATAATATTATAGAGCTGCGGAAAGGTTGAATATATTTATATATTCAGGCTGTGTTCCAACTTCAATAAGTTTATATAAACTATGTAGATAAACTAATTAAAATCGGAACACAGGCTAAATATTTAAATATATTCAAGCTTTCCGTAGCTCTATAATATTATTAGGACTTTTCAAGTATTACAAAACAAATTTCATGTGAAATTTGTAAGTTATTTACTAGCCCCCGGTCCAATTTGCATGGCTAAATAAGAACTACAATAATATTATAGAGCTACGGAAAGGTTAAATACATTTGTATATTCAGGCTGTGTTCCCATTTTATTAAGTTTATATAAATAAATTATATAAAACTACTATAAAACTAATTAAAGTCGGAACGCAGACTGAATATTTCAATATAATCAAGCTTTCCGTAGCTCTATAATATTATAAAGTCTTATTTTAGGACTACAAAACAAATTTCATGTGAAATTTGTTATTTAATTACTAGCTCCCGGTCCACTTTCATGGCACTAAACAAGAACTGGAATATTAAACTCTATGAAATGATATTATAGAGCTACGTAAAGGTTGAATATATTTAAATATTTAGGCTGTGTTCCAACTTTATTAAGTTACTATAAGCTATTTAGATAAACTAATTAAAGTCGGAACACAGGCTAAATATTTAAATATATTCAAGCTTTCCGTAGCTCTATAATATTATTAAATCATTTTTCAGAACTACATAACAAATTTCATGTGAAATTTGTATGTAGTCTAGTCCAATTTGCATAGCTAAATAAGAACTGCATTAATATTATAGAGCTACGGTTGAATATATTTATATATTCAGGCTGTGTTCCAACTTTATCAAGTTTATATAAACTATTTAGATAAACTTATTAAAGTCGGAACACAGGCTAAATATTTAAATATATTCAAGCTTTCTGTAGCTCTATAATAGTATAAAGTCCTTGTTTAAGACTAGAAAACCAATTTTACGTAAAATTTATAAGTTATTTACTAGCTTCCGGTCCACTTTCATGCCACCAAACAAGAACTGGAATATTAAACTCTATGAAATAATATTATAGAGCTACGGAAAAGTTTAATATATTAAAATATTCAGACTGTGCTCCAACTTCATTAAGTTGATATAAACTATTTAGATAAACTTAATAAAGTCGGGACACAGGCTAAATATTCAAATATATTCAAGCTTTCCGTAGCTCTATAATATTATTAAGCCTTTTTTTAGGACTACAAAACAAATTTCATGTGAAATTCATTCATGTGAAAAGTTATTTACTAGCTCTCTGCCCACTATCATGGCACTAAACAAGAACTGCAATAATATTATAGAGGAACGGAGAGGTTGAATATATTTAAATATTCAGGCTGTGTTCCAACTTCATTAAGTTGATATAAACTATTTAGTTAAACTTATTAAAGTCGGGACACAGGCTAAATATTTAAATATATTCAAGCTTTCCGTAGCTCTATAATATTATTAAGTCTTTTTTTAGGACTACAAAACAAATTTCATGTAAAAATTTTAAGTTATTTACTAGCTCCCGGTCCACTTTGATGGCACTAAACAAAAAAACTGCAATAATATTATAGAGCCTCGGAAAGGTTGAATTTATTTATATATTCAGACTGTGTTCCAACTATATTAAGTTTATATAAACTATTTAGATTAGAATAACTAATTAAAGTCGGAACACAGGCTAAATATTTAAATATATTCAAGCTTTACGTAGCTCTATAATATTATTAACTCTTTTTTTCGGACTACGAAACAAATTTCATATGAAATTTGTAAGTTATTTGAAACGCAAGAAAGAAATGCAATAATATTATAGAGCTACGGAAAGGGTGAATATATTTATATATTCAAGCTGAGCTTCGACTTTATTAAGTTTGCATAAACTATTTAGATAAACTTATTAAAGTCGGAACACTGGCTAAATATTTAAATATATTTAAGCTTGCCGCAGCTCTATAATATTATTCAGTCATTTTTAGGACTACAAAACAAATTTCATGTAAAATTTTTAAGCTATTTACTAGCTCCCGGTAAACTTTCATGGCACTAAGCAAGAACTGGAATATTAAACTCTATGAAATAATGGTATAGAGCTGCGGAAAGGTTGAATATATTGTTGAGTATATTTATATATTCAGGCTGTGTTCCAAATTTATTAAGTTTATATAAACTATTTAGATAAACTAATTAAAGTCGAAACACAGCCTGAATATTTAAATAAATTCAGGTTTTCCGTAGATCTATAATATTATAAAGTCTTTTTTAGGATCACAAAACAAATTTTATGTGAAATTTGTTAGTTATTTACTAGCTGCCGGTCCACTTTCATGGCACTAAATAAGAACTGCAATGATATTATAGAGCTACGGAAAGGTTAAATATATTTATATATTCAGGCTATGTTCCAACTTTATTATGTTTGTATAAACTATTTAGATAAACTAATTAAAGTCGGAACAGAGGCTAAATATTTAAATATATTTAAGCTTTCCTTAGCTCTATAATATTATTAGGTCTTTTTTCAGGACTACAAAACAAATTTCATGTGAAATTTGTAAGTTATTTACTAGCCCCGGTGCACTTTCATGGCAGTAAGCAAGAAATGCAATAATATTATAGAGCTACGGAAAGGTTGAATATATTTATATATTCATGCTGTGTTCCAACTTTATTAGGTTTATATAAACTATTTAGATAAACTTACGGAGTCGGAAACAGCCTGAATATTTAAATATATTCAAGCTTGCCGTAGCTCTATAATATTATCATCTTTTTTAGGACTACAAAACAAATTTCATGTGAAATTTGTAAGTTATTTATTAGTTCGCGGTCCAATTTTATGGTACTAAATAAGAACTGGAATAATTTTATAGAGCTACGGAAAGGTTGAATATAGTTATATGTTCAGGCTGTGTTCCAACTTTATAAAGTTTATATAAACTATTTAGATAAACTTATTAAAGTCGGAACACAGGTTAAATATTTAAATATATTCAAGCTTTCTGTAGCTCTATAATAGTATAAAGTCTTCTTTAAGACTAGAAATCTAATTTTACGTAAAATTTGTAAGTTATTTACTAGCTCCCGGTCCACTTTCATGCCACCAAACAAGAACTGGAATATTAAACTCTATGAAATAATATTATAGAGCTTCGGAAAGGTTGAATATATATAAATATGCAGGTTGTGTTTCAAATTTATTAAGTTTATATAAACTATTTAGATAAACTTATTAAAGTCGGAACACAGCCTGAATATTAAAATAGATTCAAGCTTTCCGTAACTCCATAATTTTATTACGACTTTTTTAGGACTAGGAAACAAATTTCGTGTGAAATTTGTAAGTTATTTACTAGCTCCCGGTCCACTTTCCTGGCACTAAACAAGAACTGGAATATTAAGCTCTATGAAATAATATTATAGAGCTACGGAAAGGTTGAATATATTTAAATATCTAGGTTGTGTTCCAACTTTATTAAGTTTCTATAAACTATTTATATAAACTTATTAAAGTCGGAACACAGCTTGAATATTTAAATATATTCAAGCTTTCCGTAGCTCTATAATATTATTAAGACTTTTCTAGGATCACAAAACAAATTTCATGTGAAATTTGTAAGTTATTTATTAGCTGCCGGTCCACTTTTTACGCTAAACTAATTAAAGTCGGAACACAGGATAAATATTTAAATATATTCAAGCTTTCCGTAGCTCCATAATAATATTAAGTCTTTTTTAGGACTACAAAACAAATTTTACATAAAATTTGTAAGTTATTTACTAGCTCCCGGTCCACTTTCATGGCACTAAACAAAAACTGGAATATTAAACTCTATGAAATAATATTATAGAGCTACGGAAAGGTTGAATATATTTAAATATCTAGGCTGTGTTCCAACTTGATTAAGTTTCTATAAACTATTTAGATAAACTTATTAAAGTCGGAACACAGCTTAAATATTTAAATATATTCAAGCTTTCCGTAGCTCAATAATATTATTAAGACTTTTTTAGGATCACAAAACAAATTTCATGTGAAATTTGTAAGTTATTTATTAGCTCCCGGTCCACTTTCATGGCACCAAACAAGAACTGGAATATTAAGCTCTATGGAATAATATTATAGAGCTACGGAAAGGTTGAATATATTTAAATATCTAGGCTGTGTTCAAACTTTATTAAGTTTCTATAAACTATTTAGATAAACTTATTAAAGTCGGAACACAGCTTGAATATTTAAATATATTCAAGCTTTCCGTAGCTCTATAGTATTATTAAGACTTTTCTAGGATCACAAAACAAATTTCATGTGAAATTTGTAAGTTATTTACTAGCTCCCGATCCACTTTCATGGCACTAAACAAGAACTGGAATATTAAACTCTATGAAATAATAGTACAGAGCTACGGAAAGGTTGAATATATTTAAATATTTAGGCTGTGTTCCAACTTTAAGTTTATATACTCTTGAGTTTATATAAACTATTTAGATAAAGTTAATAAAGTCGGAACATAGCTTGAATATTTAAATATATTCAAGCTTTCCGTAGCCCTATAATATTATTAAGACGTTACTATGATCACAAAACGTAAGTTATTTATTAGCTCCCGGTCCAAATTGCATGGCACTAAACAAGAACTGGAATAATATTATAGAGCTACGGAAAGGTTGAATATATATGTAGCCTGTCTTCCAATTTTATTAAGGTTATATAAACTATTTAGATAAACTGAATAAAATCGGAACATTTTCGCTTTAATTACGCGAAATAAATCTCATAATATTTAAATATATTCAAGCTTTCCGTAGCTCTATAATATTAGTAAGTCTTTTTTCAAGACTTCAAAACAAATTTCATGTGAAATTTGTAAGTTAACGTTAAGTTTTAATAACTTACAAATTTCACATGGAATTTGTTTTGAAGTTCTGAAAAAAGACTTAATAATATTATAGAGCTACGGAAAGCTTGAATATATTTAAATATTAAGAGATTTATTTCGCGTAATTAAAGCGAAAATGTGTAAGGCTAGCTCCCGGTCCAATTTGCATGGCATTAAATAAAAACTGCAATAATATTATAGAGCTACGGAAAGGTTGAATATATTCAGGCTGTGTTCCGACTTTAATAAGTTTATATGATTATCTATATAAACTATTTAGACTTTTTAAATATCTTCTTAAATACTATTTAAACTTTGGCGAGTTCCTAGACGAGTTTCCATTGAAAAAATGTTATTGCAAATTGAGTCGGTCAACTAATTAGTGTAGTAAATCAGCGACGAGTGTGCGAAATTAATCGGATTCCGGGTCGATAACACATCAAAACTAGTTTTAATACAATAAACGCGAAACGATGATCCGTGCTAATTTCGCCAACTAATTACCCGATCTATAAACTATATGTTACTGATGCCGTTGTACACGGATCATGTTCGCTTGCAAATTTCATTGCCTGCACCAACTAATCGGTCACTGGACAAGATTAGACAAAGTTGTTGCTGGAACCTCCCGCTAACCAACACCATGAGGCGGAACATTAAATATTCCGTTTTATTAGTTTAATCCCGTTCTAATCCAATCAAACCGGTTAGCGATAGTGGATTAGATTAGAATTGGATTAGAGCTGGGAATAATAAGACGTGCAACCTTGGGCGGCAGCAAAACTACTGACAATAAGAAAATTAAATTCCTGGCGGATAGCAGACTACACGTAATCACGTTAATTTAATTAGAACTAGAGATACAAGGCAAGACTAGACATACAAGACTAGACAGACAAGACTAGACAGACAAGACTAGACAGAGAAGACTAGACAGACGAGACTAGAGAGAGAAGACTGTATAGAGAAGACTAGTCAGACAAGACTAGACAGACAAAACTAGACAGACAAGACTAGACAGACAAGACTAGACAGACAAGACTAGACAGACAAGACTAGACAGACAAGACTAGACAGACAAGACTAGACAGACTAGACTAGACAGACAAGAATAGACAGACAAGACTAGACAGGCAAGACTAGACAGACAAGACTAGACAGACAAGACTAGACAGACAAGACTAGACAGACAAGACTAGACAGACAAGACTAGACAGGCAAGACTAGACAGACAAGACTAGACAGACAAGACTAGACAGACAAGACTGGACAGAGAAGACTAGACAGACGAGACTAGAGAGAGAAGACTGTATAGAGAAGACTAGTCAGACAAGACTAGACAGACAAGACTAGACAGACAAGACTAGACAGACAAGACTAGACAGACAAGACTAGACAGACAAGACTAGACAGACAAGACTAGACAGACAAGACTAGACAGACAAGACTAGACAGACAAGACTAGACAGGCAAGACTAGACAGACAAGACTAGACAGACAAGACTAGACAGACTAGACTAGACATACAAGAATAGACAGACAAGACTAGACAGGCAAGACTAGACAGACAAGACTAGACAGACAAGACTAGACAGACAAGACTAGACAGACAAGACTAGACAGACAAGACTAGACAGACAAGACTAGACAGACAAGACTGGACAGAGAAGACTAGACAGACGAGACTAGAGAGAGAAGACTGTATAGAGAAGACTAGTCAGACAAGACTAGACAGACAAAACTAGACAGACAAGACTAGACAGACAAGACTGGACAGACAAGACTAGACAGACAAGACTAGACAGGCAAGACTAGACAGACAAGACTAGACAGACAAGACTAGACAGACTAGACTAGTCAGACAAGACTAGACAGACAAAACTAGACAGACAAGACTAGACAGACAAGACTGGACAGACAAGACTAGACAGACAAGACTAGACAGGCAAGACTAGACAGACAAGACTAGACAGACAAGACTAGACAGACTAGACTAGACAGACAAGAATAGACAGACAAGACTATACAGGCAAGACTAGACAGACAAGACTAGACAGACAAGACTAAACAGACAAGACTAGACGGACAAGACTAGACAGACAAGACTAGACAGACAAGACTAGACAGACAAGACCAGAGAGACAAGACCAGAGAGACAAGACTAGACAGACAAGACTAGACAGACAATACTAGACAGACAAGACTAGACAGACAAGACTAGACGGACAAGACTAGACAGACAAGACTAGACAGACAAGACCAGAGAGACAAGACCAGAGAGACAAGACTAGACAGACAAGACTAGACAGACAATACTAGACAGACAAGACTAGACAGACAAGACTAGACGGACAAGACTAGACAGACAAGACTAGACAGACAAGACTTAGACAGACAAGACTAGACAGACAAGACTACACAGATAAAACCAGACAGACATGACCAGACAAAGAGGACAAGACAGGCATGACTAGACTAAGCAGGCGACAAGTAGGGCGGTTTTCACTAACCGTCCGAGCTGCCCACCCTGAATGAATGCAAAAAATGTGATACCGGGTTGGCGCATACTAAAAGCTAATATGGAATAAGGGGTTTAGTGAGAGCTTTCAAAAAAAAAAAAAAAAAAAAAAAAAAAAAAAAAAAAAAAAAAACAAAAAAAAAAGCAGGCTAATCTGTCAAGAGTCTACAGACTAAACAAACAAGACATAATTCCAGATAGATTCTAAGAATCATTCTAGTTAGATGTTGAAAATCATTCTAAATAGATATAGTGATTCGTTCTAGATAACTATTGCGAATTATTCTAGTTAGATATTGAGCATCATTCTAGATAGATTCATGTAAATTAAATTAAGAATGTTTGTAGCTTACCTATTTCAAGATACAGCTGGTTGATGGTGTCGTAGGTGTCCCAGAAGGGTGCGTTGACGTTGTCCGTGTCGCTGTTGGTCCCCTCGGCCCCACTGGGACCGCTTGGAACAGCGCCATTTGGATCCCTGCATCAGCAAAACAAACTATTTATTATCTACACTAGATAAATCCGCTCGCTAAAACTCGTTACGTTATGCGAGCCCCAATAAAATATTCGCAAATCTGAATGAAATATTTGAAATGTTTGAGTTAAATTACGTGTTAGATCCCAATATTGACTGTATCATTTGTTGTTGTGGAATGTGGCGTGTGTGTTGTTGCGAGTTCGAACTCGACTTTAAGTTTCGCGGCGGAAATTAGGCAAGTTTGCCGCGTCCTTGAAACTTCGCGGAGAAAGTTTTTTACTCGTGCTTTCTTGAATTAGTTGTTGCTCCGTGGACGCTTAGCGTCGAGGGATTAAGATTCAGCGGTGCCGAGAAAGTTATTAGCGAACGTGTTTGTTACATGTGTAAAAATCTGCGAGAATTCTGAAAATCCAGTCTGAACAAACAGATTTTAGAAACTTGAATTGTAACTTTTTCTCGATGCGTACGAACGACTGGAATATTTAATTTGGAATTTAAGTTAAACCCAGGTTACACATATCCGCGGCAGCTCGGATTCGCGATCCAATATAGCACAATGTAGCAAGGACCGTTGGTTTAACTCAGGTTAGAAATGCAACGATTAGGTTGCCCAACACGAAGCGGCAGATAAATCAAGACCACATACGAGCGGTAGCGCGATCCAATATAGCACAATGTAGCAAGGACCGTTAGTTTAACCGAGGTTAGAAATGCAACGATTAGGTTCCCCACCCCGAAGCAACAGATAATTCAAGACTACATACGCGCGGCAGCTCGAAATCGCGATCCCATATAGCACAATGTAGCAGGGACCGTTGATTGCATCCAGGTTAGAAATGCAACGATTAGGTTGCCGACCGCGAAGCAACAGATAATTCAAGACTACATACGCGCGGCAGCTCGAAATCGCGATCCAATATAGCACAATGTAGCAGGGACCGTTGATTGCACCCAGGTTAGAAATGCAACGATTAGGTTGCCGACCGCGAAGCAACAGATAATTCAAGACTACATACGCGCGACAGCTCGAAATCGCGATCCAATATAGCACAATGTAGCAAGGACCGTTGGTTTAACCCAGGTTAGAAATGCAACGATTATGTTGCTCACCGCGAAGTGACAGATAAACCAAGACCACATACGCGCGACAGCGCGAAATCGCGATCCAATACAACACAATGTAGCAAGGACTGTTGGTTGAATATTAAAATATATTTAAGCTTTCCGCAGCTCTATAATATTATTAGGTTTTTTTTACTACAAAACTACAAAACAAATTTCATGTGAAATTTGTGGTATTTACTAGCTCCCGGTCCACTTTCATGGCACAAAACAAGAACTGGAATATGATAGAGCTACGGAAAGGTTGAACATATTTATATTTTCAGGCTGTGTTCCAAATTTATATAAACTATTTAGATAAACTTATTCAAGTCGGAACACAGCCTGAATATTTAGACCGCGAATATATAATACACCGCGAAGCGGCAGATAAACCAAGACCACATACGCGCGGCTCGAATTCGCGATTCAATATAGGACAATGTAGCAAGGACCGTTGATTTAATCCAGGTTATAAATGCAACGATTAGGTTGCCCACCGCGAAGCAGCAGATAATTCAAGACTACATACGCGCGGCAGCTCGAATTCGCGATCCAATATAGCACAATGTAACAAGGACTATTGGTTTAACCCAGGTTAGAAATACAACGATTAGGTTGCCCACCGCGTAGTGGCAGATAAACCAAGCCCACATACGCGCGGCAACGCGAAATCGCGTTCCAATATAGGACAATGTAGCAAGGACCGTTGGTTTAACCCAGGTTAGATTAGCTTACCTACCGCGACAAACCGCTTGTCGTAACTTTATCGTAATTTGTGATCTTGTCATAAAAATGGTAGTAATCTGCAAGTGCAGTAAAGTGTTTTCAAACAAACGAAGTGTCGTCGAAGTGTAACGAAGTGTTTCCGAGACAAACTAAGTCTCGTTGAAGTGCAATGAAGTGTTTCCGAGATAAAGGAAGTCTCGTTGAATTGCAACGAAGTGTTTCCGAGACAAACGAAGTGTCGTCGAAATGCAACGAAGTGTTTCCGAGATAAACGAAGTCTCGTTAAAGTGCAACGAAGTGTTTCGGAGATAAATAGAGTGTACGAAAGTATTTCCTAGGCAAACCAATATAGGACAATATAGCAAGGACCGTTGGTTTAACCCAGGTTAGAAATACAACGATTAGGTTGCCCAACGCGAAGCGGCAGATAACTCAAGACCACATACGCGCGGCAGCGCGAAATCGCGTTCCAATATAGCACAATGTAGCAAAGACCGTTGGTTTAACCCAGGTTAGATTAGCTTACCTACCGCGACAAACATCTTGTCGTAACTTTATCGTAATTTGTGATCTTGTCATAAAAATGGTAGTAATCTGCGAGTGCAGCGAAGTGTTTCCAAACAAACGAAGTGTCGTCTAAGTGTAACGAAGTGTTTCCGAGACAAACTAAGTCTCGTTGAAATGTAACGAAGTGTTTCCGAAACTAAATCTCGTTGAAGTGCAACGAAGTGTTCCCAGATAAACGAAGTTTCGTGGAAGTGCATCGAAGTATTTACGAGATAAACGACGTGTCGTCAAAGTGCAACAAAGTGTTTCCCAGATATACGAAGTGTCGTTGAAGTGTAACGAAGTGTTCCCAGATAAACGAAGTTTCGTGGAAGTGCATCGAAGTATTTACGAGATAAACGACGTGTCGTCAAAGTGCAACAAAGTGTTTCCCAGATATACGAAGTGTCGTTGAAGTGCAACGAAGTGTTTCTCTGATAAACATAGTGTACGAAATTATTTCCAAGACAAACGAAGTATCGTCGAAATGTAACGAAGTGTTTCCGAAACAAAGGAATTGTCGTCTAAGTACAACGAAGTGTTTCCAAGACAAACGAAGTGTCGTCGAAGTGCAACGAAGTGTTTCCAAGACAAACGAAATGTCGTTGAAGTGCAACGAATTGTTTCCGAGACAAACGAAGTGTAGTTGAAGTGCAATTTCCGAGATAAACGAATTGACGTCCAAGTGGAACAAAGTGTTTCCAAGACAAATGAAGTGTCGTTGAAGTGCAATAAAGTGTTTCCGGAACAAACTAACTGTCGTCAAAATGCAACGAAGTGTTTCAGAGATAAACGAATTGTTGGGCGAGACGAATGTTAACTCTTCCCTGACACTTCGAAGACACTTAAAAAGAAACCGGCCAAGTGCGAGTTGTGAGTCGTGCACCGAGGGTTCCGTACAAACTGGTAAGTAAGATATCTTTAGGAGGACCTAACTGTATGCAACCCATGTGCTTCTGGTGCCTGGCAATACCACGCAACACATTAGTGTATTTTCAAATAGTAAATTCGCATTTTTCTTGTAATTAAACTACATATTTACGGTTTTCATATTTTTCCCCTTACATGTGCTGTAAGACACCGCTTCTTGCCAAATTTCATGATTCTAAGTCAACGGGAAGTACAATATAAGTTTTGAAATCGCAAAATATGCGACATAAACGGTCATATCTTTTGATCGCGTTGACTGACAAGTTTGATTTTTTCACAGCTGAAAGAGACCGCAGACCCGAGTATTTGATACAAATTTCAACTTGTTACCTCTACGCGTTCCTGAGAAAAATGGTCTTGACAGACAGACAGTCGGACAGACAGCAGATGGACAACAAAGTGATGCTATAAGGGTTCCGTACCGAAAACGAAACCCTTATAGGATCACTTTGTTGTCCGTCTGTCTGTCTGTCTGTCTGTATATCTGTCAAGACCATTTTTCTCAAGAACGCGTAGAGGTAACAAGTTGATATTTGTATCAAATACTCTTCACTTCTCAAATTTTAGTGTTCCAAAAGACACTTCCTTGACACTTTGACGACACTTGGTCGGCTCTTTGTTAAATCACTTCGACGACGTTTCATTGTCAACATGAGTCCTGTCTATCTGATCTTAATATTTATTAAGATTATTTATTAAGATTAGGAATTCGTTCAGTTTTCGATTAGGAAATATTAGGAAATCTTTTCTCAGAATCTTGAAAGATCATTTTGATTTAGTGAGTGGCGGTTGGATGAGAGACGGGTGCACGTTTCTTTTCTAATTACTTAACAGCGGCATTAAGAAAATTCTTTTAATCCGAGTCGGAATTCGTTTAATTCGGTCGCTGAAGACACGTCGGGCTTGTCCGCGCGAGTTGTCCCTTTAATTTCTCCCGCGGGGGTGGGTGTGTGGCGAAGGAAAGAAACGTCGCAAAAAACGTCGCGGAATGTAAATGAGATTCTGTTTCTATGGCCTCGGAGTTTTTGCGCCGCGTGCGATTTTTTCATTTCGCCTGGTTGTAATTTTCGTGTAACCGTTGCTTCGCCCAAAAGCTTTTTGTCCCGACTCAAGGAAAGGAAAGGAAATAATACGGTCGTTGTCATTTCTTTGCAAGACATTAACCCGCGTAACAAGACTAGTCGTGTAGCCTTTACATGGATAGCAAACAGCTAATCTAGAGAAAACTAAAAGGTTTTCAAATTAGAATGATTTTGAAACAACACGGCAATAATGTTATTCCTGTCATTAGTTGTCATTTATGTTTAGTAAACTCGCCAAGGGGCACGGAAGGAATCTCCACGCGTGCATTTCCGCCGGTGGGGGAGTCACGGAAGGAGTATCCACGCGTGCATTTTCTCCTGTATATGCAGAACATGCTGGCGCTCCCTGGTAACACTGTCCCACCTAACAGTGGCCAATCCTTCTACCACCGGAAACCACCGGACACGAAAAAGTTAAGTAAAAAGTAAAGTAAACCCCCACAAGACACACTGTTCATGAAACTATGCGACGTATTGCAAGAAAATTTATAATAAGAATAAGTAATAAGAAAAAGTAAAAAAATAAGAAGAAAAGATAATTTCTAGGATTGCACTGACCTCCAAGAAGCTGTGATTTAAGTCCTTTAGATTACTTCGTTGGCAGATAAATTGAGAAATCACCTTTCCAGTTTTTTTCTAGCCTTGTCTGGGCCTTTCTTGTCTGTGGTCTTTCTCAAATTTTCTCATTACATTTTCTTTCTCAATTCACATGGACCAGACTAGACTAATCAAGTCCGCCTGTCATCCTCCTCAAATCATCCATTATGTTGAAATTATTTGCAATAGTCTTAGAATCTAAAGAGTTTAACAGCAAGAAATTTAATTTTTTTTTTTTTTTTTTTTTTTTTTGAAGCTCTCACAAAAACCATTCCATTTTGGCTTTTAGTATGCGACACCCCGGTATCGCATTTTTTGCATTCATTCAGGGTGGGCAGAGCGGAACTAATCAGTAAATTGTATTAGTAGTAGGAGACCCGGGTTCGAATCCTGGTCGGGGAGGCGACGTTTTCAGTAACCGTCCACTGAAAACCGCCCTAGTTGTCGCCTCCCCGACCAGGATTCGAACCCGGGTCTCCTACTACTAACACAATTCACTAATTAGTTCCGAAATTTAAAGTGCGAGTTAACTGAATCAAAACCATCAATGATCAGCCTTAGTTTCTCGTTCCTTTTGTTATTTAAGCCAACATGTAATTCGTAATTGAAGCCGTGTCGACAACACACATTTATTTTTTAATAAACCATGAAACCTTCTTCGCCATCGGCCTAATTATCATTTACAAATCCATTTACACAACATCCAGTTTTGAAATCTTCAATTGTTCATCACGTTCCATTAAATAACGGGTGTTCCACAGGAAGGTATCCTAGTTTGATAAGCTGTCATTTTGGTAAAGTTTACACTCTAGGCTTGTCTGTCTAGATTGGACTATTCAGTCTATTTGTGCCCTTAGTCTATTTAGACGCTTTTAACAGTGCTAGTTGCAAAACAATAATGAAGGAACTAACCGAAAGAAGAATAGCGCCTTACTTTCTGCGCATGGTAAGAAGCTACTTCCATAATGGAACACTGCTTCTAGAGACACATGGAGTTTCGGCAGAGAGAGAACTGAGTAGCGCGGTCCCACAAGGTACAGTCTTACGCTCTACTTAGTGGAACATCCTGAGGTCCGATGCTACTAGAGAAAAAACAATAAATTGATCGCTTGCAAAGTGTGAAATGACCCAAAATATAAGCTATTACAAAATACTTAGTGGAACATCCTATATGATGGTGTTCTAAGATTGAAACTTCCGGAGCGTGTCACACTCATTGGCTTCGCGGACGACCTGGCGCTCGTGGTCTCAGCAAGAACGGAATCCATGCTAATGCAAACTAATGCCCTTCTCTTGCTTGTCACAGTATAATTAGTGATGATAAAAGTCTAGTCAGCTGGTTACAAACGAGATTCGGCCTCTCTGCTCCCAGTCTTCAAGGTGTAAAGACATCCTACTCCTAAGCCTATAGTCAGTTTTAATATACGCTGTTCATACGTAATAGTTACCATTTAAATAACTCACCACTGGTCACCTTTTGGTCCATCTCAACACATTTTAGAATTAAGATTGGATTCATTAATGAAATACCGCCCGATTTATTGCACGAAGTCGTAGAAAATTCCGTTCATCGAATTCGCTCGAGTAAACGAAACCGCGGTGGATATTTAAACGTTGTTATATTCAAAGCATAAATGTAATAGATCGCGCTTTAAGATAATATAAAAAGTTCGGTTGTGCTTGGCATAATTTTGGATTTATTTCGTGTTAAAATCATATCATTCTTATTGGAAAAGCTTATATAGGGACTTTTTGACCATTTGAACGAAATAAAGTTGTGTCTGTCACCACTGGTCACCCTATGGTCCACCAAACAGATATTAGAATTAAGATTGAACGCATTCATCAAATCACGTTCGATTTATTGCACCAAGTCGTAGAAAAGTAGGTTCATCGAATTTGCTCGTGTAAACGAAACCGCGGTGGATATTTAAAGGATGTTATACTCAAAACATAAATGTAATAGACCCTGCTTTAAGTTAATATAAAAAGTTCGGTTGTGTTTGAAATAATTTTGGTTTTATTTCGTGTTAAAATCATATCATTCTTATTGGAAAACCTTTAATAGGGTCGTTTTGACCATTTGAACGAAATAAAGTGCAGCCTGTCACCACTGCTCACCTTCTGTTCCACCTCAACACATTTTAGAATTAAGATTGAACGCATTCATCAAATAACGCTCGGTTTATTGCACGAAGTCGTAGAAAATTAGGTTCATCGAATTCGCTCGAGAAAACGAAACCGCGGTGGATATTTAAACGATGTTATATTCAAAACATAAATGTAATAGATTGTGCTTTAAGATAATATAAAAACTTTGGTTGTGTTTGGCATAATTTTGGTTTTATTTCGTGTTAAAATCGTATCATTCTTATTGGAAAGCCTTTTCTAGGGACTTTTTGAACATTTGAACGAAATAAAGTTGTGTCTGTCACCACCGGTCATCCTCTGGTTCCCTTCAACACATATTAGAATTAAGATTGAACGCATTCATCAAATCACAAACGATTTATTGCACGAAGTCGTGGAAAATTAGGTTCATCGAATTTGCTCGAATAAACGAAACCGCGGTGGATATTTTAACGATGTTATATATGTCGTAGTCTTCTCGCAATTCCGTCATTTCATGAAATACCTAGGCACTTCCAGAAACGTCGACGTTTAGTGAAAATATATTAAAATTGCATTTCCAGCCTAGGTAGTTCACGAAATGACAACTCGGCGCCGGCATCTCATACTTAAAGCCGAGTTTTACAATCAGACGCACAATACAATTTCATTCTTCCTGTAATGCCTAGCGTGTTGTGGGACGTTCCGTAATAAAGAGTAATTGTTTAATTTACAACAAAATGGAACGAATAACTGCAAACAAAGACTTCTTTCTTAAAAATTCATGAATGTTATGAAAAAAAGCCCTAAATTTACCTCTTTTAACTAAGCTGATAAGCAGAGTATAGTAGTGTCATTTGTTGGGCTGCTTTTCATAATATTTATGACATAAATATCACATTTTACATTTGAAATTTGACATTTCCAATAACATATCAATTTTGACGTTTGATATTTGACATTTCCAGTAACATATTCGATGTTTGAAATTTAACTTTTCCGATGACATATCAAATTTGACGTTTGAAATTTCCATTGACATATCAAATTTGATATTTCCAATGACAAATTTGATGTTTGAAAGTTGACATTTCCAATGACTTATCACATTTCACGTTTGAAATTTGACATTTCCAATGACAAATTCTATGTTTGAAATTTGACTTTTCCGATGACATATCAAATTTGACGTTTGAAATTTCCATTGACATATCAAATTTGATATTTCCAATGACAAATTTGATGTTTGAAAGTTGGCATTTCCTATGACTTATCACATTTCACGTTTGAAATTTGACATTACCAATGACATATCATTTTTGACTTATGAGATTTGACATTTCCAACGACAAATTCTATGTTTGAAATTTAACTTTTCGGATGACATATCAAATTTGACGTTTGAAATTTCCATTGACATATCAAATTTGACAATTCCAATGACAAATTTGATGTTTGAAAGTTGACATTTCTATGACTTATCACATTTCACGTTTGAAATTTTACATTTCCAATGACATATCATTTTTGACATATGAGATTTGACATTTCCAACGACAAATTCTATGTTTGAAATTTGACTTTTCCGATGACATATCAAATTTGACGTTTGACATTTCCAATGGCAAATCAAAGTTGACATTTCCAATGACAAATTTAATGTTTGAAATTTGACATTTCCTATGACATATCACATTTTACGTTTGAAATTTGACATTTCCAATGACATATAATTTTTGACATATGAGATTTGACATTTCCAACGACAAATTCTATGTTTGAAATTTAACTTTTCGGATGACATATCAAATTTGACGTTTGAAATTTCCATTGACATATCAAATTTGACAATTCCAATGACAAATTTGATGTTTGAAAGTTGACATTTCCTATGACTTATCACATTTCACGTTTGAAATTTGACATTTCCAATGACATATCATTTTTGACATATGAGATTTGACATTTCCAACGACAAATTCTATGTTTGAAATTTGACTTTTGCGATGACATATCAAATTTGACGTTCGACATTTCCAATGGCAAATCAAATTTGACATTTCCAATGACAAATTTAATGTTCGAAATTTGACATTTCCTATGACATATCACATTTTACGTTTGAAATTTGACATTTCCAATGACATATCATTTTTGACATATGAGATTTGTCAATTCTATGTTTGAAATTTGACTTTTCCGATGACATATCAAATTTGACGTTTGACATTTCCAATGGCAAATCAAATTTGATATTTCCAATGACAAATTTAATGTTTGTGAAATTTGACATTTCCTATGACATATCACATTTTACGTTTGAAATTTGACATTTCTAATGACATATCTATTTTGAAGTTTGAGATTTGATATTTGCAACGACAAATTTGTTGTTTGAAATTTAACTTTTCCGATGACATATCAAATTTGACGTTTGACATATCCAATGGCATATCAAATTTAACATTTTTAATGACAAATTTGATGTTTGAAATTTCCTATGACATATCACATTTTACGTTCAAAATTTGACATTTCCAATGATATATCACATTTGATGTTGGAAATTTGACATTTCCAATGACACATCATATTTGACGTTTGTAATTTGACATTTCCAATGACATATTAAATTTAACATTTGTGTTATATTCACTGTTTTGTCGTCTGTGGCTAAATCTAAAAGCTGTGCGAAGGTTTCTAACCCTCGCAGGATTCCCCAAACGGTCTCAGCTATCAAAGTCGACTTCTATTGTTTCTCTTGCATGATATTCAAGTCGTTTGGAAAATGTCAAAAACGTCATTACAAAACAACTGCAGGTCTCTGCGTTAAATTGCTCGTCCATGTCGGGTGGAGGAAACTCGTCCATGTCGGGTGTTCTGCTACTCGCAGGAACGCCGGACAACCACATAAAGGCTGTCCAAAATGCCCAAACAATTGGCGTCGTCCAATAAATGCGTCGCCTCTTGGACGCCAGGGTTTTTAAGATAACGGCCGCGACGTTCCAGGTGATTGGATCAGTCGATGATTCGCGAATATATGATCAATGCGTCGTCCAAAATTTGACACTCTTCTCCAATCACCTAAAATTGCAACCAAAAAGTTTTAGCAAAATTCATCCGTTCGTTCGTTTGACCAAATTTCAATGAATAATTTCGCATAGTTCTAGACAAGCCAGATTAGCCAAATTTGGAACAGACTAAGATAAGGCTTCAAAGTTAATCTTTACAAAAGTTTAGCAAAATCCGTCTATTGGTTCGCCTGTGATGCAAATTTGCAAATTAACAGAATTAGACCAAATTTCAACGAGTCATTTCGCCTAGTTCTAGACAAGTTAGATTGGTCAAATTTTGCACAGACTAAGATAAGGCTTCAAAGTTAATCTTTACAAAAGTTTAGCATAATCCGTCCGTTGGTTCGCCTGTGCCACAAATTTGCATATCCAACAGAGTTACAAAAAAATCTAAAATTCCAAATATTAGTGGAGATAGTGAAGTTGGACTTGTCAAATTTAGCACAGACTTAGATAAGGCCACAATGATAATCTGTGCAAAATTTTTGCAAAATCCGTTTGCTTTTTCGCCTGTACCGCTAATTTGCAAATTAACAGAATTAGACCAAATTTCAACGAATAATTTCGCGTAGTTCTAGACAACTTAGATTATCCAAATTTTGCACAGACTAAGATAAGGCTTCAAAGTCAATATATGCAAAAATTTAGCAAAATCCGTTTATGGCATTACACGAAAAATCAAACTGCATTGTGCGTCTGGTTGTGGAACTCGGCTTTTAGCTCGAGATGCCGGCGTCGAGTGGTCATTTCATAAACTACCTAGGCGGGAAATGCAATTTTAATATTTTTCACTAAACGTCGACGTTTATGGAAGTGCCCAGGTATTTAATGAAATGACGGATTTTGTAAAAGGACTACGACTTATACAAAACATAAATGTAATCGACCGCGCTTTAAGATAATATAAAAAGTTCGGTTGTGTTTGACATAATTTTGGATTTATTTCGTGTTAAAATCATATCACTCTTATTGAAAAACCTTCTATAGGGCCTTTTTGTCTATTTGAACGAAATAAAGTCCTATCTGTCATCACTGCTCACGCTCAGGAACATCTCAACAAATATTAGAATTGAGATTGAACGCATTCATCATATCACGCGCAATTTATTGCACGAAGTCGTAGAAAATTAGGTTCATCGAATTCGCTCGAGTAAACGAAACCGCGGTGGACATTTAAACGATGTTATATTTAAAACCTAAATGCAATAGACCCTGCTTTAAGATAATATAAAAAGTTCGGTTGTGTTTGACATAATTTTGGTTTTATTTCGTTTGAAAATCATATCGTTCTTATTGGAAAACCTTTAATAAGTCGTCACCAGTCCGTTTCCGCAACGGCGGGATAATGGAAAAAGTTTCCGTTGCCGCAACAAAAATCCTAGTTCAGTTATTCCGACGAGATAAGAGTTGAAGTGAATGAAAACAACTGGAATGCACTAATGCAGTTTCGCTTGCAATCACTTTTACTCTTTTCGCCAATATTTCACAATAAACATTTGGAGAAATAAATTGTCGAGCCAATCGATGGATCTTAAGCACGCCGCGGCGTTTTGTTACGGCCACAGAAGAGATAACGGCCGATTAAGTTAATGTTACAGGATAACTGCATCCTTTGCGGAGAGACTCACAAATTGTTAACCGAATTACACCGTGCGGCTAAATGAATCGAATCTCTATTTTATATTGTATCCACGCCATCGCCGATTAATTAACATTACGTGATATCTTGGAACGTCTAATAACTCAACGCGTGAAGTTCCAATATCTCTAAGCCCCAGATTTACAAATGACTAGACGTCTTAACGCTTTAATATCTCAACATCTGTATCTAATATTCTCCGCCAAACTTTTTTCTCTCTCGAGAGATTAACGTCTATTATCGATAATTTCCGAAACTCGTGGTTCAATCTGTTGATGAAGATTTGTAATGTTCTGTATCGATTCGCGGTGTTTGTAATGTATCGAGGGCAAGAAAGATGTAAGATATGGACATTAAATCAAGCGTGAACGACGTATCAGATTGTTATTGACAAATATTATATTTCCACTGGGAGCAGGAGGAGACAAACAAAAAAAAAATCGGGTTTTTTTTGTGTGGCGTCGAGGAGGAATAAAAGTGGCGTCGAGAGAGAGAGAGTGGAACGAAATTGGTAATAACGTGTGTTTGATGTTCGTCTCGTCAACTTAACTAAACGCCCTTAACAACTTTGACCAATTAATATTTTTCGACTTTTTCTTTTTATTTCGTTATGTGATTGCCGAGGAACGTTTGATGGGCTCACACGCAACGAAAATAATTATAAGCAATGCAATTCATTTTAGTTTCATCTTTAAACTAAAAATTAAATAAAATAATAAATCAAAAAATTTCCATATTAAAACTAACGAGGTTAGGTTTAAATTTGAATTTTAATTCACTACTTGGGCAATTTTCAACCAATTTCCACAAATTTAGTCTCGTAAGATCCGTAAGGAATTTGGTTAAATTATTCAGCAGGAAAAAATTGCAATAAGTCAGAGGAAATGGCAAAAAAATGGAAAATAGTCTATATCTCGCGCGTTTTTAGCATTTGAACGAAATAAACTGAAATATCGTGTTCAGCACTCATATTTCCTTCAGGAAAAGTGAAAAAAAATCCATAAAATTTTTCGAAAAAATCGCGAAAAAAATCCATCACTTTGCTCAGGAAAAAAGTGTGTTTTCGGTTTTTTGCCCATTTCTTTGAAACTACAAATCGCAGCGAAATAATTTCCAGCACTCTGAAACTAGACGACAAGACGAGCAAATCGATCTATAAATTGTTTGCAAAAATTCAATTTTTCATGGCAAAATTCCGAATTCAAATTTCGAACTCATACCTCAATATTTTGAGAACACTTCCCGATAATTAAAAACGGATTGCGGCATTGACTTCAGTAGATCATTTCCCTACGGAGCCACTTAGTTTTCCTTAAAAATATTCATTAGTTTCCCAGTTCTCGTTTCGCGCCACCAAATTTCGCGAAATTTCGCTCGAGATTTCCAATTAAATCAAGGCATATCTCGCGAACGGAAACGGCTAGCAAAACGCAATTCGTATATTTACGACCAGCTGGAAAAACGCTTCCGACACACTTTGAAATTTTCCATTCACTTAATAAATAACGGTTTTAAGGAAATACATTTTCTCACATTATCGCAGATTTCACGAATCATAACTTTTGAACGGCTTATCGCAGAGACTTCTAGTTTGCACCAATCGATTTGTCGTCCCAAATTTAGTCAGAAAACGTATATAATATTCTCTAGACAGCATTCAGTTAAGAAATACCATCGACAAGGGAGTAAATGACGAAATTCGAGAAAATCGATTTTGCCAAAATCGTTATTTTTTGAGTCACAGCAAAATTTAAAAACGTTTCTGAAAGCATTTTTTCTGCTGATTACAAATATGCAAATTATATTTCGCTAGCTCTTTCGGTTCAATTTCGCCTGCAAAAATTGAAGAAATTTTTGTGAAATTTCGGCGCTCGAGTAGAAATCTCGGAAAGTGGTGAATTTCCCACGAACAATCTTAGTGTATTAATAGGAAAATAACCTTCTGAAAACGATGCCGCAATCCGTTTTTGATTATCTACAACGGTTTCCGAAATATCTACGAAGCAAATCGAGAATCGGGTAAATTTCAGTTTGAAATTTTTTGACGAATTATTAAAACTTTCCAGACAATTTACACATCGACTTGTTCGTCTTGTCGTGTAGTTTCTGTGTGCCCAAAATGATTTCGCTGCTCTTTACCGTTTTCGAAAAAATCGAAAAAAAACGAAAAAGCGCATATTTTTCGAACGAAATTTTGAAAAATTTTGTCAAAATTTTGTTTGCAAATTTTTTTCGTGATTTTTTTTGGTTACACGAAGGAAATCGAAGTGCTGAAAAAGGTTTTCCAGTTTATTTCGCTCTAAAGTTACAAATAAACAAATTTTATATATTTTTTTCGCTGTACACAATCACACATTTCCTACCGATTTGACGCTGTCATAACTTTTAAACCGCTCATCACAGAGACTTCTAGTCTTCACCAATCGATTCAGCGTCCCAAAGTTAGTCCGAAAACGTATACAATATTCCCAGGGAAGCTTTCAGTTAAGAAATACCATCGACTTGGGAAGTCTAGACCGCGGAAACGACGAAATGCGAGAAAATCGAATTTTTCAAAATCGTTATTTTTTGAGTCACAGCAAAATTTAAAAACGTTTCTGAAAGCATTTTTGCTACTGATTATAGATATGCAAATTATATTTTGCTAGCTCTTTCGGTTCACTTTCGCCTTCAAAAATTGAAGAAATTTTAAAGAAATTTCGGTGCTCGAGTAAAGATCTCGGAAAGTCGTGAATTTCCTGCATACAATCTTGGTGTATTAATAGGAAAATGACCTTCTGAAAACGATGCCGCAATCTGTTTTTGATTATCTACAACGGTTTCCGAGATATCTACTTAGCAAATCGAAAATCGTGTAAATTTCAGTTTGAAATTTCTTGACGAATTATTGAATATTTGCAGACAATTTACACATCGACTTATTCGTCTTGTCGTGTAGTTTCTATGTGCCGAAAATGATTTCGCTGTCTTTTACCGTTTCCGAAAAAATCGATAAAAACCGAAAAAGCGCATATTTTTCGAACGAAATGATGAAATTTTTTTGTACAAATTTTTTTTGCAAATTTTTTTCGTGATTTCTTTTCACTTACCCGAACGAAAACGAAGTGCTGAAAACGGTCTTCCAGTTTATTTCGCTCTCAAGTTACAAATATTGGTCTAATCTAGTGGTAGTTGCAATAATGCAGTGAATAGTGGAACACGGCGTAGATATGGCGTCGCGACGCGTAATTATCGTCCGAAGCACGAAGTTATTCAACTCCCTCGACAAAGTTTAATTGCAAATATTAATCGTCCACATCGACCTTGCCAAATATCAAGCAAAATCCGTTGCAAATTGTGAACAAAGGCGTCCGGACAGAAAGCAACTGGCTTTTAACTGGCGTTAGTTTTCTTTCGCCGTGCACACTTAAACAACACGTAAATCACTCGATACGCACGCCTGGAGGATTAAACTAAACGGCCGAACAACTTCCGAGCGACTAAACTACGACGCGTGCAGTTTGCGAATGTATTAACAAATCTCTTACCCCTTTCGCACGAAATTGCCGACGTAGTGGACCAGCATCCTCGAGACGGCCAGATCGGCGTGGCTGAAATTGTGCGGGAAGAAAACGCCGCCGTTGATCAACGGCAGCCCGAGGATATAAGGCACGTCTTCGCCTCGTACACTGCCGCTCCTCTGGAATGATAACACTCATTAGTCTTGGCCACAATAAACGTTCAAGCAAAACTGTCCCGGTTTATTAAACTAAATCGCTCGATAAATGTTAGTTTACCTTTCAATTAAACGAAAACTAAAGGGAATAACTAAATGGATTGTAATTAAAATATTGTAAATGTAAAGGGGCCGTCGTACGATCACGGATGTATCATGTACATGATACATCCTGTACGATCAAGGATGCATCATGTACATGAACATCCTGTACGATCAAGGATGTATCATGTACATGATACATCCTGTACGATGAAGGATGTATCATGTACATGATACATCCTGTACGATGAAGGATGTATCATGATCAAGGATGTATCATGTACATGAACATCCTGTACGATCCTGTATGATCAAGGATGTATCATGTACATGATACATCCTGTACGATGAAGGATGTATCATGTACATGATACATCCTGTACGATCAAGGATGTATCATGTACATGAACATCCTGTACGATCCTGTTTGATCAAGGATGTATCATGTACATGATACATCCTGTACGATGAAGGATGTATCATGTACATGATACATCCTGTACGATCAAGGATGTATCATGTACCTGAACGATCCTGTACGATCCTGTATGATCAAGGATGTATCATGTACATGATACATCCTGTACGATCAAGGATGTATCATGTACATGAACATCCTGTACGATCCTGTATGTTCAAGGATGTATCATGTACATGATACATCCTGTACGATGAAGGATGTATCATGTACATGATACATCCTGTACGATCAAGGATGTATCATGTACATGAACATCCTGTACGATCCTGTATGATCAAGGATGTATCATGTACATGATACATCTTGTACGATGAAGGATGTATCATGTACATGATACATCCTGTACGATTAAGGATGTATCATGTACATGATACATCCTGTACGATTAAGGATGTATCATGTACATGATACATCCTATACGATCCTGTATGATCAAGGATGTATCATGTACATGATACATCCTGTACGATGAAGGATGTATCATGTAGATGATACATCCTGTACGATTAAGGATGTATCATGTACATGATACATACTGTAGGGTCCTTATGATCAAGGATGTATCATGCACATGAACATCCTGTACGATCAAGGATGTATCATGTACATAATACATCCTATACGATCCTGTATGATCAAGGATGTATCATTTACATGATACATCCTGTACGATGAAGGATGTATCATGTACATGATACATCCTGTACGATCAAGGATGTATCATGTAGATGATCATCCTGTACGATCCTGTACGATCAAGGATTTATCATGTACATGATACATCCTGTACGATCGAGGATGTATCATGTACATGAACATCCTGTACGATCCTGTATGATCAAGGATGTATCATGTGCGATGGATGTATCATGTACGATGAAGGATGTATCATGTACATGATACATCCTGTACGATCAAGGATGTATCATGTACATGAACATCCTGTACGATCCTGTATGATCAAGGATGTATCATGTACATGATACATCCTATACGATCCTGTATGATCAAGGATGTATCATGTACATGATACATCCTGTACAATGAAGGATGTATCATGTACATGAACATCCTGTACGATCCTGTATGTTCAAGGATGTATCATGTACATGATACATCCTGTACGATCAAGGATGTATCATGTACATGAACATCCTGTACGATCCTGTATGATCAAGGATGTATCATGTACATGATACATCCTGTACGATCAAGGATGTATCATGTACATGAACATCCTGTACGATCCTGTATGTTCAAGGATGTATCATGTACATGATACATCCTGTACGATGAAGGATGTATCATGTACATGATACATCCTGTACGATCGAGGATGTATCATGTACATGAACATCCTGTACGATCATGGATGTATCATGTGCGATGGATGTATCATGTACGATGAAGGATGTATCATGTACATGATACATCCTGTACGATCAAGGATGTATCATGTACATGAACATCCTGTACGATCCTGTATGATCAAGGATGTATCATGTACATGATACATCCTGTACGATGAAGGATGTATCATGTACATGATACATCCTGTACGATTAAGGATGTATCATGTACATGATACATCCTGTACGATTAAGGATGTATCATGTACATGATACATCCTATACGATCCTGTATGATCAAGGATGTATCATGTACATGATACATCCTGTACGATGAAGGATGTATCATGTATATGATACATCCTGTACGATTAAGGATGTATCAAGTACATGATACATCCTGTAGGTTCCTTATGATCAAGGATGTATCATGTACATGAACATCCTGTACGATCAAGGATGCATCATGTACATGATACATCCTATACGATCCTGTATGATCAAGGATGTATCATGTACATGATACATCCTGTACGATGAAGGATGTATCATGTACATGATCATCCTGTAAGATCCTGTACGATCAAGGATGTATCATGTACATGATACATCCTGTACGATGAAGGATGTATCATGTACATGATCATCCTGTACGATCCTGTATGATCAAGGATGTATCATGTACATGATACATCCTGTACGATGAAGGATGTATCATGTACATTATCATCCTGTACGATCCTGTATGATCAAGGATGTATCATGTACATGATACATCCTGTACGATGAAGGATGTATCATGTACATGATCATCCTGTACGATCCTGTACGATCAAGGATGTATCATGTACATGATACATCCTTCATCGTACAGGATGTATCATGTATATGATACATCCTGTACGCCTTCGAAACGCTCGACCACACGATGTATGGGAGAAAACTGAAAAATCTCCCTAGTCCTTCAAACGTCCTCTACTGCCACTACAAGAGCCCGTCTAACATCCTCTAAGAGCTGGGCATGAAAAGAGGCAATTACTTATACGACGTCGCCTTTCTGCTATGCAACTTTCTGCTGGCAAAAGTCGTCGGGTTTTTTGCGTCACAGGGGTTGGGGTGCAGTATATTGAGGGGTTTTTGCAAGGAATTGGAGTTGGACCAAGGCTGGAAACTTCCGGAACCACTTCCAGGTTTGTTCCACATTGATGGGAACCAAAAATTCTTACAAATAATTTTTGGCTACAACTTTGATTCAAACTATTTTTTCTTGCAAACCGGAAGGGAATTCGAAAATACTGGCGAGATAAAACTTGTAGAGAATTTAATTTGCTATGAAATGCTATTTAAATATTTTCATCTGTTTGTTGCAGATTTTCGGGAATTCGCCAAAAACCGAAACGGCGGCTTTTCGTTGGTTTTTTTACGGTTTTGCCCTATTTTTTGCAGGAATTTCGAAAAACTTTTCAAACGAAATTCGTAGAGAACGTTATTCTCCACGAAACTTATTTGAAACGTTTTTTCATATCTTCGATAATTAGTGAGGAATTTTCAAAAAACTAACTTAATATTGTTACCTAGAAAATTTACTTCGAGTAAATTTTCTGGGTCAGGATTTAATCTAACTTTTAAGTCAGTTTTTAACATTTTTTAGTGAAACTACTCAAAACTTTGGAATTTTTTTTTAATAAAAGTTGTTAGGAATAGACTAAGCTACAAGAAAGCTTAATAACATTTTTTTATATTTCCAATAGTTTCTAAACAAACTAGAAGAAACTTGGATGGAAACCAGTGAATGCAGTTACGTAACTAGTTTTTGTGCCACAGTTTGGAAAGAAATGAAAATTTCGGAAAATAGTTCGAATCAAAGTTATAGCCAAGCTTCTCAGCTACAAAAACTATTTGAAAGAATTTTTGCTATTTTCAATTGTTATCAAGATAACTAACGAAAACCAATTTAGACTGGTGATTCCAATCTCATTTTAGTTACGTAACTAGTTTTTGTGCCACAGTTTGAAAAGAAATGAAAATTTTGAAAAATAGTTTAAATCCAAGTTGTAGCCAAGCTTCTCAGCTACAAAAACCATTCGGAAGAATTTTTTGTATTTTCAATAGTTTTCAAGATAACTAACGAAAACCAATTTAGACTGGTGATTCCAATCTCATTTTAGTTACGTAAGTAGTTTTGGTGCCACAGTTTGAAAAGAAATGAAAATTTCGGAAAATAGTTTAAATCAAAGTTGTAGCTAAGCTTCTCAGCTACAAAAACTATTTGCAAGAATTTTTGGTAATTTCAATTGTTTTCAAAATAACTAACAAAAACTAATGCTGATTCTCATTTCTTGGTTTTTGCGCTGTAACTAAAAAAACAATGAAAATTTTGAAAAATAGTTTAAATAAAAGTTGTAACTAATCTTCTCAGCTACAAAAAATGCCAATAGATTTTTTCGAAATTCCTTGCGGTTTTTCACATATTTGCACTGAAGTGTTCAGGTTTCTCGCATGTCAGAAATGGTTTCCATATATAGATGCCAGAGATAGCGATAATCATTTTTTTGAAGAGAAATTTGCTGCGAGCGTGTTTTGTTCGTCAGTATTACCCTGTTTAGTCGAGACTTAGCCGGACTAAGCAGTCTATACTTCGATTTAGCATTTAGTCAGTAAACAGAATGCCATTTGTAATTCGATTGTTTCAGCCTTGTTTATTTGTTTGTTTCTGCTGTAATTCGTTTGTTTCAGCCTGTCTTAGTTTTATTCATTTGTTTGTTTCTTTAGTAATTTACAGGAAATAAAATAAAAACAAAATGTTTTTCAAAATTAACAGATTTTTAAATTTCAAAACTGTCAAAAGTTTGCAAATCGGTGCAGAAATGACGAAGATATTACTGAAAGTTTAAAGACGGATTTTATTTAGTTAACCGTGGTGGAATTTATTTGTTCACTTTTATTAGTTAATTATCAAATTTAAGACGTTTCGATAGTTACAAAATGACATTTCGATAGTTACAAAATGACATTTCGTTAGTTACAAAACATCAAAATTGTCCCGAACGTTAACTTAAAACAAATTACAATTGAAACAAGTTACAAATTGTTGACAGCAACGTCAAAGAATAACAAAAAACCATAAAAAATTCTGACACTAATTAAAAAAACTCGAAAAACTTTTTAAAAAGTTTTTCAAAAATTACAAATTTCACTTTAAATTGTCAGATTTGACATTGAACGTCAAAGTTTATGTCAACAAAAACGTAAAATTTGACATTAAAAGAAAAAATTTATGACAAAAAATCATAAAATCACCTTAATCCTTCTCTAATTCGCTTAATTTTCTAAAACAAAAAATTATCCAACTTTGACAGCGAATTTGACAGACTTTGCAACATGCCAGACAATCACAACATACATCAAACCTATCAGTATTTCATTACGTGATTACAAAATGTCAATTTGACGCAAATCCGTCCATAAATCACAAAACTATTGACAAATAATTAACAGCAGTCATTTTTTCAAAAAACTTTTTTGGTTCAACTTTGACAGTGTTTGACAATCAATTATGAAACATAAAACTCTTAAGCATTAAATTCTAAAACTAAAAATGTAAATTTCGCCCAATTTGGACCAGAACAGCCAAAGTTATTAACAAAAAACGATAAGACTGCTACTTTACAACATCGTAATTTTCGTCCGCAAATTTATAATTGAATCGACAAGTTTTGACAGGTGTTGTAATATGCTGTTACATGTCAAATTGTTCGCAATTTAATTCCAAAGCAGGAAATGTAAGTTTGATAGCTGTGACTTAATATTTGTTAAAGTTATTGAGGTAAATGTGGAGAAAGTAGGTTGATTTTTCAAATCTAGCTTGACAGACTTTATAACAAATTGTCGCATGTCTAACGTTGCTCTGTTTCTTTGTGCATTCAAAACTGTCGAAAGTTTGCAAATCGGTGCAGAAATGACGAAGATACTAATGAAAGTTTAAAGAGGGATTTTTTTTTGTTAACCGTGGTGGAATTTATTTGTTTACTTGTATTAGTTAAATGTTTAGATGAAGAAATAAGAGGAAAATGGATGAAAACCTGGAATGGAAGGAACTTCCAGGGCTAAGGCAATCCAAAGTGATGCTGGGATCTTTTAACCAGAAGAGAACTAAAGCTTGCCTGAAACTAAGCAGGAACAAGCTCAGAATTCTGACAGGAGCCCTGACGGGACACTGCAGACTTAGGAAACATCTCAAGGCCCTAGGCCTAGAGGAGGATGATGGATGCAGATTCTGTGGCTCAGCAGAGGAAACCCCCATACATCTGTTCAAAGACTGCGGAGCATTACTCCGCAAGAGACAGATGTACCTTAGGGCTCACTGCTTGAACACAGAGGAGCTGCAGGCCTTGAATGCCACCCAGATCCTGAGATTCCTAAAGGAATCAGGATTAGAGGAGGCGCTCGAAATGGGTAAGTACACCAACATTTGGAGGAGGAGGGTGAGGTACAATAGATCTATAAAGGTCGCAGCACAAGTCGTCACCACCATATCTACAATCTAGTTAAATGTCAAATTTGACAGTGCAGTTTGGTAGGTACAAAAAGGCGTTTTGATAGTTACAAAATGACATTTCGTTAGTTACGAAACATCAAAATTTTCCTGAACGTTAACTTAAAACAAATTGCAATTGAAACAAGTTACAAATTGTTGACAGCAACGTCAAACGGTAATTAAAAACCATAAAAATACTGACACTAATTCAAAAAAACTCGAAAAAAAAGTTTTTAAAAAATTACAAATTTCACCTTAAATTGTCAGATTTGACATTAAACGTCAAAGTTTATGACAACAAAAACGTAAAATTTGACATTGTCAAAATTTATGACAAAAAAAAACGTGAAATCACCTTAATCCTTCTCTAATTCACTTAATTTTCTGAAACAAAAAATTCTCCAAATTTGAATTGTGTGAATTTGACAGACTTTGCCACATGCCAGACAATCACAACTTACATCAAACCTTTCAGTATTTCATTACGTAACAGAAAATGTCAATTTGACGCAAATCCGTCCATAAATCACAAAATTATTGACAAATAACTAACAGCAGTAATTTTTTCAAAAAAACTTTTTTGTTTCAACTTTGGCAGAGTTTGACAATTAATTATGAGACATCAAACTCTTCAGCGTTAAATTCTAAAACCAAAACTGTAAGTTTGACCAAATTTGAAACAGAAATGTCAAAGTTATTAACAAAAAACGACAAGACTGCTACTTTACAAAATTTCCTCGCCAAGTTTATAATTGAAATGACAGGTTTAGACAGGTGTTGTAAAATGCTGTTATATGTCAAATTGTTCACAATTTACTCCCAAAACAGGAAATGTAAGTTTGAAAGCTGTGACTTAATATTTGTTAAAGTTATTGAGGTAAATGTGGGGAAAGTCGGTTGATTTTTTAAATCGAGATTGACAGACTTTATAACAAACTGTCTAACATTGCTCCGTTTCTTTGTGAATTCAACACTGTTGATAGTTTGCAAATCGCTGCAGAAATGACGAAGTTATTAATAAAAGTTTAAAGACGGATTTTTTTATTATAACCGTGGTGGAATTTTATTTGTTCACTTTTATTAGTTAAATGTCAAATTTGACAATGCAGTTTGCTAGTTACAAAAAGACGTTTTGACAGTTACAAAATGACATATCGTTAGTTACAAAACTTCAACATTTTCCCGAACGTTAACTTAAAACAAATTACAATTGAAACAAGTTACAAAATGTTGACAACAACGTCAAACGGTAATTAAAAACCATAAAAATTCTGACACTAATTCAAAAAACTCGAAACACTTAACTTAACAAAATATTTTTTTTTTCAAAAATTACAAATTTCACCTTAAATTGTCAGATTTGACATTGAACGTCAAAGTTTATAACAACGAAAACATAAAATGTGACATTAGATGTCAAAGTTTATGACAAAAAAAAACGTGAAATCACCTGAATCCTTCTCTAATTCACTTAATTTTCTAAAACAAAAAAATCTCCAACTTTGATAGAGAATTTGATAGACTTTGCAACATGCCAGACAATCACAACATACATCAAACCTATCAGTATTTCATTACGTAACAGAAAATGTCAATTTGTCGCAAATCTGTCCATAAATCACAAAATTATTGAAAAATAACTAACAGCAGTCATTTTTTCAAAAATAACTTTTTTGTTTCAATATTGACAGTGTTTGCCAATTAATTATGCGACATCCAACTCTTCTGCGTTAAATTCTAAAACCAAAACTTTTAATTTGACCAAATTTGGATGAGAAATGTCAAAGTTATTAACAAAAAACGACAAGACTGCTACTTTACAAAATTTCCGTCGCCGAGTTTATAATTGAATTAAGAGGTTTTGACAGGTGTTGTAAAATGCTGTTATATATCAAATTGTTCGCAATTTAATTCTAAATCAGGAAATGTGAGGTTGATAGCTGTGACTTAATATTTGTTAAAGTTATTGAGGTAAATGTGGGGAAAGTCGATTGATTTTTCAAATGGAGCTAAACAGACTTTATAACAAATCGTCTAACGTTGCTCTGTTTCTTTGTGAGTGCAAAACTGTCGAAAGTTTGCAAATCGGCGCAGAAATGACGAAGATATTAATGAAAGTTTAAAGATGGATTTTTTTTGTTAACCGTGGTGGAATTTATTTGTTAACACTTTTATTAGTTAAATGTCAAATTTAACAATGAAGTTTGATAGTTTTGTCAAGAAGACGATTTGACAGTTACAAAATGACATTTCGTTAGTTACAAAACATTAAAATTTTCCCGAACGTTAACTTAAAACAAATTACAATTGAAACAAGTTACAAATTGTTGACAGCAACGTCAAACAGTAACTAAAAACCTTAAAAATTCTGACACTAATTCAAAACACTCAAAGTTTCTCCCAAAATTAATTTTAATTTAGCTGCTTGTAACTATTTTGTTACTAATTCTAGAGCATAACGAATCTAAAACTCGTCCTTCACGCAGCCATAGCTATTTTACTCGACCTACTCTATAAGGACATGGGCAACAACTGATTTACAGCGTTGCCGAACGCCGGCTACGCTTAGTTACTTTAACTTACCTCATCTACACCGCCATGTTACCAAATGATGACCGATGTCAGTAACTAACTCATTTTAATACTTTTTAGTCACTTGTAACTAATTTGATTGTAGCGAGTTTGGTTTTTATTGAAGCTCCTTCAATACACTGACGTGTCAATATTTAAGGTCCATTCCCATATGCGCGCCGTCGCGCGACATCGCCTGTCAAATAATGATTACATTGTATTAAATGGGCACGTCGCGTAGCCATAGTGAGAACGTGCCCGTTAAAAACAATGTAAATATATTTGACAGACGATGTCGCGTGACGTCGCGTAGCTGAGTGTCGCGTATATGAGAATAGCCAAAGTGAGAACGTGCCCATTAAAAACAATGTAATCATTATTTGACAGGCGATGTCGCGCGACGTCGTGTAGTTGAGTGTCGCGAATATGAGAATCGGCCTTTATTGACGTTGACATTTTGCTTAGTAGCGCTAACGGCGGCAACTTGTGGAAACAAAAATAAAGGAGCTTACACTGACACTGACAATACACTGACGTCGTGGCAATATTTAAGGTCGATTCCCATATGCGCGACACTCAACTACGCGACCTCACGCGACATCGCCTGTCAAATAATGATTACATTGTATTAAATGGGCACGTCGCGTAGCCATAGTGAGAACGTGCCCGTTAAAAACAATGTAAATATATTTGACAGACGATGTCGCGTGACGTCGCGTAGCTGAGTGTCGCGTATATGAGAATAGCCATAGTGAGAACGTGCCCATTAAAAACAATGTAATCATTATTTGACAGGCGATGTCGCGCGACGTCGTGTAGTTGAGTGTCGCGAATATGAGAATCGGCCTTTATTGACGTTGACATTTTGCTTAGTAGCGCTAACGGCGGCAACTTGTGGAAACAAAAATAAAGGAGCTTACACTGACACTGACAATACACTGACGTCCTGGCAATATTTAAGGTCGATTCCCATATGCGCGACACTCAACTACGCGACCTCACGCGACATCGCCTGTCAAATAATGATTACATTGTATTAAATGGGCACGTCGCGTAGCCATAGTAACAACGTGCCCATTAAAAACAATGTAAACATTATTTGACAGATGATGTCGCGTGACGTCGCGTAGCTGAGTGTCGCGTATATGAGAATAGCCATAGTGAGAACGTGTCCATTAAAAACAATGTAGTCATTATTTGACAGGAGATGTCGCGTAATGTCGCGTAGTTCAGTGTCGCGTATATGAGAATCGGCCTTTATTGACATTGACATTTTGCTTAGTAGCGCTAACGGCGACAACTTGCGGATACAAAAATAAACAGAAGTAGATTATATCTTGCTTTTGTGAATGCCATAAGATTTTAATTGGTCAAATATTAAAGCAATTATAATGACCGTGTGAGGGATTTAAGAATATTTAGTAAATAATATTGAAGCAATTGTATTGATTGTGTGAGAGGGGCTTAAGCCTGTGTAAGGAATTGGGTTTTGGGATGTGGAACGGGACGTTAAGTAGTTTAGTAAACTGAGTAGAAATAGAGCAAGATAAAAGTGTATCGGGCTTTGTGTGTTTGCTTAGTACGTGTGTGCTATATATTAAAAGTTTCCATCGGATATGGTCCGAGATATCTGGAACTGTCTCCATAAAACAAAGTTTAAAGGCGACCGCCATATTCGCCTCTTATTTTGGCGAAATGAAAAGTTTTTCGGGAAAGGGAAGCGAGGGTCGAGATAAATAACTCGCGAAAGTAAGGATTTTTTTGCCGTTTTCGCAAAACTGCAATGGAAAGACCGTAATTTTTCGCAAATAAAATGAAATTAAAAATTTTAAGTAATACCAGACACAAAAAATGAAATGAGCTGATAATCGTCAAACGCCTGAACAGATCTTCGTAAATTAGAGCTAAGAACCTTCTCGATCACGTTAGCTTTCAAACAAAAAAAACCGCATCAAAATCGGTCCTTCCGTTTAGGAACTACGATTGCATAAACAATTAATACGGACAGACTGACAGTATTAGTTGTTTGTGGAATCGTAGCTCCTAAACGAATGGACCGATTTTGATGTGATTTTTTGTTTGTTTGAAAGGTGACGTGATTGAGAAGGTTCTTAGCTCTAATTTACGAAGATCTGTTCAGGCGTTTGACGATTATCAGCTATAACACCCGACACAAAAAAATGAATTGAGCTGATAATCGTCAAACGCCTGAACAGATCTTCGTAAATTAGAGCTAAGAACCTTCTCAATCACGTCACCTTTCAAACAAACAAAAAATCACATCAAAATCGGTCCATTCGTTTAGGAGCTACGATTCCACAAACAACTAATACTGTCACTCTGTCCGTATTAATTGTTTATGGAATCGTAGTTCCTAAACGGAAGGACCGATTTTGATGCGGTTTTTTTTGTGTGAAAACTGATGTTATCGAGAAGGTTCTTAGCTATAATTTACGAAGGTCTGTTCAGGCGTTTGATGATCATCAGCTCATTTCCTACTTGACAAAATTAATCTGCAGCAGTTTGATACAAATGTTTGTCTAGTTTCGCAGTACGCACTCAACATTTATTAACCGCGACACAAAAATAGGTGTGTTATGAAGTATCTGTCTGTCCGTCTGTCCGAAACTGTTTATGGACTCGTAGCTCCTAAACGAATGGATCGATTTTGATGCGGTTTTTTTTATTTGAAAGCTGACATGATCGAGATGGTTCTTAGCTAAAAAATGTTTTCGCACAAAGGTAAAGCAATTGGGAATTTTAACATAATCGCACTGTTTCTTTTTAGTACGCTATATTTACTTTAAGTAAATGTTAATAAAATCCTCATCTTATTGACGGATTCGCTAAAGTCTAATCGGAATTGTGAAACGTAATCTTGAATTTACAAGTCAATCACGAGTGAATCAAATGAATTTTCGCAACTTCCGGAACGTGCAGTTAATTTATAGCAATTCTATATCTAACTTGAATTTGGTTCAACTACGTTTCATGCAATTGCAAATTGTGATTTATGTCGCACAGAAATTTGCATGTGCAGTGTTTGGAGGTGGTTTAAAAAATATCCCACCATTATAAATTGTCGATTGGCTTTAAAACGGTATCACATTTTCGTTTTAAAAAGGTGGGAGACTTAAGGGCTCTTAAGATAAAGGCAAAAGATAAAACGCGCTTAAGATAAAGGCAAATATTAAAAACATGTGTGCAAAGTCTGTGCGGTAATAGCGGATGGATAAAGTGGTCATTGCGCAAACAAACCCTGAGGATTATAAATATTCAGGGTCCGTTTAGATCGGAGGCCGTAACTCATTTCTATAGGCCGCATGATCACCCACACTACACACATCTCCGCCTAAATCTCAACAATCCTCCCCACACTTTCAAATTGGAGTTCTTGTTGGCGGAATTATTGCGTGCTGAAATATTAATGCTCACACCTACGCGAAAACGTGCCTTCCTTTCTCCGCTATTTCGCTTTGCACTTACAGGTTTGTATAGGTAACTCGAGATTGTAACTGTAAGCGCGCCGCTTTCTTCTCTCCCGCTCGCTCGTCTTTTATTATTGATGGATCGCGAATGAAGTTTCTTTTTTAGAACAAATGGGGGTTTTTGTTTTCTTTATAAACGATTCCTGTTTACCCGTTTGTTCATCTAAACTACATCGCTGTCGACAAGCAAAAACAGGATGCTTATCAGTACAAACTGTGTCTGTATAGCGAGGAGATTGAATTCTTGAGTATGTAAACATGACCAAATGGAAATGTTAAATAACTAAATAGAAACTAATTCACAGCTCAAAAATACTAAATATCACGATCTCAAAATATAATTTATTATAGTCTATATACTAGTCTTGTCTGTCTAGTTGTGTCGGTATATCCGTCGGTATTTTGCCTAATCTTATCGGTCTAGTCCTGTCGGGGTATTCTTTTTTTTTTTATCTGTGATGATTAATTTCGTCAAGTAGGAAATAAAAAAAAACGCCTGGCCGTATCTTCGTAAATTATAGCTAAGAACCTTCAGAATTAAGTCAGTTTTCAAACAAAAAAAACCGCATCAAAATCGGTTCTTCCGTTTAGGAGCTACGATTCCACAAGTAATTAAAACGGACAGACTGACAGTATTAGTTGTTTATGGAACCGCAGCTCGTAAACGGATGGACCGATTTTGATGCGGTTTTTTTTGTTTGAAAACTGACGTTATCGAGAAGGTTCTTAGCTATAATTTACGAAGATCTGTTCACGTATTTGATTAATGCCTCACCCTCTTCTTGTGTCGAGGTTTAAAAACAGAGGTAAATGAGCCAACAAAAAACTCTTGTACTCTTATTAATTATATCATAAACTACAGCTTGTACGGTGTGCGTTTTTTTTTTTTTTTTTTTTTTTTTTTTTTGGGGAGCTCTACAATCTTTAATTTTTCGGTTTAAACGCTAAAATATAAAACAATTAAAGATAGATGATGAAAATATTGTCTTACCATTGGAAAATCTCTTTCTCCGTTCTCGTGATGAAAATGCAGAAAGTACGTTTTCCCGCCTCGCAGCGAGTGCAGATAGCCGACGCGGATGAGCGGCGCCGCGGTGTGTCCGTCGCTGAGCACTTCCAGCGTCGCGTCTCTCACGCTGAGCGGATTCTGCGTGGGCTTCTCCCAGTCGGTGTACTCGTTCTTCAGCGTCGAGAAGATCTCGTTCAGGTGGTAGTAGTACGAGTTCCGCACGTACGTCCGCAGGATGCGATCGCGCCGCGTCTCGTTGAACCCAAACTCGAGGTCTTGAGCGCTCAGGTCCAGGTAGGATTCGGTGGTGGTGAGGCCGAAGAGCAAGTCTCGCTCGGGAAAGTCGGCGAGCTCGAAGCCGGCGGACGTGGCGACCGTGCTAGCAGAGGGACTGGAGGCTTGCGCCGTTGGAGTTAACAAGATCGTTCCATCTACGAAGGGCGCGAAACCGGGGAGGAATCTGGGTGGATCAACCTGCACCTAAAAACACAATCTTAAAACTCAATTAATCGATCCGGCACAATCCTTACTGAAAGCAGCTGGTTTAGCGGTTTGAGTCGAAGGCAGGGAGCCAAATCGTCTTCGAGAAGATCGCCGTGGCATCCGGTTTGTTCGGCGACGCGCCGCTTGACGAAGAGAGGATCGCGTTGAAGCGCCCAGGGGCTCAAACCCGACCCACTCAGCAGGATGGCACGGTGCAGAAGTTCTGCGAACCAACATTTTTATTACGAATTTATCACACAATAAGTGCGGATAGATATAACACAGCACTCATCCAATTAGCCCTTAATTGAAACACTTAAATATAAGTTATATTGACTATCTATAAACTTGTTTCTTTGATATAGATTTGTCTGCTCCACCTAATCTTATCCGCCTAAATAAGTTAAGACAAATAAGTCATTAACAAGTAAATAAGGGAAACTAGATTAGTCTTCAATGGTTAAGTCTAACTCAGCAAGTTAATATAAGCGTTGCTAAAACTAGTCAATATTTAGACTAAATTTTAAACAATTGTGTCAAATTAGTTGCAGATTAAGTAGGAAATGAGCTGATGATCATCAAACGCGTGAACAGATCTTCGTAAATTATAGCTAAGAACCTTCTCGTTAACGTCAGCTTTCAAACAAAAAAAACCGCATCAAAATCAGTCCATTCGTTTAGGAGTTACGATTCCATAAACAACTAATACTGTCAGTCTGTCCGCATTAATCGTATATGGCATCGTAGCTCCTAAACGAATGGACCGATTTCGATGCGGTTTTTTTCGTTTGAAACCTGACATTATCGGGAAGGTTCTTAGCTATAATTTACGAAGATCTGTTCCGGCGGTTTTTTTTTATTTCTTACTTAACGAAATTAATTTTAATGATTCCTACTTGACAAAATTAATCATCACAGACAGATACAAAAATAAGTTTGACGTGTCTGTCTGTGATGATTAATTTCGTCAAGTAGGAAACAAAAAAAAAACGCGTGAACAGATCTTCGTAAATTATAGCTAAGAACCTTCCAGATAACGTCAATTTGCAAACAAAAAAAACCGCATTGAAATCGGTCCATTCGTTTGGGAGCTACGATGCCACAAACAACGAATACGGACAGACTGACAGTATTAGTTTGTTTAAGGAATCGTAGCTTCTAAACGAATAGACCGATTTTGATGCGGTTTTTTTTGTTTGAAAACTAACGTTATCAGGAAGGTTCTTAGCTATAATTTACGAAGATCTGTTCCGGCGGTTTTTTTTTTACTTCTCACTTAACGAAATTAATTTTTTTGTTTCCAACTTGACGAAATTAATCATCACAGTCAGATACAAAAATAAGTTTGACGTGTCTGTCTGTGATGATTAATTTCGTCAAGTAGGAAACAAAAAAAAAAACGCGTGAACAGATCTTCGTAAATTATAGCTAAGAACCTTCACGATTAACTCAATTTTCAAACAAGAAATCCGCATCAAAATCGGTTGTTCCGTTTAGGAGCTACCATTCCATAACTAATTAATACAGACAGACTGACTGACAGTATTAGTTGTTTATGGAATCGTAGCTACTAAACGAATAGACCGATTTTGATGCGGTTTTTTTTGTTTAAAAACTGACGTTATGAAGAAGGTTCTTGCCTATAATTTACGAAGATCTACTCAGGAATTTGATTAATGCCCCTCTTCTTGTGTCGAGGTTTAAAAACCCTTGTATTCTTATTAATTATATCATAAATTACAGCTTAGAATAACGTAGATTGCAGGAAGTAGTAAAACTAATTACTCTTGATTATATGGTGCTCTACCTCGTGTATATATAACTTTATCTTTAATGATTATAAATACAGGGCGGTGTGCCGCTTCGGATAGAATTCATCCCGAATTCCTCGCGCACAAAACTAGATACTAAATCTCATTTTCGTGGCGGGTCTCGTCCGGCTAAGCCGAAATGTCGTGCGAAATAATTTTCAGTTTAATTACGCAACTGTTACCGTTCGAGCAGTCAGGGTTAATCGCAAACGAATCGTTCAACTCACGCAAATTCACTAAAAAAAATTCAACTTCTTCAAGATTAGATAATCTCAGTTACTGAACTCACACACTAAATAGCTTAGCACATTAGCTAATAACCAGTAGTAGTTAGAAATTTCAAGTAAATAAGGGAAACTAGATTTGTCTTTAATGATTTAAGTCTAACTCGGCAAGTTAATATAAGCGTGCCAAAAACTAGTCAATATTTAGACTTAACTTTAAACAATTGTGTCTAATTGGTTGCAGATTAAGTTGGAAATTAGCTGATGATTATCAAACGCCTGAACAGATTTTCGTAAATTATAGCTAAGAACCTTCTCGAACACGTCAGCTTTCAAACGAAAAAAACCGCATCAAAATCGGTCTATTCGTTTAGAAGCTACGATTCCATAAACAGCTAATGCGGTCAGTCTGTCCGTATTAGTTGTTTATGGCATCGTAGCTCCTAAACGAATGGACCGATGTTGGTGCGGTTTTTTTTGTGTGAAAACTAACGTGATCGAGAAGGTTCCTAGCTATAATTGTGTTAAATTGGTTGCAGATTAAGTAAGAAATGAGCTAATGATCATCAAACGTCTGAACAGATTTTCGTAAATTATAGCTAAGAACCCTCTCGATCACGTCAGTTTTCAAACGGAAAAAACCGCATCAAAATCGGTCTGTTCGTTTAGAAGCTACGATTCCACAAACAACTACTGCGGTCAGTCTGTCCGTATTAGTTGTTTATGGCATCGTAGCGCTTAAACGAATGGACCGATCTTGGCGCGGTTTTTTTTATTTGAAAACTGATGTGATCGAGAAGGTTCTTAGCTACGAACCACACACACTAACTAAATCTTGTACTTAGCACATAGCATTAGCTAATAAGCAGTAGTAGCTAGAAGTTTCTAGCTAGAATATTAAGACTAAGACTAGCTATAAGCTAGTTACTAAAACATCTATAATTTAGTAAAGCTGAGTTTAAGATCTCAGCTATTGTTCTAGCTACAAGGATACAGCTTAGTGAGTCTTATAGCTGATCTATTTGTCCACGATCTGTTTAAAAGTAGAATAATCTATCTAGTAAATTGAGTAACTTTCAGCGGTTTTTCTAGAAGCTTACAGTTTTTTTTGCAAGAATTAGCTTTGCAAATCATTGCAAATCATTTAGCAAATAAGTTTTTTCGGCTCGATCAACGCCACATGCACACTTGACGACGTGAGCTTTCATGGATTTATCCGCTGATGCGTGCAAGATTTCAAAGCGACCAATTTCATCGTGTAATTGCAACTGCCCACGCTTCCCAACAAGAATACCGGGGGTTTCGATTTCTCGCGGAGAAGCTTCGTTTCAGTCAAGTTTGTCAATTGCAACTGATTGAAATGCAAAATTAATAACCGGCTATCGACCAGTAAGAAGCGTGAGCGTTGATAACTTTGCTATATATAAGTTATGTCCTTACTTAAAAAACGCCCTTTATATATTGTTTTAATAACAATGTTGAAGCTGTGTATAAGTTGTAGTGCGGAATTAAAATGAACCAGTTGTAAATGTTAAGAGGGCAACAAGCTTTTACATTACGCTAATGGCTGAAGTCATTTTAATATTTTTTGCACACAAGTTTTTTTATTTTTGCACGGCGTGAATTATTCATGTAATTGCCGGGCGGTGCACCTGTGCCGCGAATTTTTCTTCGCCGCGTTATCGATTCGCACGGTCGGACTCATCGCGAAATTTCGCGCACGCAATTCTTCCACATTTAAAATCCAACCACTCTCAACCTAATCTAATTTAATCCATTAAAACTTTAATATGCTTTACGGGAAGGAAAGCTTCCCTCGCCATTTGTTGTTGCTGCTATTTTCGTGCTCGACACAGTTTTGCCAGAAACTCTGCCGGAGTAATAATTTCGCAAACTCTTTTGTTAAGGAGGGCGGGGGGCTATGCATACGGGTTACAATGCCGGATGCATTGTGGGCGTCGCGACGCCGGAAGCCAGAAACAAGTGACACGCGAGAGACGAGTCCGCTCGTTCTCTGGATATCGCGAGGATTCTTTCGCACTGCCTGGCAAACTCACGCCGAACGAGGCGATTCTCATTAGTTTCCGTCTCTTTTATTTCCCATTTTGCAATCTCACGCAGACTTCACGTCTAATTGCATTTCTACTTTTTTGCACACATAGACAGACAAACGATAACTACACAGATAATACTTCGACAGACTAGACAGACAAGAATAAACAGTCAAGATTAAACAGACAAGATTACATAGACACGCCAAGACAGACTAGACTAAACTCTAAAGTCATCTAGGCATATCACCTCGGAATCTAACATAATAAGTTGAATTTTGGTATAGACCTTTATTTTTGCAATACAAATGTTGTCTCAGAGAAGTCACATATGCCAACGTGTGAGCGTCCTTAGATATTCAAGGTCAAAGGTTGCAAAAATCAGTTTTTTGAGAATATCTTTAAAATGTAAATTACAGTCTTAACCAAAGACGATAGCCTTATAAAAACTTGTCGGATTATAGTAGAAGATCCAGATTTTGTATTGCAAAAAGATTCGCGTTGCTAAATTTGTTTGTCTGTCTATGGCAAAAGTTTGAAAATCAAGTTTATAAGTTCATTATTTAAGTGAAAATTACTTAAAAAATTAGCACTTCTTTAAAATGTAAATTTCAGTCTTAAACAATAGCGATAGCCTTACAAAATATTGGACCTTTTTGAAGGTCAAGTCAACTCAAGTCAACTCAAGTCAACTCAAGTCAACTCAAGTCAACTCAAGTCAACTCAAGTCAACTCAAGTCAACTCAAGTCAAGTCAAGTCAAGTCAAGGCAAGTCAAGTCAAGTCAAGTCAAGTCAAGTCAAGTCAAGTTAAGTCAGGTCAAGTCAGGTCAAGTCAGGTCAAGTCAGGTCAAGTCAGGTCAAGTCAGGTCAAATCAGATCAAGTCAGGTCAAGTCAGGTCAAGTCAGGTCAACTCAAGTCAACTTAAGTCAACTCAAGTCAACTTAAGTCAAGTCAAGTCAACTCAAGTCAACTTAAATCAAATCAAGTCAACTTAAGTCAACTCAAGTCAACTCAAGTCAACTCAAGTCAACTCAAGTCAACTCAAGTCAACTCAAGTCAACTCAAGTCAAGTCAACTCATCTCAACTCAACTTAACTCAACTCAACTCAACTCTACTCAACTCAACTTAACTCAACTTAACTCAACTCAACTCATCTCAACTCAACTAAACTCAACTCAATTCAACTCAACTCAAGTCAACTCAACTCAACTCAACTCAACTCAAGTCAACTCAACTCAACTCAACTCAACTCAACTCAAGTCAACTCAAGTCAACTCAAGTCAACCTTGTCGGAGTATAGTAGAAGGTCTATAGATTTTATTGCAAAAAGATTCGCGTTGCTAAATCTGTTTGTCTGTCTGTGGCAAAAGCTTGAAAATCAAGTTTATAAGTTCATTATTTAAGTGAAAATTACTTGAAAAATTGGCACTTCTTTAAAATGTAAATTACAGTCTTAAACAAGAGCGATAGCCTTATAAAAACTTGTCGGAGTATAGTAGAAGGTCCAGAGTTTTTATTGCAAAAAGATTCGCGATGCTAAATCTATTTGTCTGTCTGTGGCAAAAGTTTGAAAATCAAGTTTATAAGTTCATTATTTAAGTGAAAATTACTTGAAAAATTGGCACTTCTTTAAAATGTAAATTATAGTCTTAAACAAGAGCGATAGCCTTATAAAAACTTGTCGGAGTATAGTAGAAGGTCCAGAGTTTGTATTGCAAAAAGATTCGCGTTGCTAAATTTGTTTGTCTGTCTGTGGAAAAAGTTTGAAAATCAAGTTTATAAGTTCATTATTTAAGTGAAAACTACTTGAAAAATTGCGACTTCTTTAAAATGTAAATTACAGTCTTAAACAAGAGCGATAGCCTTATAAAAACTTGTCGGAGTATAGTAGAAGGTCCAGAGTTTGTATTGCAAAAAGATTCGCGTTGCTAAATCTGTTTGTCTGTCTGTGGCAAAAGTTTGAAAATCAAGTTTATAAGTTCATTATTTAAGTGAAAATTACTCCAAAAATTGGCACTTCTTTAAAATGTAAATTATAGTCTTAAACAAGAGCGATAGCCTTATAAAAACTTGTCTGATTAAAGTAGAAGGTCCAGAGTTTTGATTGCAAAAAGATTCGCGTTGCTAAATTTGTTTCTCTGTCTGTGGCAAAAGTTTGAAAATCAAGTTTATAAGTTCATTATTTAAGTGAAAATTACTTGAAAAATTGGCACTTCTTTAAAATGTAAATTACAGTCTTAAACAAGAGCGATAGCCTTATAAAAACTTGTCTGATTGTAGTAGAAGGTCCAGAGTTTTTATTGCAAAAAGACTCGCGTTGCTAAATTTGTTTGTCTGGCTATGGCAAAAGTTTTAAAATCAAGTTAGTAAGTTCATTATTTAAGTGAAAATTACTCCAAAAATTGGCACTTCTTTAAAATGTAAATTACAGTCTTAAACAAGAGCGATAGCCTTATAAAAACTTGTCTGATTGTAGTAGAAGGTCCAGAGTTTTTATTGCAAAAAGATTCGCGTTGCTAAATTTGTTTGTCTGTCTGTGGTAAAAGTTTGAAAATCAAGTTTATAAGTTCATTATATAAGTGAAAATTACTTGAAAAATTGGCACTTCTTTAAAATGTAAATTACAGTCTTAAACAAGAGCGATAGCCTTATAAAAACTTGTCCGATTATAGTAGAAGGTCCAGAGTTTTTATTGCAAAAAGATTCGCGTTGCTAAATTTGTTTGTCTGTCTGTGGTAAAAGTTTGAAAATCAAGTTTATAAGTTCATTATTTAAGTGAAAATTACTTGAAAAATTGGCACTTCTTTAAAATGTAAATTACAGTCTTAAACAAGAGCGATAGCCATATGAAAACTTGTGGGAGTATAGTAGAAGGTCCAGAGTTTGTATTGCAAAAAGATTCGCGTTGCTAAATCTGTTTGTCTGTCTGTGGCAAAAGTTTGAAAATCAAGTTTATAAGTTCATTATTTAAGTGAAAATTACTCCAAAAATTGGCACTTCTTTAAAATGTAAATTACAGTCTTAAACAAGAGCGATAGCCTTACAAAAACTTGTCGGAGTATAGTAGAAGGTCCATAGTTTTTATTGCAAAAAGATTCGCGTCGCTAAATTTGATCGTCTGTCTACGGCAAAAGTTTGAAAATTAAGTTTATAAGTTCAATATTTAAGTGAAAGTTACTTGAAAAATTGGCACTTCTTTAAAATGTAAATTATAGTCTTAAACCAGAGCGATAGCCTTATAAAAACTTGTCTGATTGTAGAAGAAGGTCCAGAGTATTTATTGCAACAAGATTCGTGTTGCTAAATTTGTTTGTCTGTCTATGGCAAAAGTTTGAAAATCAAGTTTATAAGTTCATTATTTAAGTGAAAATTACTCCAAAAATTGGCACTTCTTGAAAATGTAAATTATAGTCTTAAACAAGAGCGATAGCCTTATAAAAACTTGTCTGATTGTAGTAGAAGGTCCAGAGTATTTATTGCAACAAGATTCGCGTTGCTAAATTTGTTTGTCTGTCTATGGCAAAAGTTTGAAATTCAAGTTTATAAGTTCATTATTTAAGTGAAAATTACTTGAAAAATTGGCACTTCTTTAAAATGTAAATTACAGTCTTAAACAAGAGCGATAGCCTTACAAAAACTTGTCGGAGTATAGTAGAAGGTCCATAGTTTTTATTGCAAAAAGATTCGCGTTGCTAAATTTGTTTGTCTGTCTATTGCAAAAGTTTGAAAACCAAGTTTATAAGTTCATTATTTAAGTGAAAATTACTTGAAAAATTGGAACTTCTTTAAAATGTAAATTACAGTCTTAAACAAGAGCGATAGCCTTACAAAAACTTGTCGGAGTATAGTAGAAGGTCCATAGTTTTTATTGCAAAAAGATTCGCGTCGCTAAATTTGATCGTCTGTCTACGGCAAAAGTTTGAAAATCAAGTTTATAAGTTCAATATTTAAGTGAAAGTTACTTGAAAAATTGGCACTTCTTTAAAATGTAAATTATAGTCTTAAACCAGAGCGATAGCCTTATAAAAACTTGTCTGATTGTAGAAGAAGGTCCAGAGTATTTATTGCAACAAGATTCGCGTTGCTAAATTTGTTTGTCTGTCTATGGCAAAAGTTTGAAAATCAAGTTTATAAGTTCATTATTTAAGTGAAAATTACTCCAAAAATTGGCACTTCTTGAAAATGTAAATTATAGTCTTAAACAAGAGCGATAGCCTTATAAAAACTTGTCGGAGTATAGTAGAAGGTCCATAGTTTTTATTGCAAAAAGATTCGCGTTGCTAAATTTGTTTGTCTGTCTATTGCAAAAGTTTGAAAACCAAGTTTATAAGTTCATTATTTAAGTGAAAATTACTTGAAAAATTGGCACTTCTTTAAAATGTAAATTATAGTCTTAAACCAGAGCGATAGCCTTATCAAAACTTGTCTGATTGTAGTAGAAGGTCCAGAGTATTTATTGCAACAAGATTCGCGTTGCTAAATTTGTTTGTCTGTCTATGGCAAAAGTTTGAAAATCAAGTTTATAAGTTCATTATTTAAGTGAAAATTACTCCAAAAATTGGCACTTCTTGAAAATGTAAATTATAGTCTTAAACAAGAGCGATAGCCTTATAAAAACTTGTCGGAGTATAGTAGAAGGTCCATAGTTTTTATTGCAAAAAGATTCGCGTTGCTAAATTTGTTTGTCTGTCTATTGCAAAAGTTTGAAAACCAAGTTTATAAGTTCATTATTTAAGTGAAAATTACTTGAAAAATTGGCACTTCTTTAAAATGTAAATTATAGTCTTAAACCAGAGCGATAGCCTTATCAAAACTTGTCTGATTGTAGTAGAAGGTCCAGAGTATTTATTGCAACAAGATTCGCGTTGCTAAATTTGTTTGTCTGTCTATGGCAAAAGTTTGAAAATCAAGTTTATAAGTTCATTATTTAAGTGAAAATTACTCCAAAAATTGGCACTTCTTGAAAATGTAAATTATAGTCTTAAACAAGAGCGATAGCCTTATAAAAACTTGTCTGATTGTAGTAGAAGGTCCAGAGTATTTATTGCAACAAGATTCGCGTTGCTAAATTTGTTTGTCTGTCTATGGCAAAAGTTTGAAATTCAAGTTTATAAGTTCATTATTTAAGTGAAAATTACTTGAAAAATTGGCACTTCTTTAAAATGTAAATTACAGTCTTAAACAAGAGCGATAGCCTTACAAAAACTTGTCGGAGTATAGTAGAAGGTCCATAGTTTTTATTGCAAAAAGATTCGCGTTGCTAAATTTGTTTGTCTGTCTATTGCAAAAGTTTGAAAACCAAGTTTATAAGTTCATTATTTAAGTGAAAATTACTTGAAAAATTGGAACTTCTTTAAAATGTAAATTACAGTCTTAAACAAGAGCGATAGCCTTACAAAAACTTGTCGGAGTATAGTAGAAGGTCCATAGTTTTTATTGCAAAAAGATTCGCGTCGCTAAATTTGATCGTCTGTCTACGGCAAAAGTTTGAAAATCAAGTTTATAAGTTCAATATTTAAGTGAAAGTTACTTGAAAAATTGGCACTTCTTTAAAATGTAAATTATAGTCTTAAACCAGAGCGATAGCCTTATAAAAACTTGTCTGATTGTAGAAGAAGGTCCAGAGTATTTATTGCAACAAGATTCGCGTTGCTAAATTTGTTTGTCTGTCTATGGCAAAAGTTTGAAAATCAAGTTTATAAGTTCATTATTTAAGTGAAAATTACTCCAAAAATTGGCACTTCTTGAAAATGTAAATTATAGTCTTAAACAAGAGCGATAGCCTTATAAAAACTTGTCGGAGTATAGTAGAAGGTCCATAGTTTTTATTGCAAAAAGATTCGCGTTGCTAAATTTGTTTGTCTGTCTGTGGAAAAAGTTTGAAAATCAAGTTTATAAGTTCATTATTTAAGTGAAAACTACTTGAAAAATTGCGACTTCTTTAAAATGTAAATTACAGTCTTAAACAAGAGCGATAGCCTTATAAAAACTTGTCGGAGTATAGTAGAAGGTCCAGAGTTTGTATTGCAAAAAGATTCGCGTTGCTAAATCTGTTTGTCTGTCTGTGGCAAAAGTTTGAAAATCAAGTTTATAAGTTCATTATTTAAGTGAAAATTACTCCAAAAATTGGCACTTCTTTAAAATGTAAATTATAGTCTTAAACAAGAGCGATAGCCTTATAAAAACTTGTCTGATTAAAGTAGAAGGTCCAGAGTTTTGATTGCAAAAAGATTCGCGTTGCTAAATTTGTTTCTCTGTCTGTGGCAAAAGTTTGAAAATCAAGTTTATAAGTTCATTATTTAAGTGAAAATTACTTGAAAAATTGGCACTTCTTTAAAATGTAAATTACAGTCTTAAACAAGAGCGATAGCCTTATAAAAACTTGTCTGATTGTAGTAGAAGGTCCAGAGTTTTTATTGCAAAAAGACTCGCGTTGCTAAATTTGTTTGTCTGGCTATGGCAAAAGTTTTAAAATCAAGTTAGTAAGTTCATTATTTAAGTGAAAATTACTCCAAAAATTGGCACTTCTTTAAAATGTAAATTACAGTCTTAAACAAGAGCGATAGCCTTATAAAAACTTGTCTGATTGTAGTAGAAGGTCCAGAGTTTTTATTGCAAAAAGATTCGCGTTGCTAAATTTGTTTGTCTGTCTGTGGTAAAAGTTTGAAAATCAAGTTTATAAGTTCATTATATAAGTGAAAATTACTTGAAAAATTGGCACTTCTTTAAAATGTAAATTACAGTCTTAAACAAGAGCGATAGCCTTATAAAAACTTGTCCGATTATAGTAGAAGGTCCAGAGTTTTTATTGCAAAAAGATTCGCGTTGCTAAATTTGTTTGTCTGTCTGTGGTAAAAGTTTGAAAATCAAGTTTATAAGTTCATTATTTAAGTGAAAATTACTTGAAAAATTGGCACTTCTTTAAAATGTAAATTACAGTCTTAAACAAGAGCGATAGCCATATGAAAACTTGTGGGAGTATAGTAGAAGGTCCAGAGTTTGTATTGCAAAAAGATTCGCGTTGCTAAATCTGTTTGTCTGTCTGTGGCAAAAGTTTGAAAATCAAGTTTATAAGTTCATTATTTAAGTGAAAATTACTCCAAAAATTGGCACTTCTTTAAAATGTAAATTACAGTCTTAAACAAGAGCGATAGCCTTACAAAAACTTGTCGGAGTATAGTAGAAGGTCCATAGTTTTTATTGCAAAAAGATTCGCGTCGCTAAATTTGATCGTCTGTCTACGGCAAAAGTTTGAAAATTAAGTTTATAAGTTCAATATTTAAGTGAAAGTTACTTGAAAAATTGGCACTTCTTTAAAATGTAAATTATAGTCTTAAACCAGAGCGATAGCCTTATAAAAACTTGTCTGATTGTAGAAGAAGGTCCAGAGTATTTATTGCAACAAGATTCGTGTTGCTAAATTTGTTTGTCTGTCTATGGCAAAAGTTTGAAAATCAAGTTTATAAGTTCATTATTTAAGTGAAAATTACTCCAAAAATTGGCACTTCTTGAAAATGTAAATTATAGTCTTAAACAAGAGCGATAGCCTTATAAAAACTTGTCTGATTGTAGTAGAAGGTCCAGAGTATTTATTGCAACAAGATTCGCGTTGCTAAATTTGTTTGTCTGTCTATGGCAAAAGTTTGAAATTCAAGTTTATAAGTTCATTATTTAAGTGAAAATTACTTGAAAAATTGGCACTTCTTTAAAATGTAAATTACAGTCTTAAACAAGAGCGATAGCCTTACAAAAACTTGTCGGAGTATAGTAGAAGGTCCATAGTTTTTATTGCAAAAAGATTCGCGTTGCTAAATTTGTTTGTCTGTCTATTGCAAAAGTTTGAAAACCAAGTTTATAAGTTCATTATTTAAGTGAAAATTACTTGAAAAATTGGCACTTCTTTAAAATGTAAATTACAGTCTTAAACAAGAGCGATAGCCTTACAAAAACTTGTCGGAGTATAGTAGAAGGTCCATAGTTTTTATTGCAAAAAGATTCGCGTCGCTAAATTTGATCGTCTGTCTACGGCAAAAGTTTGAAAATCAAGTTTATAAGTTCAATATTTAAGTGAAAGTTACTTGAAAAATTGGCACTTCTTTAAAATGTAAATTATAGTCTTAAACCAGAGCGATAGCCTTATAAAAACTTGTCTGATTGTAGAAGAAGGTCCAGAGTATTTATTGCAACAAGATTCGCGTTGCTAAATTTGTTTGTCTGTCTATGGCAAAAGTTTGAAAATCAAGTTTATAAGTTCATTATTTAAGTGAAAATTACTCCAAAAATTGGCACTTCTTGAAAATGTAAATTATAGTCTTAAACAAGAGCGATAGCCTTATAAAAACTTGTCGGAGTATAGTAGAAGGTCCATAGTTTTTATTGCAAAAAGATTCGCGTTGCTAAATTTGTTTGTCTGTCTATTGCAAAAGTTTGAAAACCAAGTTTATAAGTTCATTATTTAAGTGAAAATTACTTGAAAAATTGGCACTTCTTTAAAATGTAAATTATAGTCTTAAACCAGAGCGATAGCCTTATCAAAACTTGTCTGATTGTAGTAGAAGGTCCAGAGTATTTATTGCAACAAGATTCGCGTTGCTAAATTTGTTTGTCTGTCTATGGCAAAAGTTTGAAAATCAAGTTTATAAGTTCATTATTTAAGTGAAAATTACTCCAAAAATTGGCACTTCTTGAAAATGTAAATTATAGTCTTAAACAAGAGCGATAGCCTTATAAAAACTTGTCGGAGTATAGTAGAAGGTCCATAGTTTTTATTGCAAAAAGATTCGCGTTGCTAAATTTGTTTGTCTGTCTATTGCAAAAGTTTGAAAACCAAGTTTATAAGTTCATTATTTAAGTGAAAATTACTTGAAAAATTGGCACTTCTTTAAAATGTAAATTATAGTCTTAAACCAGAGCGATAGCCTTATCAAAACTTGTCTGATTGTAGTAGAAGGTCCAGAGTATTTATTGCAACAAGATTCGCGTTGCTAAATTTGTTTGTCTGTCTATGGCAAAAGTTTGAAATTCAAGTTTATAAGTTCATTATTTAAGTGAAAATTACTTGAAAAATTGGCACTTCTTTAAAATGTAAATTACAGTCTTAAACAAGAGCGATAGCCTTACAAAAACTTGTCGGAGTATAGTAGAAGGTCCATAGTTTTTATTGCAAAAAGATTCGCGTTGCTAAATTTGTTTGTCTGTCTATTGCAAAAGTTTGAAAACCAAGTTTATAAGTTCATTATTTAAGTGAAAATTACTCCAAAAATTGGCACTTCTTGAAAATGTAAATTATAGTCTTAAACCAGAGCGATAGCCTTATAAAAACTTGTCTGATTGTAGTAGAAGGTCCAGAGTATTTATTGCAACAAGATTCGCGTTGCTAAATTTGTTTGTCTGTCTATGGCAAAAGTTTGAAATTCAAGTTTATAAGTTCATTATTTAAGTGAAAATTACTTGAAAAATTGGCACTTCTTTAAAATGTAAATTACAGTCTTAAACAAGAGCGATAGCCTTACAAAAACTTGTCGGAGTATAGTAGAAGGTCCATAGTTTTTATTGCAAAAAGATTCGCGTTGCTAAATTTGTTTGTCTGTCTATTGCAAAAGTTTGAAAACCAAGTTTATAAGTTCATTATTTAAGTGAAAATTACTTGAAAAATTGGCATTTCTTTAAAATGTAAATTACAGTCTTAAACAAGAGCGATAGCCTTACAAAAACTTGTCGGAGTATAGTAGAAGGTCCATAGTTTTTATTGCAAAAAGATTCGCGTCGCTAAATTTGATCGTCTGTCTACGGCAAAAGTTTGAAAATCAAGTTTATAAGTTCAATATTTAAGTGAAAGTTACTTGAAAAATTGGCACTTCTTTAAAATGTAAATTATAGTCTTAAACCAGAGCGATAGCCTTATAAAAATTTGTCTGATTGTAGAAGAAGGTCCAGAGTATTTATTGCAACAAGATTCGCGTTGCTAAATTTGTTTGTCTGTCTATGGCAAAAGTTTGAAAATCAAGTTTATAAGTTCATTATTTAAGTGAAAATTACTCCAAAAATTGGCACTTCTTGAAAATGTAAATTATAGTCTTAAACAAGAGCGATAGCCTTATAAAAACTTGTCGGAGTATAGTAGAAGGTCCATAGTTTTTATTGCAAAAAGATTCGCGTTGCTAAATTTGTTTGTCTGTCTATTGCAAAAGTTTGAAAACCAAGTTTATAAGTTCATTATTTAAGTGAAAATTACTTGAAAAATTGGCACTTCTTTAAAATGTAAATTATAGTCTTAAACCAGAGCGATAGCCTTATCAAAACTTGTCTGATTGTAGTAGAAGGTCCAGAGTATTTATTGCAACAAGATTCGCGTTGCTAAATTTGTTTGTCTGTCTATGGCAAAAGTTTGAAATTCAAGTTTATAAGTTCATTATTTAAGTGAAAATTACTTGAAAAATTGGCACTTCTTTAAAATGTAAATTACAGTCTTAAACAAGAGCGATAGCCTTACAAAAACTTGTCGGAGTATAGTAGAAGGTCCATAGTTTTTATTGCAAAAAGATTCGCGTTGCTAAATTTGTTTGTCTGTCTATTGCAAAAGTTTGAAAACCAAGTTTATAAGTTCATTATTTAAGTGAAAATTACTTGAAAAATTGGCACTTCTTGAAAATGTAAATTATAGTCTTAAACCAGAGCGATAGCCTTATAAAAACTTGTCTGATTGTAGTAGAAGGTCCAGAGTATTTATTGCAACAAGATTCGCGTTGCTAAATTTGTTTGTCTGTCTATGGCAAAAGTTTGAAATTCAAGTTTATAAGTTCATTATTTAAGTGAAAATTACTTGAAAAATTGGCACTTCTTTAAAATGTAAATTACAGTCTTAAACAAGAGCGATAGCCTTACAAAAACTTGTCGGAGTATAGTAGAAGGTCCATAGTTTTTATTGCAAAAAGATTCGCGTTGCTAAATTTGTTTGTCTGTCTATTGCAAAAGTTTGAAAACCAAGTTTATAAGTTCATTATTTAAGTGAAAATTACTTGAAAAATTGGCATTTCTTTAAAATGTAAATTACAGTCTTAAACAAGAGCGATAGCCTTACAAAAACTTGTCGGAGTATAGTAGAAGGTCCATAGTTTTTATTGCAAAAAGATTCGCGTCGCTAAATTTGATCGTCTGTCTACGGCAAAAGTTTGAAAATCAAGTTTATAAGTTCAATATTTAAGTGAAAGTTACTTGAAAAATTGGCACTTCTTTAAAATGTAAATTATAGTCTTAAACCAGAGCGATAGCCTTATAAAAACTTGTCTGATTGTAGAAGAAGGTCCAGAGTATTTATTGCAACAAGATTCGTGTTGCTAAATTTGTTTGTCTGTCTATGGCAAAAGTTTGAAAATCAAGTTTATAAGTTCATTATTTAAGTGAAAATTACTCCAAAAATTGGCACTTCTTGAAAATGTAAATTATAGTCTTAAACAAGAGCGATAGCCTTATAAAAACTTGTCTGATTGTAGTAGAAGGTCCAGAGTATTTATTGCAACAAGATTCGCGTTGCTAAATTTGTTTGTCTGTCTATGGCAAAAGTTTGAAATTCAAGTTTATAAGTTCATTATTTAAGTGAAAATTACTTGAAAAATTGGCACTTCTTTAAAATGTAAATTACAGTCTTAAACAAGAGCGATAGCCTTACAAAAACTTGTCGGAGTATAGTAGAAGGTCCATAGTTTTTATTGCAAAAAGATTCGCGTTGCTAAATTTGTTTGTCTGTCTATTGCAAAAGTTTGAAAACCAAGTTTATAAGTTCATTATTTAAGTGAAAATTACTTGAAAAATTGGAACTTCTTTAAAATGTAAATTACAGTCTTAAACAAGAGCGATAGCCTTACAAAAACTTGTCGGAGTATAGTAGAAGGTCCATAGTTTTTATTGCAAAAAGATTCGCGTCGCTAAATTTGATCGTCTGTCTACGGCAAAAGTTTGAAAATCAAGTTTATAAGTTCAATATTTAAGTGAAAGTTACTTGAAAAATTGGCACTTCTTTAAAATGTAAATTATAGTCTTAAACCAGAGCGATAGCCTTATAAAAACTTGTCTGATTGTAGAAGAAGGTCCAGAGTATTTATTGCAACAAGATTCGCGTTGCTAAATTTGTTTGTCTGTCTATGGCAAAAGTTTGAAAATCAAGTTTATAAGTTCATTATTTAAGTGAAAATTACTCCAAAAATTGGCACTTCTTGAAAATGTAAATTATAGTCTTAAACAAGAGCGATAGCCTTATAAAAACTTGTCGGAGTATAGTAGAAGGTCCATAGTTTTTATTGCAAAAAGATTCGCGTTGCTAAATTTGTTTGTCTGTCTATTGCAAAAGTTTGAAAACCAAGTTTATAAGTTCATTATTTAAGTGAAAATTACTTGAAAAATTGGCACTTCTTTAAAATGTAAATTATAGTCTTAAACCAGAGCGATAGCCTTATCAAAACTTGTCTGATTGTAGTAGAAGGTCCAGAGTATTTATTGCAACAAGATTCGCGTTGCTAAATTTGTTTGTCTGTCTATGGCAAAAGTTTGAAAATCAAGTTTATAAGTTCATTATTTAAGTGAAAATTACTCCAAAAATTGGCACTTCTTGAAAATGTAAATTATAGTCTTAAACAAGAGCGATAGCCTTATAAAAACTTGTCGGAGTATAGTAGAAGGTCCATAGTTTTTATTGCAAAAAGATTCGCGTTGCTAAATTTGTTTGTCTGTCTATTGCAAAAGTTTGAAAACCAAGTTTATAAGTTCATTATTTAAGTGAAAATTACTTGAAAAATTGGCACTTCTTTAAAATGTAAATTATAGTCTTAAACCAGAGCGATAGCCTTATCAAAACTTGTCTGATTGTAGTAGAAGGTCCAGAGTATTTATTGCAACAAGATTCGCGTTGCTAAATTTGTTTGTCTGTCTATGGCAAAAGTTTGAAAATCAAGTTTATAAGTTCATTATTTAAGTGAAAATTACTCCAAAAATTGGCACTTCTTGAAAATGTAAATTATAGTCTTAAACAAGAGCGATAGCCTTATAAAAACTTGTCTGATTGTAGTAGAAGGTCCAGAGTATTTATTGCAACAAGATTCGCGTTGCTAAATTTGTTTGTCTGTCTATGGCAAAAGTTTGAAATTCAAGTTTATAAGTTCATTATTTAAGTGAAAATTACTTGAAAAATTGGCACTTCTTTAAAATGTAAATTACAGTCTTAAACAAGAGCGATAGCCTTACAAAAACTTGTCGGAGTATAGTAGAAGGTCCATAGTTTTTATTGCAAAAAGATTCGCGTTGCTAAATTTGTTTGTCTGTCTATTGCAAAAGTTTGAAAACCAAGTTTATAAGTTCATTATTTAAGTGAAAATTACTTGAAAAATTGGAACTTCTTTAAAATGTAAATTACAGTCTTAAACAAGAGCGATAGCCTTACAAAAACTTGTCGGAGTATAGTAGAAGGTCCATAGTTTTTATTGCAAAAAGATTCGCGTCGCTAAATTTGATCGTCTGTCTACGGCAAAAGTTTGAAAATCAAGTTTATAAGTTCAATATTTAAGTGAAAGTTACTTGAAAAATTGGCACTTCTTTAAAATGTAAATTATAGTCTTAAACCAGAGCGATAGCCTTATAAAAACTTGTCTGATTGTAGAAGAAGGTCCAGAGTATTTATTGCAACAAGATTCGCGTTGCTAAATTTGTTTGTCTGTCTATGGCAAAAGTTTGAAAATCAAGTTTATAAGTTCATTATTTAAGTGAAAATTACTTGAAAAATTGGCATTTCTTTAAAATGTAAATTACAGTCTTAAACAAGAGCGATAGCCTTACAAAAACTTGTCGGAGTATAGTAGAAGGTCCATAGTTTTTATTGCAAAAAGATTCGCGTCGCTAAATTTGATCGTCTGTCTACGGCAAAAGTTTGAAAATCAAGTTTATAAGTTCAATATTTAAGTGAAAGTTACTTGAAAAATTGGCACTTCTTTAAAATGTAAATTATAGTCTTAAACCAGAGCGATAGCCTTATAAAAACTTGTCTGATTGTAGAAGAAGGTCCAGAGTATTTATTGCAACAAGATTCGCGTTGCTAAATTTGTTTGTCTGTCTATGGCAAAAGTTTGAAAATCAAGTTTATAAGTTCATTATTTAAGTGAAAATTACTCCAAAAATTGGCACTTCTTGAAAATGTAAATTATAGTCTTAAACAAGAGCGATAGCCTTATAAAAACTTGTCGGAGTATAGTAGAAGGTCCATAGTTTTTATTGCAAAAAGATTCGCGTTGCTAAATTTGTTTGTCTGTCTATTGCAAAAGTTTGAAAACCAAGTTTATAAGTTCATTATTTAAGTGAAAATTACTTGAAAAATTGGCACTTCTTTAAAATGTAAATTATAGTCTTAAACCAGAGCGATAGCCTTATCAAAACTTGTCTGATTGTAGTAGAAGGTCCAGAGTATTTATTGCAACAAGATTCGCGTTGCTAAATTTGTTTGTCTGTCTATGGCAAAAGTTTGAAATTCAAGTTTATAAGTTCATTATTTAAGTGAAAATTACTTGAAAAATTGGCACTTCTTTAAAATGTAAATTACAGTCTTAAACAAGAGCGATAGCCTTACAAAAACTTGTCGGAGTATAGTAGAAGGTCCATAGTTTTTATTGCAAAAAGATTCGCGTTGCTAAATTTGTTTGTCTGTCTATTGCAAAAGTTTGAAAACCAAGTTTATAAGTTCATTATTTAAGTGAAAATTACTTGAAAAATTGGCACTTCTTGAAAATGTAAATTATAGTCTTAAACCAGAGCGATAGCCTTATAAAAACTTGTCTGATTGTAGTAGAAGGTCCAGAGTATTTATTGCAACAAGATTCGCGTTGCTAAATTTGTTTGTCTGTCTATGGCAAAAGTTTGAAATTCAAGTTTATAAGTTCATTATTTAAGTGAAAATTACTTGAAAAATTGGCACTTCTTTAAAATGTAAATTACAGTCTTAAACAAGAGCGATAGCCTTACAAAAACTTGTCGGAGTATAGTAGAAGGTCCATAGTTTTTATTGCAAAAAGATTCGCGTTGCTAAATTTGTTTGTCTGTCTATTGCAAAAGTTTGAAAACCAAGTTTATAAGTTCATTATTTAAGTGAAAATTACTTGAAAAATTGGCATTTCTTTAAAATGTAAATTACAGTCTTAAACAAGAGCGATAGCCTTACAAAAACTTGTCGGAGTATAGTAGAAGGTCCATAGTTTTTATTGCAAAAAGATTCGCGTCGCTAAATTTGATCGTCTGTCTACGGCAAAAGTTTGAAAATCAAGTTTATAAGTTCAATATTTAAGTGAAAGTTACTTGAAAAATTGGCACTTCTTTAAAATGTAAATTATAGTCTTAAACCAGAGCGATAGCCTTATAAAAACTTGTCTGATTGTAGAAGAAGGTCCAGAGTATTTATTGCAACAAGATTCGTGTTGCTAAATTTGTTTGTCTGTCTATGGCAAAAGTTTGAAAATCAAGTTTATAAGTTCATTATTTAAGTGAAAATTACTCCAAAAATTGGCACTTCTTGAAAATGTAAATTATAGTCTTAAACAAGAGCGATAGCCTTATAAAAACTTGTCTGATTGTAGTAGAAGGTCCAGAGTATTTATTGCAACAAGATTCGCGTTGCTAAATTTGTTTGTCTGTCTATGGCAAAAGTTTGAAATTCAAGTTTATAAGTTCATTATTTAAGTGAAAATTACTTGAAAAATTGGCACTTCTTTAAAATGTAAATTACAGTCTTAAACAAGAGCGATAGCCTTACAAAAACTTGTCGGAGTATAGTAGAAGGTCCATAGTTTTTATTGCAAAAAGATTCGCGTTGCTAAATTTGTTTGTCTGTCTATTGCAAAAGTTTGAAAACCAAGTTTATAAGTTCATTATTTAAGTGAAAATTACTTGAAAAATTGGAACTTCTTTAAAATGTAAATTACAGTCTTAAACAAGAGCGATAGCCTTACAAAAACTTGTCGGAGTATAGTAGAAGGTCCATAGTTTTTATTGCAAAAAGATTCGCGTCGCTAAATTTGATCGTCTGTCTACGGCAAAAGTTTGAAAATCAAGTTTATAAGTTCAATATTTAAGTGAAAGTTACTTGAAAAATTGGCACTTCTTTAAAATGTAAATTATAGTCTTAAACCAGAGCGATAGCCTTATAAAAACTTGTCTGATTGTAGAAGAAGGTCCAGAGTATTTATTGCAACAAGATTCGCGTTGCTAAATTTGTTTGTCTGTCTATGGCAAAAGTTTGAAAATCAAGTTTATAAGTTCATTATTTAAGTGAAAATTACTCCAAAAATTGGCACTTCTTGAAAATGTAAATTATAGTCTTAAACAAGAGCGATAGCCTTATAAAAACTTGTCGGAGTATAGTAGAAGGTCCATAGTTTTTATTGCAAAAAGATTCGCGTTGCTAAATTTGTTTGTCTGTCTATTGCAAAAGTTTGAAAACCAAGTTTATAAGTTCATTATTTAAGTGAAAATTACTTGAAAAATTGGCACTTCTTTAAAATGTAAATTATAGTCTTAAACCAGAGCGATAGCCTTATCAAAACTTGTCTGATTGTAGTAGAAGGTCCAGAGTATTTATTGCAACAAGATTCGCGTTGCTAAATTTGTTTGTCTGTCTATGGCAAAAGTTTGAAAATCAAGTTTATAAGTTCATTATTTAAGTGAAAATTACTCCAAAAATTGGCACTTCTTGAAAATGTAAATTATAGTCTTAAACAAGAGCGATAGCCTTATAAAAACTTGTCGGAGTATAGTAGAAGGTCCATAGTTTTTATTGCAAAAAGATTCGCGTTGCTAAATTTGTTTGTCTGTCTATTGCAAAAGTTTGAAAACCAAGTTTATAAGTTCATTATTTAAGTGAAAATTACTTGAAAAATTGGCACTTCTTTAAAATGTAAATTATAGTCTTAAACCAGAGCGATAGCCTTATCAAAACTTGTCTGATTGTAGTAGAAGGTCCAGAGTATTTATTGCAACAAGATTCGCGTTGCTAAATTTGTTTGTCTGTCTATGGCAAAAGTTTGAAAATCAAGTTTATAAGTTCATTATTTAAGTGAAAATTACTCCAAAAATTGGCACTTCTTGAAAATGTAAATTATAGTCTTAAACAAGAGCGATAGCCTTATAAAAACTTGTCTGATTGTAGTAGAAGGTCCAGAGTATTTATTGCAACAAGATTCGCGTTGCTAAATTTGTTTGTCTGTCTATGGCAAAAGTTTGAAATTCAAGTTTATAAGTTCATTATTTAAGTGAAAATTACTTGAAAAATTGGCACTTCTTTAAAATGTAAATTACAGTCTTAAACAAGAGCGATAGCCTTACAAAAACTTGTCGGAGTATAGTAGAAGGTCCATAGTTTTTATTGCAAAAAGATTCGCGTTGCTAAATTTGTTTGTCTGTCTATTGCAAAAGTTTGAAAACCAAGTTTATAAGTTCATTATTTAAGTGAAAATTACTTGAAAAATTGGAACTTCTTTAAAATGTAAATTACAGTCTTAAACAAGAGCGATAGCCTTACAAAAACTTGTCGGAGTATAGTAGAAGGTCCATAGTTTTTATTGCAAAAAGATTCGCGTCGCTAAATTTGATCGTCTGTCTACGGCAAAAGTTTGAAAATCAAGTTTATAAGTTCAATATTTAAGTGAAAGTTACTTGAAAAATTGGCACTTCTTTAAAATGTAAATTATAGTCTTAAACCAGAGCGATAGCCTTATAAAAACTTGTCTGATTGTAGAAGAAGGTCCAGAGTATTTATTGCAACAAGATTCGCGTTGCTAAATTTGTTTGTCTGTCTATGGCAAAAGTTTGAAAATCAAGTTTATAAGTTCATTATTTAAGTGAAAATTACTTGAAAAATTGGCATTTCTTTAAAATGTAAATTACAGTCTTAAACAAGAGCGATAGCCTTACAAAAACTTGTCGGAGTATAGTAGAAGGTCCATAGTTTTTATTGCAAAAAGATTCGCGTCGCTAAATTTGATCGTCTGTCTACGGCAAAAGTTTGAAAATCAAGTTTATAAGTTCAATATTTAAGTGAAAGTTACTTGAAAAATTGGCACTTCTTTAAAATGTAAATTATAGTCTTAAACCAGAGCGATAGCCTTATAAAAACTTGTCTGATTGTAGAAGAAGGTCCAGAGTATTTATTGCAACAAGATTCGCGTTGCTAAATTTGTTTGTCTGTCTATGGCAAAAGTTTGAAAATCAAGTTTATAAGTTCATTATTTAAGTGAAAATTACTCCAAAAATTGGCACTTCTTGAAAATGTAAATTATAGTCTTAAACAAGAGCGATAGCCTTATAAAAACTTGTCGGAGTATAGTAGAAGGTCCATAGTTTTTATTGCAAAAAGATTCGCGTTGCTAAATTTGTTTGTCTGTCTATTGCAAAAGTTTGAAAACCAAGTTTATAAGTTCATTATTTAAGTGAAAATTACTTGAAAAATTGGCACTTCTTTAAAATGTAAATTATAGTCTTAAACCAGAGCGATAGCCTTATCAAAACTTGTCTGATTGTAGTAGAAGGTCCAGAGTATTTATTGCAACAAGATTCGCGTTGCTAAATTTGTTTGTCTGTCTATGGCAAAAGTTTGAAATTCAAGTTTATAAGTTCATTATTTAAGTGAAAATTACTTGAAAAATTGGCACTTCTTTAAAATGTAAATTACAGTCTTAAACAAGAGCGATAGCCTTACAAAAACTTGTCGGAGTATAGTAGAAGGTCCATAGTTTTTATTGCAAAAAGATTCGCGTTGCTAAATTTGTTTGTCTGTCTATTGCAAAAGTTTGAAAACCAAGTTTATAAGTTCATTATTTAAGTGAAAATTACTTGAAAAATTGGCACTTCTTGAAAATGTAAATTATAGTCTTAAACCAGAGCGATAGCCTTATAAAAACTTGTCTGATTGTAGTAGAAGGTCCAGAGTATTTATTGCAACAAGATTCGCGTTGCTAAATTTGTTTGTCTGTCTATGGCAAAAGTTTGAAATTCAAGTTTATAAGTTCATTATTTAAGTGAAAATTACTTGAAAAATTGGCACTTCTTTAAAATGTAAATTACAGTCTTAAACAAGAGCGATAGCCTTACAAAAACTTGTCGGAGTATAGTAGAAGGTCCATAGTTTTTATTGCAAAAAGATTCGCGTTGCTAAATTTGTTTGTCTGTCTATTGCAAAAGTTTGAAAACCAAGTTTATAAGTTCATTATTTAAGTGAAAATTACTTGAAAAATTGGCATTTCTTTAAAATGTAAATTACAGTCTTAAACAAGAGCGATAGCCTTACAAAAACTTGTCGGAGTATAGTAGAAGGTCCATAGTTTTTATTGCAAAAAGATTCGCGTCGCTAAATTTGATCGTCTGTCTACGGCAAAAGTTTGAAAATCAAGTTTATAAGTTCAATATTTAAGTGAAAGTTACTTGAAAAATTGGCACTTCTTTAAAATGTAAATTATAGTCTTAAACCAGAGCGATAGCCTTATAAAAACTTGTCTGATTGTAGAAGAAGGTCCAGAGTATTTATTGCAACAAGATTCGCGTTGCTAAATTTGTTTGTCTGTCTATGGCAAAAGTTTGAAAATCAAGTTTATAAGTTCATTATTTAAGTGAAAATTACTCCAAAAATTGGCACTTCTTGAAAATGTAAATTATAGTCTTAAACAAGAGCGATAGCCTTATAAAAACTTGTCGGAGTATAGTAGAAGGTCCATAGTTTTTATTGCAAAAAGATTCGCGTTGCTAAATTTGTTTGTCTGTCTATTGCAAAAGTTTGAAAACCAAGTTTATAAGTTCATTATTTAAGTGAAAATTACTTGAAAAATTGGCACTTCTTTAAAATGTAAATTATAGTCTTAAACCAGAGCGATAGCCTTATCAAAACTTGTCTGATTGTAGTAGAAGGTCCAGAGTATTTATTGCAACAAGATTCGCGTTGCTAAATTTGTTTGTCTGTCTATGGCAAAAGTTTGAAAATCAAGTTTATAAGTTCATTATTTAAGTGAAAATTACTCCAAAAATTGGCACTTCTTGAAAATGTAAATTATAGTCTTAAACAAGAGCGATAGCCTTATAAAAACTTGTCGGAGTATAGTAGAAGGTCCATAGTTTTTATTGCAAAAAGATTCGCGTTGCTAAATTTGTTTGTCTGTCTATTGCAAAAGTTTGAAAACCAAGTTTATAAGTTCATTATTTAAGTGAAAATTACTTGAAAAATTGGCACTTCTTTAAAATGTAAATTATAGTCTTAAACCAGAGCGATAGCCTTATCAAAACTTGTCTGATTGTAGTAGAAGGTCCAGAGTATTTATTGCAACAAGATTCGCGTTGCTAAATTTGTTTGTCTGTCTATGGCAAAAGTTTGAAATTCAAGTTTATAAGTTCATTATTTAAGTGAAAATTACTTGAAAAATTGGCACTTCTTTAAAATGTAAATTACAGTCTTAAACAAGAGCGATAGCCTTACAAAAACTTGTCGGAGTATAGTAGAAGGTCCATAGTTTTTATTGCAAAAAGATTCGCGTTGCTAAATTTGTTTGTCTGTCTATTGCAAAAGTTTGAAAACCAAGTTTATAAGTTCATTATTTAAGTGAAAATTACTTGAAAAATTGGCACTTCTTGAAAATGTAAATTATAGTCTTAAACCAGAGCGATAGCCTTATAAAAACTTGTCTGATTGTAGTAGAAGGTCCAGAGTATTTATTGCAACAAGATTCGCGTTGCTAAATTTGTTTGTCTGTCTATGGCAAAAGTTTGAAATTCAAGTTTATAAGTTCATTATTTAAGTGAAAATTACTTGAAAAATTGGCACTTCTTTAAAATGTAAATTACAGTCTTAAACAAGAGCGATAGCCTTACAAAAACTTGTCGGAGTATAGTAGAAGGTCCATAGTTTTTATTGCAAAAAGATTCGCGTTGCTAAATTTGTTTGTCTGTCTATTGCAAAAGTTTGAAAACCAAGTTTATAAGTTCATTATTTAAGTGAAAATTACTTGAAAAATTGGCACTTCTTTAAAATGTAAATTATAGTCTTAAACAAGAGCGATAGCCTTATAAAAACTTGTCGGATTATAGTAGAAGATCCAGATTTTGTATTGCAAAAAGATTGGCGTTGCTAAATCTGTTTGTCTGTTTGTGGCAAAAGTTTGAATGCTGCATTGATGAGCGAACTACTTATGGAGGTGGTTCCTGTATGATGCAATTTCTTTGGGAGCACGAACCGACCTTGCTTTCATCACTAGGAGCGTCTGTGGTCACAGGAGAGGAGGTTTAACGGGTGCTAGGTTCATCGAGGAGATTTTAGCAGTGCATGTGGTAACTTAGTCGAAGTGTAATTATCTGTGTAGTTATCGTTTGTCTGTCTATGTGTGCAAAAGAGTAGAAATGCAATTAGACGTGAAGTCTGCGTGAGATTGCAAAATGAGAAATCAAAGAGATGGAAACTAATGAGAGTCGCCTCGTTCGTAGAAAGTTTGCGAGAGAAGAAGCGAAAGAATCCGCGCGATATCTAGAGAACGAGCAGGACTCGTAGCTCTTTGTTTCTGACTTCCGGCACCACGACGCCCACAATGCATCCGGCATTGTAACCCGTATGCAGAGATTTTTGACGCAAGGTGTTTTTTTTTTGGCAACCAATGTTATGTCAAGGGCTGTAACCCATAAAAAAGCTGTATGGGTCAAGGGCTGTAAGCCACTGCAGCCTTGTGGACTATTGTATTTCCCCACAATGTTCTGAATGAATAGTTCCAGCCCCTCTACCTCAAAAACAGTTCGACGTATAAAAAAAGGTTTCAGATGAAATTTGTAGAGAATTATATTCTCTACAACCTTCATAATAAATGCAAATACGATACGAGGCAGAGATAGCATGCATACGTTCGACGTGTCTGTCTGTGATGATTAATTTCGGCAAGTTGGAAATAAATTAAAAAAAAAACGTCTGAACAGATCTTCGTAAATTATAGCTAAGAACCTTCCTGATAACGTCAGTTTTCAAACAAAAAAAACCGCATTGAAATCGGTCCATTCGTTTAGGAGCTACGATGCCACAATCAACTAATACGGACAGACTGACAGTATTAGTGGCTGTTTATGGAATCGTAGCTCCTAAACGAATGCACCGATTTTGATGCGGTTTTTTTTGTTTGAAAACTGACGTTATCGGGAAGGTTTTTAGCTATAATTTGATCTGTTCAGGCGTTTGATGATCATCGGCTCATTTGCTACGCGACGAAATTTCATAAAAGATGCAAATATGCATAGAAAATGAGATATTTCCAAAAAACTATTTTTTGCGACTTTGACCTTGAATATCTAAGGACGCTCACATGTTGCCATTTGTGACTTTTGAGACAACATTTGTAATGCTAAAATAAAGGTCTATGCAAAAATTCAGCTTATTCCGAGGTTGACCTCTTTTTTTGATGTAACTGTAAATGTTAACTAAAAACTAAGTTGTAAATGTTGACTGTACTATCATAAGTTTGTTAAAATGTTTGGACTAGTGATTTTTAAGTGTATATTCAGTTATTGAGTTTGTAGATGTCGTTTCGTTGACGCAAACTTTCAATTGACAGTAACTCGCTGGTTGTTGTTGACTTAAAGATGTTACCGAAGCGATCTATCTTCGTCTCGGTTAAACCTAAAGGAGTGGAGCTTGTTCGACCCAAACAGACGTTTTTCATTCCGCCGCGTCTTCTTGCTTCCCTCGCCCTTTTCATATGCTACCCACCTCACAGAAAAGACTTTACACCGCTCTTTCTCGCTCACACACGCAGTGGAATGATAAACGCGTTTCAAATCTCATAAGTATGATTTACTCTCTCTCACTTCTTTCGCTAAGTATATAGAGTTCACATACGTTTCGGCCGCTATTGAACTAAATCTTTGCCGAGTAAATCGATCCACTTATTGCACTCGATTCCAACGCCTTCGCCATCTATAAAATCTAATTACACCAACAAATCACAAATAAATCGGTCGTATATTAAAGCACCGATAAATTTAGTCTGCGCACTGGATTTAAGAAATTAATATTAGATATAGTCTCTTCTATATTAGATAGTCTCTTCGTCGTAAATTTCGTTCTTGAAACTTTAGCATCTTGTAAGTTAAAACGTGATCAAATCTCTATCAAAGTAAGTTAAACTTTATAAAAAGTAAGTTAATATTAGCTAGTCTTTAGCTTAAATTTCGGTTTCAGTTTTGGCATCTTGTAAGACCAAGCGAGTGTTAAGTTTTGTCTGTGGTAAGTTTCCCTTTTGTGTTTGTTTTTGTGGGGGCGAGAGAGCGGAGAATTAATCGGATCAAGGAAGAAATAAGTGCGGGGTCGATGTGTGCTATGCATACCGGCCGAGTGAGGCTTATAATCCCGGGGGAGGCATTGACCGAAGTATTTTAATAATCCTCGGAAAACACGGCCTTTACATATTTAAGGTCTAATCCTGCGAACGATACCGCAGAATGCCGAACGCAAAAAATCCTCAAGCAGTTTTCAATTAATTGTTGTATTAGAGGCAAGAGTCTTGTATGTCTATCTAAGATTAGTCTTCAATGATTAAGTCTTAAGTTAATATAAGCGTGGTAAAAACTAGTCAATATTTAGACAAAGTTAGACTAAATTGTGTCAAATTGGTTGCAGATTAATTTCGTAGCGTTGCAAATGAGCTGATGATCATCAAACACTTGAACATATCTTCGCAAATTATAGCTAAAAACCTTCTCGGTCGCGCCAGTTTTCAAACAAAAAAAACCGCATCAAAATCGGTCCATTCGTTTAGGAGCTACGATTCCATAAACAAACTAATACTGTCAGTCTGTCCGTATTAGTTGTTTGTGGCATCGTAGCTCCTAAACGAATGGACCGATTTCAATGCGGTTTTTTTTGTTTGAAAATTGACGTTATCTGGAAAGTTCTTAGCTATAATTTACGAAGATCTGTTTAGGCGTTTTTCTTTAATTTCCTACTTGACGAAATTAATCATCACAGACAGACACGGCAAACTTATGACACCGCTATTTTTGTGTCGGGATTTAAAAACAGACAAGACCTTACATAAATGAGCCAACAAAAAACTGCCACCAATACGGACAGACTGACAGACAGACACGTCAAACTTAAAACATCCCTCTTTTTGTATCAGGGGTTAAAAAACTAAACAGTTTGTATTCGCTTAAAAATTCTTCACACATTTTTGACTTCATCCGCTACCAAACTAAATAGTTTCCTCAAAAATTTCTTCGCGGGTTAAAAAATTTAAAATGTTTTCGCACAAAGGAAAATCAATTGGACAATTTAACGTAATCGCACTGTTTCTATTTATTTTTTTATTCCGCTATACAATTGTGTCAAATTGGTTGCAGATTAATTTCGTCGCGTTGCAAATGAGCTGATGATCATCAAACGCCTGAACAGATCCTCGCAAGTTATAGCTAAAAACCTTCTCGATCACGTCAGTTTTCAAACAAAAAAAACCGCATCAAAATCGGTCCATTCGTTTAGGAGCTACGATTCCATAAACAACTAATACTGTCAGTCTGTCCGTATTAGTTGTTTGTGGCATCGTAGCTCCCAAACGAATGGACCAATTTCAATGCGGTTTTTTTTGTTTGAAAGCTGACGTTATCTGGAAGGTTCTTAGCTATAATTTACGAAGATCTGTTCAGGCGTTTTTTATTTTATTTCCTACTTGACGAAATTAATCATCACAGACAGACACGTTAAACTTGTAACTTGAAAAAATAGTCAAGATTAGACAGACAAGACTACATAGATACGCCTAGACTAAATTCTAAAGTCATCTAGGCACGTCACCTCGGATTGTAACATAATAAACTGAATTCTGGTATAGACCTTTATTTTAGCCTTACAAATGTTGTCTCAAAAGTCACATATGCCAACGTGTGAGCGTCCTTAAATATTCAAGGTCAAAGGTCGCAAAAACCAGTTGTTTGAGAATATCTCGTATACTCTGCCTCCTATCGTATTTGCATTTATTATGAAAGTTGTAGAGCATAAAATGCTCTACAAATTTCATTTGAAACCTTTTTTTATAAGTCGAATTGTTTTTGAGATAGAGGGCGCAGAGAGTGTAGCTCTCAGCCATACCTACCTTAGCGCAAGGTAAATCCTGAATCCCTAAAGATATGAGCCTAAAATATATGACAATTAATGTCAATGATAACGAGGATAGCGAAGATGAGAATGAGACTGATGCTCCACACTCTGCGCATCTCAAAAACGGTTTGGTGTATAAAAAAAGGTTTCAGATGAATTTTGTCGAGAATTTTATTCTCTACAACTTTTATAGTAAATGCAAATACGATAGGAGGCAGAGATAACATGAATTTATGTCTGCTTTTAAACCTCGACACAAAAAGAGGGGTGTTATAACTTTGACGTGTCTGTCTGTGATGATTAATCTCGTCAAGTAGGAAATAAAAAAATAAAAATGCCTGAACAGATTTTCGTAAATTATAGCTAAGAACCTTCCCGATAACGTCAGTTTTCAAGCAAAACAAACCGCATCAAAATCGGTCCATTCGTTTAAGAGCTACGATTCCATAAACAACTAATACGGACAGACTGACAGTATTAGTTGTTTATGGAATCGTAGCTCCTAAACGAATGGACCGATTTTGATGCGGTTTTTGTAGTTTGAAAGCTGCCGTGATCTAGAAGGTTCTTAGCTATAATTCACGAAGGTTTGTTCAGGCGTTTGATGATCATCAGCTCATTTCCTATTTCACAAAATTAATCTGCAACCAATTTGCACAATTGTTTAGCGGAATAAAAAAATAAATAGAAACAGTGCGGTTACGTTAAATTGTCCAATTAATTCCACTTTGTGCGAAAACATTTTAAGTTTTTTAAGCCGCGAAGAAATTTTTGAAGAAACTATTTAGTTTTGGAGCGGATGAACTCAGAAATTTGTGAAAATTTTTTAAGCGAATACAAACTGTTTAGTTTTTTAACCCTTGGCACCAAAAGAGGGGTTTTATAAGTTTGACGTGTCTGTCTGTCAGTCTGTCCGTATTGGTGGCTGTTTTTTGTTGGCTCATTTATGTAAGGTCTTGTCTGTTTTTAAACCCCGACACAAAAAGAGGGGTGTTATAAGTTTGACGTGTCTGTTTGTGATGATTAATTTCGTCAAGTAGGAAATAAAAAAAAACGTCTGAACAGATTTTCGTAAATTATAGCTAAGAACCTTCTCGATCACGTCAGTTTTCGAACAAAAAAAAACGCATCGAAATCGGTCCATTCGTTTAGGAGCTACGATTCCACAAACAACTAATACGGACAGACTGACAGTATTAGTTATTCATGGAATCGTAGCTCCTAAACGAATGGACCGATTTTGATGCGGTTTTTTTTGCTTGAAAACTGACGTGATCGAGAAGGTTTTTAGCGAGGGCATTAGCGACTCCTAGAACTTACACTGGAACTGCAACTTACACTGGGCTGGAACTCGTATGAACAGAACATGGTGGGAAAATACAATAGGCCATACAAGGCCGCAGTGGCTTACAGCCCTTGACCCATCCACCTTTTTTATAGCCTATAGCCCTTGACAAACATTGTTTGCACAAAAAAAAACGCGTGCCTAAGATCAAGGACAAGCGTAGGCAGAGGAGAGGAGATTACAGCGCTTGACCAACATTGGTAGCCAAAAAAAAAAAAAAAAAAAAAAAAAAAAAAAAAAAAAAAAAAAAAAAAAAGTGTGCCTAAGATCAAGGATAAGTGTAGACAGAGAGGAGAGGAGGTTCAGGACCGCTTAGGACTGTAGCACCGAAGAAGAAGTAACCAATATACTTATTTTTCTATACTGCACCTCAACAAATTTAAGTCTAATTGTGAGAGTAGAATAGAAGGTCAAATGTTAAACTAGTTACAGATTGATATTTTCAAAGTTGCACTCAAAGGTGTTTGATCTCTGATTTCTACTTAAGGTAGTCAATTACAGATCTACCTTTACCTTTAGGCGCATTAAGAAAATGAAATCGCAACATTTAGATTCCTTCAAAGCCCGATTTTAAAGAATTTCCTCCGGCAGTCGTAATTAAAAAAAGAATTCCACCGATTCCTCGCGCCGAGGCGATTTTCTCATTTTCCCTTCCCGTTCTTTCCATTCTCTCTTTTTTATAACTATCCAGTTTGAAGTAATTTATTGCGATCCGTCAATCGCAGAATCGATCCGAATTCGCGGCGGCGTCCTCGCATTAATTTCTCCCACCGGGAGACATTTCCGCCGGGCGTCGCATCTCCTCCTTGGACGCACTCCAAAAAATTTTACAAAAACCCTGAATCATACCATAAAAGAACAAGTATCACAGAAGATGATTTGAGATAAGGAAGTTCGTACGCGAATTGCAAATTGCTCGAAACAATACCAACTAAAACTTATAAGATCTATTTCAAATAATATCCAACTGGATGCGAGAATATACGTATCACGTTTATATTTAATGGGGTCGCGTCCAGAACCCATATAAAAAGGAAAATAAACCATTTTCCTTCCACTCCCGAATCGAAAGCGGTAAATTGTAAAAGTTTCTCCCTTTTCTTCGGCGAATCTGTCGACTCGCCTGCACCACTCGCACGTACTCCCAGGAAGGACGACACTCTTAACGCAACCCCCCCCCCCCCCCCGCGCTCCTTTCCCTTTTAACGTCTCGCCAGAGGGACGTTAGCCTTACACAATACGACCATTTTCGATAAACTTACACGCGACACATTGCACCCTCATAACAATTTACAATCTATCCACCTTGAATACTTAATGGGACTAGTTTAACTAGACAAATGGGACTAATTCAAAACTTTTAACTTAATTGAATCTCTTAAGGCTAGATTGATAAGATTAGCTAGATTAAATAGACTAGATAGACAAGAGCAGACAAGTCCAGACAAAACCAGACAAGACTAGACAAGACTGAAGAGACAAGATTAGACAGAGAAGACTAAATAAACAAGACTAAATAAAGAAACAAAACTAGATTAGACAGACAAGACTAGTCGATCAAATATTTTGTATCCGCTTATTAAACTTGGTGGTGTTAGGCTTTGAAACGTAGTCCACTGGCCGGGATGTATTTAAAACTTTTAATGAGTTTCGTCGGCGGTTGGTGAATGTAGATTTGGTGCGGGCGATAGTCGACGGAGTTTGCGAAACCTCGGCGATATTGTCGTGCAAAAAGCAGACAAACTGAAAAAAATCAAACGGACTGTGTGTGCAATTTAGACCGGAGCCCCGGAGGATTTTGTTAATTGTTTGTTATTAAACTGTTAACGAGTGCTCCGAATGCTCGTCGCGAATAAAATTTTATTTCGCGCAGAATAAAAAAATTCGCAATAAAATATCTAATTGTCATCAACGTTTTAGAGTCAGAGGAATGCAAAATAATCGAATAAATCGATTATGCTGTTGTTGTATTTCTTACCCTTTACTTAACTATTTTTTGTTTTAATATTTGACAGCTGTCAAACTTCGCACTTAATCTTTTTTTTTTCTTTAATATTAGACAGCTGTCAAACTTCACACTTAATCTTTTTTTTTTTTAATATTTGACAGCTATCGAACTTCACACAAAAACTTTTTTTTGCTTTAATATTTGACAGCTGTCAAACTTCACACTTAACTTAATCTAACCGCAAATAATCTAATAAATCGATTATACTGTTGTTGTTTTTCTTACCCTTTACTTAACCTTTTTTGTTTTAATATTTGACAAATGTCAAACTTCACACTTGAAATTCTTTGTTTTAATATTTGACAGCTGTCAAACTTCACACTTAATCTTTTTTTTTGTTTTAATATTAGACAGCTGTCAAACTTCACACTTAATCTTTTTTTTTTGTTTTAATATTTGACAGCTATCGAACTTCACACTAAACCTTTTTTTTGCTTTAATATTTGACAGCTGTCAAACTTTACACTTAACTTAATCTAACCGCAAATAATCTAATAAATCGATTATACTGTTGTTGTTTTTCTTACCCTTTACTTAACCTTTTTTGTTTTAATATTTGACAAATGTCAAACTTCACACTTGAAATTCTTTGTTTTAATATTTGACAGCTGTCAAACTTCACACTTAATCTTTTTTTTTGTTTTAATATTAGACAGCTGTCAAACTTCACACTTAATCTTTTTTTTTTGTTTTAATATTTGACAGCTATCGAACTTCACACTAAACCTTTTTTTTGCTTTAATATTTGACAGCTGTCAAACTTCACACTTAACTTAATCTAACCGCAAATAATCTAATAAATCGATTATACTGTTGTTGTTTTTCTTACCCTTTACTTAACCTTTTTTGTTTTAATATTTGACAAATGTCAAACTTCACACTTGAAATTCTTTGTTTTAATATTTGACAGCTGTCAAACTTCACACTTAATCTTTTTTTTGTTTTAATATTAGACAGCTGTCAAACTTCACACTTAATCTTTTTTTTTTGTTTTAATATTTGACAGCTATCGAACTTCACACTAAACCTTTTTTTTGCTTTAATATTTGACAGCTGTCAAACTTCACACTTAACTTAATCTAACCGCAAATAATCTAATAAATCGATTATACTGTTGTTGTTTTTCTTACCCTTTACTTAACCTTTTTTGTTTTAATATTTGACAAATGTCAAACTTCACACTTGAAATTCTTTGTTTTAATATTTGACAGCTGTCAAACTTCACACTTAATCTTTTTTTTTGTTTTAATATTAGACAGCTGTCAAACTTCACACTTAATCTTTTTTTTTTGTTTTAATATTTGACAGCTATCGAACTTCACACTAAACCTTTTTTTTGCTTTAATATTTGACAGCTGTCAAACTTCACACTTAACTTAATCTAACCGCAAATAATCTAATAAATCGATTATACTGTTGTTGTTTTTCTTACCCTTTACTTAACCTTTTTTGTTTTAATATTTGACAAATGTCAAACTTCACACTTGAAATTCTTTGTTTTAATATTTGACAGCTGTCAAACTTCACATTTAATATTTTTTTTTTTTTTAATATTTGACAGCTATCAAACTTCACACTAAATTTTTTTTTGTTTTAATATTAGACAGCTGTCAAACTTCACACTTAATCTTTTTTTTGTTTTAATATTTGACAGCTATCGAACTTCACACTAAACCTTTTTTTTGCTTTAATATTTGACAGCTGTCAAACTTCACACTTAACTTAATCTAACCGCAAATAATCTAATAAATCGATTATACTGTTGTTGTTTTTCTTACCCTTTACTTAACCTTTTTTGTTTTAATATTTGACAAATGTCAAACTTCACACTTGAAATTCTTTGTTTTAATATTTGACAGCTGTCAAACTTCACATTTAATGTTTTTTTTTTTTAATATTCGACAGCTATCAAACTTCACACTAAATTTTTTTTTGTTTTAATATTTGACAGCTGTCAAACTTCACACTTAACCTAATCTAACCTAAATTAACTCTGTTTACAAATAATCGAATAAATCGATTATACTGTTGTTGTTTTTCTTACCCTTTACTAAACCTTTTTTCTTTTTAATATTTGACAACTGTCAAACTTCACACTTAACCTTTTTTTATTTTAATATTTGACAGCTGTCAAACTTCACACTTAAAATTCTTTGTTTTAATATTTGACAGATTTAATCTTTTTTTGTTTGTTTTAATATTTGACAGCTATCAAACTTCACACTTAACCTTTAATTATGGACGTCAATTTTTTTAACACTAGTGTGGACGTGGAGTCTCTCAGACTACTATATTCAAAAACAACTTTTTTCTAGAAACTGATTCCGAATCACGTAAAAACCATTTCTGTATCTGAAAATAGGTCTCAATAAGAAAAATAAGAATAGGGGTAAATAAGAAAATAAATCTAAATAAGAAAAAAAACAGGTATTTATAATCAATTTTCTTAATTTTCTTAAACCGCGCGGAGCCTGTGAGACTTCACGTCCATACTTGAAGGTAAACCTTTTTCTTGTTTTAATATTTGACAGCTGTCAAACTTCACACTTAACCATTTTTTTGTTTTAATATTTGACAACTGTCAAATTTCACACTTAATCTTTTTTTGTTTTAATATTTGACAGCTATCAAATTTCTCACTTAACCTTTTTTTTGTTTAAATATTTCACAGCTGTCAAACTTCACACTTAGCGTAATCTAACCTAAATTAACTCTGTTTACAAATAATCGAATAAATCGATTATACTGTTGTTGTTTTTCTTACCCTTTACTTAACCTTTTTTTGTTTTAATATTTGACTGCTGTCAAACTTCACACTTAACTTAATTTAACCAAAATTGAAGATTTAATCCGCAATGCTCGAAGCGAATAAAATTTTATTTCGCACACAAAAAAAATCGCAATAAAATATCTAATTGTCATCAACGTTTTAGAGTCAGAGGTTTGCAAAATAATCGAATAAATCAATAATGCTGTTGTTGTATTTCTTACCCTTTACTTAACCTTTTTTGTTTTAATATTTGAGAAATGTCAAACTTCACACTTAAAATTCTTTGTTTTAATATTTGACAGCTGTCAAACTTCACACTTAACTATTTTTTGTTTTAATATTTGACAGCTGACAAACTTCACACTTAACGTAATCTAACCTAAATTAACTCAATTTTAACATAACTTAACTCAGTTTTAATATTTGACAGCTGTCAAACTTCACACTTAAAATTCTTTGTTTTAATATTTGACAGCTGTCAAACTTCACACTTAACTATTTTTTGTTTTAATATTTGACAGCTGACAAACTTCACACTTAACGTAATCTAACCTAAATTAACTCAATTTTAACATAACTTAACTCAGTTTTAATATTTGACAGCTGTCAAACTTCACCCTTAACTTAATCTAACCAAAATTGCAGATTTAATCCGGAATGCTTGTCGCGAATAAAATTTTATTTCGCACACAAAAAAAAAATTCGCAATAAAATATCAAATTCTCATCAACGTTTTAGAGTCAGAATTTTGCAAAATAATCGATTAAATCGATTAGGCTGTTGTTGTATTTCTTACCCTTTACTTAACTATTTTTTGTTTTAATATTTGACAGCTGTCAAACTTCACACTTAATCTTTTTTTTTTGTTTTAATATATGACAGCTATCAAACTTCAGACTTAACCTTTTTTTTGTTTTAATATTTGACAGCTATCAAACTTTATACTTAACCTAATCTAACCTAAAGTAACTCTGTTTAAAAATAATCGAATAAATCGATTATATTGTCGTTGTTTTTCTTACCCATTACTTAACCTTTTTTTGATTTAATATTAGACAAATGTCAAACTTCACACTTAAAATTCTTTGTTTTAATATTTAACAGCTGTCAAACTTCACATTTAATATTTTTTCTGTTTTAATATTTGACAGCTATCAAACTTCAGACTTAACCTAATCGAACCTAAATTAACTCTGTTTACAAATAATCGAATAAATCGATTATACTGTTGTTTTTCTTACCCTTTACTTAACCTTTTTTTCGTTTTAATATTTGACAGCTGTCAAACTTCACACTTATATTTCTTTGTTTTAATATTTGACAGATGTCAAACTTCACATTTAATCTTTTTTTTGTTTTAATATTTGACAGCTATCGAACTTCACAATTAACCTTTTTTATTTTAATATATGACAGCTGTCAAACTTCACACTTAACCCAATCTAACCCAAATTAACTCTGTTTACAAATAATCGAATAAATCTATTATGCTGTTGCTTTTCTTACCCTTTACTTAACCTTTTTTTTGTTTTATTATTTGAGAACTGTCAAACTTCACACTTAACTTTAACTAAAATTGGAGATTTAATCCGGAATGCTTGTCGCGAATAAAATTTTATTTCGCACACACAAAAAAATTCGCAATAAAATATCTAATTCTCATCAACGTTTTAGAGTCAGAGATTTGCAAAATAATCGAATAAATCGATTATGCTGTTGTTGTATTTCTTACCCTTTACTTAACATTTTTTTGTTTTATTATTTGACAGCTGTCAAACTTCACATTTAAACTTTTTTTTGTTTTAACATTAGACACCTGTCAAACTTCACACCTAATCTTTTTTTTTGTATTAATATCTGACAGCTATCAAACTTCAGACTTAACCTTTTTTTCTTTTAATATTTGACAGCTATCAAATTTCATACTTAAGCTAATCTAACCTAAATTAACTCTGTTTACAAATAATCGAATAAATCGATTATACTGTTGTTTTTCTTACCCTTTACTTAACCTTTTTTTCGTTTTAATATTTGACAGCTGTCAAACTTCACACTTAAAATTCTTTGTTTTCATATTTGACAGATGTCAAACTTCACATTTAATCTTTATTTTTTGTTTTAATATTTGACAGCTCTCAAACTTCACACTTAACTTAATCTAACAAAAATTGGAGATTTAATCCGGAATGCTCGTCGCGAATAAAATTTTAGTTCGCACACAAAAAAAAAATTCACAATAAAATATCTAATTGTCATCAACGTTTTAGAGTCATAGGTTTGCAAAATAATCGAATAAATCGATTATGCTGTTGTTGTATTTCTTACCCTTTACTTAACCTTTTTTTGTTTTGTTATTTGACATCTGCCATACTTCACACTTAAAGTTTTTTTGGTTTTAAGATTAGACAGCTGTCAAACTTCACACATAATCTTTTTTTTTGTTTTAATATATGACAGCTATCAAACTTCACACGTAACCTAATCTAATCTAAATTAACTCTGTTTACAAATAATCGAATAAATCGATTATACTGTTGCTTTTCTTACCCTTTACTTAACCTTTTTTTTGTAATATTATTTGACAGCTGTCAAACTTCACACTTAAAATTCTTTGTTTTAATATTTGACAGCTGTCACACTTCACAATTAACTATTTTTTGTTTTAATATTTGACAGCTGTCAAATTTCACACTTAACCTAAATTAATCCTGTTTACAAATAATCGAATAAAATCGATTATACTGTTGTTGTTTTTCTTACCCTTTACTTAACCTTTTTTTTGTTTTAATATTAGACAGCTGTCAAACTTCACACTTAACCTTTTTTTTGTTTTAATATTTGACAGCTGTCAAACTTCACACTTAACCTAATCTAACCTAAATTAATCCTGTTTACAAATAATCGAATAAATCGATTATACTGTTGTTGTTTTTCTTACCCTTTACTTAACCTTTTTTTCGTTTTAATATTTGACAACTGTCAAACTTCACACTTAACCTTTTTTGTTTTAATATTTGACAGCTGTCAAACTTCACACTTAAAATTCTTTGTTTTAATATTTAACAGCTGTCAAACTTCACATTTAATCTTTTTTTTTTGTTTTAATATTTGACCGCTATCAAACATCACAATTAAATTTTTTTTTAATATTTTTAATATTATTATTATTTAATAGTTTTAATACTTGACAGCTGTCAATCTTCACACTTAACCATTTTTTTTGTTTTAATATTTGACAGCTGTCAAATTTCTCACTTAATCTTTATTTTGTTTTAATATTTGACAGATCAAACTTCACACTTAACCTTTTTGTTTTGATTTAATATTTGACACCTGTCAAACTTCACATTTAACTTAATCTAACCTAAATTGGAGATTTAATCCGGAATGCTCGTCGCGAATAAAATTTTATTTCGCACACAAAAAAAAAATTCGCAATAAAATATCTAATTGTCATCAACGTTTTAGAATCAGAGGTTTGCAACACACGGCAATATATTCAGACAAAAGTAAACTGGTCTAGTTTATAAACTTAATAAATAACGCAGCCTGAATATATAAATATATTCAACCTTTCCGGAGCTCTATAATATTGCTGAGTCTTTTTAAGACTACCAAAATCTAATCTAATTTGTCTTATTATATCTTATCATGTTTAAACCTTTTGTGCTAGATAAGAAGAAAACATTTTTTTTAGTGATTAAAATCAATGCGAATCTGTTCCGATCGGAAAAGTGTGCAAAGATGAGATTCGCAAAAAATCTCGACTCGTCGAGGCACATTTAACGTTTTGCCTTTTTGTTGCAAATCCGCGTTCAGTGTATCTTGTTTATTCGCGACTTGGTTTCGCTCCGCGAGCGAATAAAAAATATTCCTCGAGGCGTGCAGTTACGCCAAAGTAAACAGGGAGACGGAGGAGGATAAAAGCGCATTGACCAAAGAAAAACTTAAACTTAACTAGCGACCGCGGAAGTTTCCGATGAAAGGAAAGCCACCGCACACAAAGCAGAAAGGGAACTCGAACTCGTGGCCGCTTAACCGCGAAGATTAAACTAATTTCAATTTGAAAGCCAAAAATAGAAACTCGCATCTAATTCGGTTTTTACATAAGTTTTTAATAACGGGACTATTTTTTTTCGTAATTATGTTGGTATTGATCGCTTACTCGAATTCGCTTACTCCTTTCGTGGATTTAATTAACGTTTTCGTCGTCGATGACCGAAGCACTTTATCGATTCCCGACGGGATACAACCTCCTCACCAACACCCTCTCACCTACATTGTCCATCTTACAAATTCCATGCAAAATAAAATATCACACATTTATATATTTGACAGCTGTCAAACTTGACATTTAATCTATTTAATCAGATTTTAATCTTTACATTTAATCCATTTAATCAGACAAGCTAAATTAATAATAAACCTAACCTAACAGCTGTCAAACTTCACACTTAAACTTTTTTTATATTTGACGGCTATCATACTTCATACTTAACCTTTTTTTGTTTTAATATTTGACAGCTATCAAACTTCACACTTAACCTTTTTTTTGTTTGTTTTAATATTTGACAGCTATCAAACTTCACACTTAATCCTTTTTTATTGTTTTAATATTTGACAGCTATCAAACTTTACACTTAATCTTTTTTCTTGTTTTAATATTTCCTAGATTTATACCTAATAAAAAACCTAAATTAATAATAAATTAATAATAAACCTAACCTAACAGCTGTTAAACTTCACACTTAATCCTTTTTTAAGATTTGACAGCTATCAAACTTCATACTTAACCTTTTTTTTATTATTTAACAGCTGTCAAACTTCACACTTAATCTTTTTGTTTTTTTTAATATTTGACAGTTATCAAACTTCACACTTAACCTTTTTGTTTGTTTTAATATTTGACAGCTATCAAACTTCACACTTAATCCTTTTTTATTGTTTTAATATTTGACAGCTATCAAACTTCACACTTAATCTTTTTGTTTTTTTTAATATTTCCTAAATTTATACCTAATAATAAACCAAAATTAATAATAAATTAATAATAAACCTAACCCAACAGCTGTTAAACTTCACACTTAATCCTTTTATAAGATTTGACAGCTATCAAACTTCATACTTAACCTTTTTTTTTGTTTTATTATTTGACAGCTGTCAAACTTCACACTTAATCTTTTTTTTTTAATATTTGACAGTTATCAAACTTCACACTTAACCTTTTTGTTTGTTTTAATATTTGACAGCTATCAAACTTCACAATTAACCTTTTTTTTGTTTTAATATTTCCTCAATATATACCTAATAATAAACCTTAATTAATGATAAATTAATAATAAACCTAACCTAACAGCTGTTAAACTTCACACTTAATCCTTTTTTAAGATATGATAGCTATCAAACTTCATACTTAACCTTTTTTTTGTTTTATTATTTGACAGCTGTCAAACTTCACACTTAATCTTTTTGTTTTTGTTTTAATATTTGACAGTTATCAAACTTCACACTTAACCTTTTTGTTTGTTTTAATATTTGACAGCCATCAAACTTCACAATTAACCTTTTTTTTGTTTTAATATTTCCTAAATATATACCTAATAATAAACCTAAATTAATAATAAATTAATAATAAACCTAACTTATCAGCTGTCAAACTTGACACTTAATCTTTTTTTGTAATATTTGACAGCTATCAAACTTCACACTTAGCCTTTTTGTTTGTTTTAATATTTGACAGCTATCAAACTTCACAGTTAATCTTTTTTTATTGTTTTACTATTTGACAACTATCAAACTTCACACTTAACATTTTTTTGTTTTTTAATATTCTCTAAATATATACCTAATAATAAACCTAAATTAATAATAAACCTAACCTAACAGCTGTCAAACTTCACACTTATTCTATTTTTTTAATATTTGACAGCTATCAAACTTAACACTTAACCTTTTCTTCTGTTTTAATATTTGACAGCTATCAAACTTCACGCTTAACCTTTTTGTTTGTTTTAATATTTGACAGATATCAAACTTCACACTTAACCTTTTCGTTTGTTTTAATATTTGACAGATATCAAACTTCACACTTAACCTTTTTGTTTGTTTTAATATTTGACAGATATCAAACTTCACACTTAATTTTTTTTATTGTTTTAATATTTGACAGCTATCAAACTTCACACTTCATTTTTTTTATGTTTTAATATGTTACAGCAATCAAACTTCACACTTAACCTTTTTTCTTGTTTTAATATTTCCTAAATTTATACCTAATAATAAACCTAAATTAATAACAAATTAGTAATAAACCTAACCTAACAGCTGCCAAACTTCACACTTAATCTTTTTTTTTTGTTTTAATATTTGACAGCTATCAATCTTCACACTTAACTTTTTTTGTTTGTTTCAATATTTGACAGCTATCAAACTTCACAATTAACCTTTTTTTTGTTTTAATATTTCCTAAATATATACCTAATAATAAACCTAAATTAATAATAAATTAATAATAAACCTAACCTAACAGCTGTCAAACTTTACACTTAATCTTCTTTTTTTTAATATTTGACAGCTGTCAAACTTCACACAACCTTTTTTTTGTTTTAATATGTGACAGCTGTCAAACTTCACACTTAATCTTTTTATTTCTTTAATATTTGATAGCTATCAAACTTCACACTTAACCTTTTTTTTGTTTTAATATTTCCTAAATATATACCTAATAATAAATCTAAATTAATAATAAATTAATAATAAACCCAACCTAACATCTGTCAAACTTCACACTTAATCTATTTTTGTTTTAATATTTGACAGCTATCAAACTTCATACTTAATATTTTTTTGTTATATTTGACAGCTGCCAAACTTCACACTTAATCTTTTTTTTTGTTTAAATATTTGACAGCTATCAAACTTAACCTTTCTTTAATATTTGACAGCTGTCAAACTTCACACTTAACCCAATCTAACCTAATTTAACCTTGTTTACAAATAATCGATTATGCTGTGGTTTATTATTTTTCTTACCTTTGGCAACAGGTGAGACGGCGATGAAGTTGACGAGGGCGGCGCCCGTGCCGTGGCCCATGAGGGTGACCCGCTCGGGGTCGCCGCCGAAGGCCGGCAGGTTTTCCCTGAGCCAGTGCAGACCCGCCACCAGGTCCATTAGGCCGAAGTTCCCCTGGGCGCTTCCCTTCGCGCCGGTCTTCAGGAAACCTGCAAGATGCGACACAAATTGCTACCTGTTAACTTAATGGACAGGATAAATTGTCTGCGGCGGGTCGTTTCTCCTCGGAATTCGGGAGGATTTGCTCTGATAGTCTGAGTGGATTTACTTTGGGAACTTAGCAGATTACACATAGATAATCAAAGTTAAATATATACTAGACAAAAACTAAACAGTCTAAACTAGAGATACTAAGTTAGGCCATTAAGACGAGATGGATAAGGAGTGAGAAGCAAGATAAGATCAAATAGACAAGTTTTGTCTGTCTAAGCCAGATAGCCTAAACTAGATATACTAAGTTAGGCCATTAAGACAAGATGGATAAGGTTTGAGAAACAAGACAAGATTAAATAGACAATTGTTGTCAGTCTAAGCTAGATAGCCTAAACTAGAGATACTAAGTTAGGCCATTAAGACGAGATGGATAAGGTTCGAGCAACAAGACAAGATTAAATAGACAAGTTTTGTCAGTCTAAGCCAGATAGCCTAAACTATATATACTAAGTTATGCCATAAAGACGAGATGGATAAGGTTTGTGAAACAAGACAAAATTAAATAGACAATTGTTGTCAGTCTAACAAAATAGCCTAAACTAGAGATACTAAGTTAGGTCAATAAGACCTGATGGATAAAGTTTGAAAAACATGACAAGGTTAAATAGATACTTATTGTCAGTCTAAGTTAGATAGCGTAAACTAGAGATACTAAGTTAGGCCATTAAGATGAGATGGATGAGGTTTGAGAAACAAGACAAGATTAAATAGATAATTGTTGCCAGTCTAAGCTAGATAGCTTATACTAGAGATACTATGTTAGATCATTAAGACAAGATGGAAATGATTTGAGAAATAGTTAAAAAGATTTAATAGTCAATTGTTGTCAGTCTAAGCTAGATAGCTTAATACGTTAACGCCAGCGTGTACCACCGGTGGTACACATTGCCCGCAAAGCTAAAACACAAAACCGAGCGCCGGCGTCAACGAGTTAAACTTGATATACTACGTGAGAGCATTACGACAAGATAGATAATGTTTGGCAAACAAGACAAAGGTAGGTGTATAGGGGATAAGATTGACAATTATTGTCAATTATTGTTAAATGTTGAGTAAATTGTTTGGTGATGAGTAATTAAAAATTCCATTTTCTGGAAATAAAAGAGGGTAAATATGGTGAGGAATGGGGGCATTCACGTATACCGGCAAAGAAAAAAAAATAACACGAGTCGCCAAGAATCTGCAAAAAGTCTTACGACGGGAAGAAAGAGGGCCGAACGTTTTGTTACAAGTCGGTTTTGTTTCCATGATGGATTTTTTAATAGTTTTTTTTTGCCCGTGTGCGAAAATAAAACGTTTTCAAAGCAAATATTTAACTTTCATCTACTTTCTTGTTGTTTCAGTCCATGTTTTCGCCCAACTATTTTTTTTTACTTTTGAGTCGCATTCGCCAAAGAAACTCGCAAACAAACAAACATTTCAGTTTCCACAACTCTCGGTCCACCTCGTGAATTATATAATTTTCCATCAAATATATCAACAGTTTTTTTCTGCAATTATTCAAAATAAAATGTGCACAAATTTTTTGGCAAATTCCACTGAATCCTAACTCTCATTTCATTTCCTCTCATACATAATTTATGAACACGACAAACTCTATGGGACTCACTGTTTTATGTACCCTCCTTAAATATTCAGTCTGAGAGGATTAGATTCCTGTTTCAACGTATTCCACTCTAAATTAACTCAAGAAAAATAGACAGCTATGCTGGCGACACCATATAAATCTCTATTGTTTGTATAATATTGTCTGTCTAGTCTTGTCTGTTTTGTCTTGTCTGTCTAGTCTTGTCTGTCTAGTCTTGTCTGTTTAGTCTTGTCTGTCTAGTCGAAGGCCTGAACAAAACTTCATACATTATAGCTAAGAACCTTCTCGATCGCGTCAGCTTTCAAACGAAAAAAACTGCATCAAAATCGGTCGATTCGTTTAGGAACTACAAGTCCATAAACAGCTACGGACAGACTGACAGAAAGACACGTATTTCCTACTTGACAAAATTAATCTGCAACCAATTTAACACAAATGGCTGTCTAATTCCGCACTATATACTAAATATTTTTTAACCGCGGCACAAAAAGAGGGGTATTATAAGTTTGACGTATCCGTCTATCAGTCTGTCAGTAGCTGTTTGTGGACTCGTAGTTCCTAAACGAATAGACCGATTTTGATGCGGTTTTTTTTTGTTTGAAAGCTGACGTGATCGAGAAGGTTCTTAGCTAGTCTAGTCTTGTCTGTCTAGCCTTGTCTGTCTACTCTTGCCTGTCTAGTCTTGTCTGTTTAGTCCTATCTGTCCAGGCTTGTTTATTCAGACATATATTTCTTGTTTGAATATTTATTATTATGTAAAGTAAGGGACGTAAATAGTATATGTAAATGAAGATTTAGTGTATATAGATGGCATAAAAAAGATAAAATAAGTCCATAAAATGAAAGCCGAGTGGATAAAGATAAAATCAATACGCATGCACAAGCGTGACGGATGAAAATTGTTCCAATAAATTTGTGACGGACGTTCGGGAAATGAAAAATAATAAATGTGCAAAAACATAAAACATGCAGAATAAATAGCACAATTAGTGACAATATATGTAGAAGCTTCAATTATCTTCAGATACACGACTAACAATGCGATTACATAGTTTCGTACTCGTTTAGATAATTTAGTTTACTAAATTTACATGTTGTTACTCACACAACAACTAGTGTAATAGTTGAGTGTGCTAATGCTCGCGGAATCTACTTTACATTTTCCGTTAGTTTCGAGATAATAAAACGAGTTGTAAATAAATAAACAAGTGCAGATGACAAGTTTTTCTTGTTGTAATATACGTGGGTGGTAATTTGCGTTTAAGCCGTTTCTGGTGCGGTTTATTGCGAAAAAAAAACCGTGCAGATTCTATCTGCGGACTTTTTTCAGCGCGCGCTCGCTGACACTTTTACGCGAGGGTGTAAACCTCGAGTGCATTTAGCCCTAAGCCCGCTAAATCATCGGTTTTATGCGCGTTGGAAAGTATAAATTCGCTAAACAGCGAAAATCGAATTAAAAAAAATTGCAAATGTTTGACGTCGCCAAATATTTGTGATACTGTTTAGCGAAATTTTTATTTCTCGAATGAAATTCATGTAATAAGTTTGTATGAACTACATTTGCGTCAAATTGGTTGCAGATTAATTGTGACATGTAGGAAATGGGCTGATGATTATCAAACGCCTGAACAGAACTGCATAAATTATAGCTAAGAACCTTCTCGATCACGTCAGCTTTCAAATAAAAAAAACCGCATCAAAATCGGTCTATTCGTATAAGAACTACGAGTCCATAAACAGGTATATACAGACTGACAGACAGATACGTCAAACTTATAATACCCCTCTTTTTGTGCAGCGGTTAAAAAATGAAATTTACTGAATCGTGTGGAACTAGACAAACATGTGAGTCAAATTGGTTGCAATTTAATTGTATCAAGTAGGAAATGGGCTGATAATCATCAAACGCCTGGACAGAACTTCATAAATTATAGCTTAGAACCTTCTCGCTTACGTCGGATTTGAAACTAAAAAAACCGCATCAAAATCGGTCTATTCGTTTAACAAGTACGAGTCCATAATCAGCTAAGGACAGACTGACAGACGGATATGTCAAACTTATAATACCCCTCTTTTTATGCCACGGTTTAAATATTTTTAGTGTGTAGTGCGGAACAAGACAAACATTTGTGTCAAATTGGTTGCAGATTAATTGTGTTATGTAGGAAATGAGCTGATGATCATCGAATGCCTGAGTTAACGCCATAAATTATAGCTAAGAACCTTCTCGATCAGGTCAGTTTTCAAACAATACAAACCGCATAAAAATCGGCCTATTCGTTTAGGAACTACGAGTCCATAAACAGCTACGGACAGACTGACAGACATATATGTCAAACCTAAAATACCACTCTTTTTGTGCCGCGGTTAAAAAATATTTAGTGTATAGTGCGGAACTAGACAAACATTTATGTTAAATTGTTTGCAGATTAATATTGTCAAGTAAGAAATACGTAACTTTCTGTCAGTCTGTCCGTAGCTGTTTATGGACTCGTAGTTCCTAAACGAATCGACCGATTTTGATGCGGTTTTTTTTTGTGGAACCTAACGAGGTCGAGAAGGTTCTTAGCTATAATTTATGAAGTTCTGTTCAGAAGTTCGGTGATCACCAAACGCCTGAACATATCTTCATAAATTATAGGCAAGAACCTTCTCGATCGCGTCAGCTTTCAAACAAAAAAAAACGCATCAAAATCGGTCTATTCGTTTAGGAACTACGTGTCCATAAACAGCCACGGACAGACTGACAGACAGATCCGTCAAACTTATAATACCCCTCTTTCTGTGTCGCTATTAAAAAACGTATAGTGTGTAGTGTAGAACTAGACAAACATTTGGATCAAATTGGTTGCAGATTATTTTTGGCAAGTAAGAAATACGTGTCTTTCTGCCAGTCTGTCCGTAGCTGTTTATGAACTCGTAGTTCATAAACGAATCGACCGATTTTGATGCGGTTTTTTTTGTTTAAAAGTTGACGCGATCGAGAAGGTTCTTAGATATAATTTATGAAGTTCTGTTCAGACGTTCGGTGATCACCAAACGCCTGAACAGATCTTCATAAATTATAGGCAAGAACCTTCTCGATCGCGTCAGCTTTCAAACAAAAAAATCCGCATCAAAATCGGTCTATTCGTTTAGGAACTACGTGTCCATAAACAGCCACGGACAGACTGACAGACAGATTCGTCAAACTTATAATACCCCTTCTTCTGTGTCGCAATTAAAAAGTGTGTAGTGTAGAACTAGACAAATATTTGGGTCAAATTGGTTGCAGATTAATTTTGTTAAGTAAGAAATACGTACCTTTCTGTCAGTCTGTCCGTAGCTGTTTATGGACTCGTAGTTCCTAAACGAATCGACCGATTTTGATGCGGTTTTTTTTGTTTGAAAGCTGACGCGATCGAGAAGGTTCTTAGCTATAATTTATGAAGATCTGTTCAGACGTTCGATGATCATCAAACGCCTGAACAGATCTTCATAAATTATAGCCAAGAACCTTGTCGATCACGTCAGCTTTCAAACAAAATAAACCGCATCAAAATCGGTCTATTGGTTTAGGAACTATGTGTCCATAAACAGCCACGGACAGACTGACAGACAGATTCGTAAAACTTATAATACCCCTCTGTTTGTGTCGCTATTAAAGAATGTATAGTGTGTAGTGTAGAAGTAGACAAATATTTGGGTCTAATTGGTTGCAGATTAATTTTGTCAAGTAAGAAATACGTACCTTTCTGTCAGTCTGTCCGTAGTTGTTTGTGGACTCGTAGTTCCTAAACGAATCGACCGATTTTGATGCGGTTTTTTTTGTTTAAAAGCTGACGCGATCGAGAAGGTTCATAGCTATAATTTATGATGTTCTGTTCAGACGTTCGATGATCATCAAACGCCTGAACAGATCTTCATAAATTATGGCCAAGAACCTTCTCGATCACGTCAGATTTCAAACAAAAAAAGCCGCATCAAAATCGGTCTATTCGTTTAGGAACTACGTGTCCATAAACAGCCACGGACAGACTGATAGACAGATTCGTCAAACTTATTATACCCCTCTTTCTGTATCGCTATTAAAAAATGTATAGTGTGTAGTGTAGAACTAGACAAACATTTGGGTCAAATTGGTTGCAGATTAATTTTATTAAGTAAGAAATACGTACCTTTCTGTCAGTCTGTCCGTAGCTGTTTATGGACTCGTAGTTCCTAAACGAATCGACCGATTGTGATGCGGTTTTTTTTGTTTGAAAGCTGACGCGATCGAGAAGGTTCTTAGCTATAATTTATGAGGATCTGTTCAGACGTTCGATGATCATCAAACGCCTGAACAGATCTTCATAAATTATAGCCAAGAACCTTGTCGATCACGTCAGCTTTCAAACAAAATAAACCGCATCTAAATCGGTCTATTGGTTTAGGAACTATGTGTCCATAAACAGCCACGGACAGACTGACAGACAGAGTCGTAAAACTTATAATACCCCTCTGTTTGTGTCGCTATTAAAGAATGTATAGTGTGTAGTGTAGAAGTAGACAAATATTTGGGTCTAATTGGTTGCAGATTAATTTTGTCAAGTAAGAAATACGTACCTTTCTGTCAGTCTGTCCGTAGTTGTTTGTGGACTCGTAGTTCCTAAACGAATCGACCAATTTTGATGCGGTTTTTTTTGTTTAAAAGCTGACGCGATCGAGAAGGTTCATAGCTATAATTTATGAAGTTCTGTTCAGACGTTCGATGATCATCAAACGCCTGAACAGATCTTCATAAATTATGGCCAAGAACCTTCTCGATCACGTCAGATTTCAAACAAAAAAAAGCCGCATCAAAATCGGTCTATTCGTTTAGGAACTACGTGTCCATAAACAGCCACGGACAGACTGACAGACAGATTCGTCAAACTTATAATACCCCTCTTTCTGTGTCGCTATTAAAAAATGTATAGTGTGTAGTGTAGAACTAGACAAACATTTGGGTCAAATTGGTTGCAGATTAATTTTGTTAAGTGAGAAATACGTACCTTTCTGTCAGTCTGTCCGTAGCTGTTTGTGGACTCGTAGTTCCTAAACGAATCGACCGATTTTGATGCGGTTTTTTTTGTTTGAAAGCTGACGCGATCGAGAACGTTCTTATATATAATTTATGAAGTTCTGTTCAGACGTTCGATGATCATCAAACGCGTGAACCAAGATGCCAATGATATGGCGAAGAATCTTCTCGATCACGTCAGATTTCAAACAAAAAAAAAACGCATCAAAATCGGTCGATTCGTATAAGAGCTACGATGCCATAAACATACACAAATACAGACAGACGGACAGACAGACACGTTAAACTTACAACACCACTCTTTTTGTGTCGGGGATTAAAAATAAACATATTCTGCAAACTGTATTTCCAAGTTTAGTTAGTAATACAAGATTATTACTTGATTCCCAGCTGATTAGTAAATTAATGCAGATACAGTCATCAAATTTGATGCTGTAACAGTTAATGAAATCATCTATGAGAGGGAGACATTCGGAATGTGGGGAGATATTTAACTTATTGTTTTGGATGTATGAATGAAGGGTGTGTTTTCGCGAAGGGAATCTATTAATTTAGCTCGAGTTTCTAATTAAGTTAGGCGGTTGAACGTCGAGACAAATGTTCCGTAATAAAACGCGTTTTTCGTTCGGAAAAAAAATTATAAATTAGAATTTCCCTCAAGACGCATAAATTTCCGACAACAAATTCGCAAACAAACAAAAATTACAACAACCGTTGTATTTGTTGGGAATTTAATGGGAAAAATGTGCCGTCGGTGATTAATTTAATTGGGATTTGTGTTGGTTATGCGAGCTGAAGTCGAGTGAAACTTGATTTACAAACGGTATTGTGCGCAAATTCGCAGAAAATCAAAAGACACTCGTTAATAACAAACTCCCCCTCATCATTCAAGCTGTGGATTAATGAAACGGAATATTACTCCTTCTTTTTGTCACGCGACGCGAAATTAGTTTGTTTCGAGTTTAAACTGGATTAGAGCGAGGAATGTGTGCGATCTGGCGGAGGAAACGAAGAAATGTTTAAATATTGACTGAGAGCTCTGCAGCGGTGATTAGTTCAATCGGATGGAAAACACGATCCGAGGAACTGAGAGCGCTTTTCGACAGGTTTTTCTCGAGAATTTTCCCCCCTTTCATCTACTAATTGTCTTACAAGGTGCTTTTTTATTCGCTACATCTTCCTCATCCATCTTCAAATTCATTTTAACACCGACACGAATTATTAAATAAAAACAACGCAAACTATTTTCTCTTGTGACCTTGAAATATATTGAATATAAACTTGCACTACACAAGACAGATTAGAGAGACGGCTAGACAGACAAGATTAGCCAGGCAAGACTATACAGACAAGGCTAGACATACTAGGCAGCTAAGACTAGACAGACAAGACAAAACTATTGATATTTAAGAAATGATTAGTTCTTGCAGAATAAGAAAGCAAATTTAATTAGAACTGAGATTGGCAAATTTGTCGTTGTAATAGTATTTTATGATACAAGTGTGTGAAGAAAAGCTTTTGTGCATGAGTTGCGAAGTTTTGCGAACTTCGCAACTCACGCACAAAAGCCTTTCACACATAAACAGCTACGGACAGACTGACAGACAGATACGTCAAACTTATAATGCCCCTTTTTTGTGTCGCGGTTAAGACAAGGTTAGTGCGGAACTAGACAAATATTTGTGTTAAATTGGTTGCAGATTAATTGTGTCAAGTACTGACCTCAAACCCAGCCTGGGATTACATAGCCCTCGCACGTGGGGCTACATAAACCTCACACGTTCATCTTTGGAAAACCGGAAGTGGGAAACAGGAAACGGACGTCGAAAACGGAATTTAAATATAAAGTCGAAACAGGAAAGGTCTTAGGTCTTAAGGTCTTAAGGTCAATGGAGGTGAAGGGCCTAAAAGGAACTATCTTGCCCTACTTCGATGTAATGAAGGTTAACCTGGATTTAATCTAGATTAGATTATAGTTAGGTGATATTATATTAGAGCCAGATAAATTCAGACTGAGAGGCCGAAACTTCTTGATTCAAAATAAGAAAAAATAATTCAATTTCAGAAAATTCACGTCTATGTTTTTTGTATAGTGACGCGAGTTGTTGCCATAGTAACAACAAACAGAAATCGTTTAATAATGAAACTCCATTTGATTTACATTGGTCTTTTACGCACGATTTCAATACTTTTACACACGATTATAATATCTTCACGTATGACACATTATTCTCTTCAGATATGTATCACGAGCATTTTGTTGCTGAAAATACGCCAATTATTTCCTAAATTAAACGCTAAAATCTGAAAAAACTTCACCTACGCGTACTAACTCCCACATAGTGCGGCCATCTAGACGCGATACATCAATCTCTTCAGCGAAGTTTCGAGAACATTTTGTTGCAAATTTTGCGTAAATCCGCTGAATATTTCCCGAATTATACGCGAAAATCTGCGAAAACAACCCAGCAATCGGCTTGGTATTAGCTAGATCTAAGTTCATCGATGCGCACTAACTCCTACATAGTGGAACTAACTACATGTGACACATTATTCTCTTCAGATATGTTTGACGAGCATTCTGTTGTAATTTTCATGAAAATCCGCCAATTATTTCCTAAAATAAACGCGAAAGCCCGAAAAAATTTCACCGACGCGTACTAACTCCCACATAGTGTTACTATTTAAATGCTGTACATCAATCTCTTTAGCGAAGTTTCGAGAACATTTTGTTGTAAATTTTGCGAAAATCCGCTGTATATTTCCTGAATTATACGCGAAAATCTGCGAAAACAACCCAACAATCGGCTTGTATTAGCTAGTTCTAAGTTCATCGATGCGCACTAACTCCCACATAGTGGAACTAACTACATGTGACACATCATTCTCTTCAGATATGTTTCACGAGCATTCTGTTGTAATTTCCCTGAAAATCCGCCAATTATTTCCTAAAATAAACGCGAAAATCCGAAAAAACTTCACCTACGCGTACTAACTCCCACATAGTGCTACTATCTAGATGCTGTACATCAATCTCTTCAGCAAAGTTTCGAGAAAATTTTGTTGCAAATTTTGCGTAAATCCGCTGAATATTTCCCGAATTATACGCGAAAATCTGAGAAAACAACCCAACAATCGGCTTGTATTAGCTAGTTCTAAGTTCATCGATGCGCACTAACTCCCACATAGTGTAACTAACTACATGTGACACATCATTCTCTTCAGATATATTTCACGAGCAGTCTGTTGTAATTTTCCTGAAAATCCGCCAATTATTTCCTAAAATAAACGCGAAAATCCGAAAAAAATTCATGGACGCGTACTAACTCCCACATAGTGCGACTATCTAGATTATGTACATCAATCTCTTCAGCGAAGTTTCGTGAACATTTTGTTGCAAATTTTGCGAAAATCCGCTGAATATTTCCTGAATTAAACGCGAAAATCTGCGAAAACAGCCGAAAATTGGCTTGTATTACTTAGTACTAACTTCATCGGTGCGCACTAACTCCCACATATTGTAACTAATTACACGTGATACATTATTCTCTTCAGATATGTTTTACGAGCATTTCGTTGCAATTTTCCTAAAAATCCGCCAATTATTTCCTAAAATAAACGCGAAAATCCGAAAAAACTTCACTAACGCGTACTAGCTCCCACATAGTGCTGCTATCTAGATGCGACACATCAATCTCTACAGCGAAATTTCGAGAATATTTTGTTGCAAATTTTGCGAATATCCGCTGAATATTTCCCGAATTATACGCAAAAATCTGCGAAAACATCCCAACAATCGGCTTGTATTAGCTAGTTTTAAGTTCATCGATGCGCACTAACTTCCACATAGTGGAACTAACTACATGTGACACATCATTCTCTTCAGATATGTTTCACGAGCATTTTGTTGCAATCTTCCTGAAAATCCGCCAATTATTTCCAAAAATAAACACGAAAATCCAAAAAAACTTCACCTACGCGTACTAACTCCCACATAGTGCGGCTATCTAGACGCGATACATCAATCTCTTGAGCGAAATTTTGAGAATGTTTTGTTGCAAATTTTGCAAAAATCCGCTGTATATTTCCTGAATTATACGCGAAAATCTGCGAAAACAACCCAACAATCGGCTTGTATTAGCTAGTTCTAAGTTCATCAATGCGCACTAACTCCCACATAGTGGAACTAACTACATGTGACACATCATTCTCTTCAGATATGTTTCACGAGCATTCTGTTGTAATTTTCCTGAAAATCCGCCAATTATTTCCTAAAATAAACGCGAAAATCCGAAAAAAACTTCATCTACGCGTACTAACTCCCACATAGTGCTACTATCTAGATGCTGTACATCAATCTCTTCAGCGAAGTTTCAAGAATATTTTGTTGTAAATTTTGCGAAAATCCGCTCAATATTTCCTGAATTAAACGCGAAAATCTGCGAAAACAGCCGAAAATTGGCTTGTATTACTGAGTATTAACTTCATCTATACGCACTAACTCCCACATAGTGGAACTAATTACATGTAACACATCATTCTCTTCAGATATGTTTCACGAGCATTTTGTTGCAATCTTCCTGAAAATTCGCCAATTATTTCCTAAAATAAACGCGAAAATACGAAAAAACTTCACCTAGGCGTACTAACTCCCACATAGTGCGGCTATCTAGACGCGATACATCAATCTCTTCAGCGAAGTTTCGAGAACATTTTGTTGCAAATTTTGCGTAAATCTGCTGAATATTTCCCGAATTATACGCAAAAATCTGCGAAAACAACCCAACAATCGGTTTGTATTAGCTAGTTCTAAGTTCATCGATGCGCACTAACTCCCACATAGTGGAACTAACTACATGTGACACATCATTCTCTTCAGATATGTTTCACGAGCATTTTGTTGCAATCTTCCTGAAAATCCGCCAATCATTTCCTAAAATAAACACGAAAATCCAAAAAAACTTCACCTACGAGTAATAACTCCCACATAGTGCGGCTATCTAGACGCGATACATCAATCTCTTCAGCGAAATTTTGAGAATGTTTTGTTGCAAATTTTGCAAAAATCCGCTTTATATTTCCTGAATTATACGCGAAAATCTGCGAAAACAACCCAACAATCGGCTTGTATTAGCTAGTTCTAAGTTCATCGAAGCGCACTAACTCACACATAGTGGAACTAACTACATGTGACACATTATTCTCTTCAGATATGTTTTACGAGCATTTTGTTGCAATTTTCCTAAAAATCCGCCAATTATTTCCTAAAATAAACGCGAAAAACCGAAAAAATTTCACCTACGCATACTAACTTCCACATAGTGCTACTATCTAGATGCTATACATCAATCTCTTCAGCAAAATTTTGAGAATGTTTTGTTGCAAATTTTGCGAAAATCCGCTGTATATTTCCTGAATTATACGCGAAAATTTGCGAAAACAACTCAACAATCGGGTGTTAGCTAGTTCTAAGTTCATCGATGCGCACTAACTCCCACATAGTGGAACTAACTAGATGTGACACATCTTTCTCTTCAAATATGTTTCACGAGCATTTTGTTGCAATCTTTCTGTTAATTAAACGCTAAAATCTGAAAAAACTTCACCTACGCGTACTAACTCCCACATAGTGCGGCTATCTAGACGCGATACATCAATTTCTTCAACGAAGTTTCGAGAACATTTTGTTGCAAATTTTGCGTAAATCCGATGAATATTTCCCGAATTATACGCGAAAATCTGCGAAAACAACCCAACAATCGGCTTGTATTAGCTAGTTCTAAGTTCATCGATGCGCACTAACTCCCACATAGTGAAACTAACTACATGTGACACATTATTCTCTTTAGATATGTTTCACGAGCATTTTGTTGCAATTTTCCTGAAAATCCGTCAATTATTTCCTAAAATAAACCCGAAAATCCGACAAACATTCACCGACGCGTACTATGTCCCACATAGTGCTACTATCTAGATGCTGTACATCAATCTCTTTAGCGAAGTTTCGAGAACATTTTGTTGCAAACTTTGTGTAAATCCGCTGAATATTTCCCGAAATATACGCGAAAATCTGCAAAAACAACCCAACAATCGGTTTGTATTAGCTAGTTCTAAGTTCATCGATGCGCACTAACTCCCACATAGTTGTACTAACTACATGTGACATATCATTCTCTTCAAATATATTTCGCGAGCATTTTGTTGCAATTTTCCTGAAAATCCGACAATTATTTCCTAAAATAAACGCGAAAATCCGAAAAAACTTCGCCGACGCGTACTAACTCCTACACAGTGCTATTACCTAGATACTGTACATCAATCTCTTCAGCGACGTTTCGAGAAAATTTTGTTGCAAATTTTGCGAAAATCCGCTGAATATTTCCTGAATTAAACAGGAAAATCTGCGAAAACAGCCGAAAATTGGCTTGTATTACTGAGTACTAACTTCATCTATGCGCACTAACTCCCATATATTAGAACTAACTACGTGTAACACATTATTCTCTTCAGATATGTTTTACGAGCATTTTCTTGCAATTTTTCTAAAAATCCGTCAATTATTTCCTAAAATAAACGCGAAAATCCGAAAAATATTCACCTTCGCGTACTAACTCCCACATAGTGCGGCTATCTAGACGCGATACATCAATCTCTTCAGTGAAATTTCGAGAATATTTTGTTGCAAATTTTGCGAATATCCGCTGAATATTTCCCGAATTATACGCAAAAATCTGCGAAAACAACCCAACAATTGGTTTGTATTAGCTAGTTCTAAGTTCATCGATGCGCACTAACTCCCACATAGTGGAACTAACTACATGTGACACATCATTCTCTTCAGATATGTTTCACGAGCATTTTGTTGCAATCTTCTTGAAAATCCGCCAATTATTTCCTAAAATAAACGCGGAAATCCGAAAAAACTTCACCGACGCGTACTAACTCCCACATAATGCGGCTATCTAGACGCGATACATCAATCTCTTCAGCGAAGTTTTGAGAACATTTTGTTGCAAATTTTGCGAAAATCCGCTGAATATTTCCTGAATTAAACGCGAAAATCTGCGAAAGCAGCCGAAAATTGGCTTGTATTACTGAGTTCCAACTTCATCGATGCGCACTAACTCCCATATATTGGAACTAACTACATGTGACACATTATTCTCTTTAGATATGTATTAAGAGCATTTTCTTGCAATTTTGGATACTTTTACACACGATTATAATAATGACATCCTTCACATACAATAACGTATTTATAAATGTGTTCATTTTTATGCCCGAGTAGATAAAAATAATTTCGCGAATCCTTCTGTGCGATACTCCCCCGGCCGTTAATATTGTCTTTGTTGCGGTATGCGCAAAACCGCACAAAAAAATGCATCCCTACACCGCGTTTTATTTCGCGGAATAATATTCGCACAAAGAACCGAATATGCATATCAAAGACAACCGCGAAAGAAGCGGACGAGAAAACCGCGTACAAATTGCGATTCGGTATTTAATAATAATTTTTCGCACGGAATCGACGCACGGGTCGTTAGGTCGGAGGAAAATTCGCGAGTGCCAGCTGAAACCGGCTCCGTTTACGGGACGCCGATGCCATTCCAACCGGAAAACCGAGATAACTTTATACTCACCTATCTAGTCTGTCTATAATCTACACTACATACTGAGCCGAACGATCCTATCCATCACAATTTATCTACTCTTTCTTCCTCACACCACAATAAACACACAAACCAAGTCTTATCTGTCTAGTTTTATCTGTCTATTCTTACCTATTTAGTCTTGCCTATCTAGTCTTGTATAGTATATACAATAGAATATCTAGTATGTATAGTCTTATTTGTCTAGTCTTGTCTGAAAATAATATATTATTTTATATGTAGTCAGCTACAATTTGATTGTGTAAAATTTGTTAGGTATTCGTCTTGGGGTTGTTTCCGCTTGGGGCGGTTTGGTGCGGAAATTGATCGATATAATTCGGGAGAGTGTAGGTTGAATTAGTTTTGATATCTATTTCATATGTGAGTGAGTCTGGAGAAAGCGTGCGGGATAAAAATAGAAATCCAGTTAGGGAGCAGAGAATTGAAACTATTAATAATAAACCTGTGAGAAATAAGGCGGAGGTTCTCGAACGTCTGTATTTTTTTTTTTTCTGGAGGAAAACTTCTTTAGACGCAACTCGGGTCTTTTTCCAATCCGAAATGACGTTAAAAAGTTATATCTACATATATGTCGCTCTTTAATAGACGTTATTACATAGCGCCACATTGAAATCTGAAGTTTTGAAAAACAAAATTTGAAATAAAATTTTGAAAATTGAAATCTCATTTGTAACTGAAGGAAACAGTGATAATTAAATCAAAATATTCGTTGAGCTTTGGATGTATAAACATACATATTCAATAGGTCGAACATATCTATATCTACTCAAACACCAAAATGAACACATTAATAAATACATTATTGTATGTGAAGGATTTACGCGAAATTTACAGCGAAATGTTCTTGAAACTTGAATGAAAAGAACCATATATCGCATGTAGACAGATGTGCTGTATGCGCGTTACTACGTATCGATGAAGATACTACTTAGTAACACAAGTCAATTTTCGGCTGTTTCCGCAGATTTTCGCGTATAATTCAGGAAATATTCAGCGGATTTTCTCAAAATTTGCAACAAAATGTTCTCGAAACTTCGCTGAAGAGATTGATGTATCGCGTCTAGATAGCCGCACTATGTGGGAGTTAGTACGCGTCGGTGAAGTTTTTTCGGATTTTCGCGTTAATTTTAGGAAATAATTCACGGATTTTCAGGAAAATTGCAACAAAATGCTCGTGATACATATCTGAAGAGAATAATGTGTCGCATGTAGTTAGTTCCACTATGTGGGAGTTAGCGCGCATAGATGAACTTAGAACTAGCTAATACAAGGCGATTGTTGGGTTGTTTTCGCAGACTTTTGCGTATAATTCAGGAAATATTCAGCGGATTTTCGCGAAATTTGCAACAAAATATTCTCAAAACATCACTGAAGAGTTTGGTGTATCGCATCTAGATAGTCGCACTATGTGGGGGTTAGTACGCGTCGGTGAAATTTTTTCGGACTTTCACATTTATTTTAGGAAATAATTGGCGGATTTTTAGGAAAATTGCAACAAAATGCTCCTTAAACAAATCTGAAAAGAATAATGTGTCACATGTAGTTAGTTTCATTATGTGGGAGTTAGTGCGCATCGATGAAGTTAGTACTCAGTAATACAAGCCAATTTTCGGCTGTTTTCGCAGATTTTCTCGTTTAATTTAGGAAATATTCAGCTGACTTTCGCAAAACTTACAACAAAATGTTCTCGAAACTTCGCTGAAGAGATTGCTGTACAGCATCTAGATAGTCGCACTATGTGGCAGTTAGTACGCGTAAGTGAAGTTTTTTCGGATTTTCGCGTTTATTTTAGGTAATAATTGACGGATTTTCAGGAAAATTGCTACAAAATGTTCGCTAAACATATCTGAAGAAAATAATGTGTCACATGTAGTTAGTTCCACTATGTGGGAGTTAGTGCGCATCGATGAACTTAGAACTAGCTAATACAAGCCGAATGTTGGGTTGTTCTCGCAGATTTTTGCAAACAATTCAGGAAATATACAGCGGATTTTCGCAAAATTTGCAACAAAATGTTCTCAAAATTTCGCTGAAGAGATTGATATATCGCATCTAGATATGCGCACTATGTGGGAGTTAGTACGCGTCGGTGAAGTTTTTTCGGATTTTCGCGTTTAATTTAGGAAATAATTGGCGGATTTTCAGGAAGATTGCAACAAAATGCTCGTGAAACATATCTGAAGAGAATGATGTGTCACATGTAGTTAGTTCCTCTATTTGTGAGTTAGTGCGCATCGATGAACTTAGAACTAGCTAATACAAGACGATTGTTGGGTTGTTTTCGCAGATTTTCGCGTATAATTCAGGAGATATTAAGCGGATTTTCGCGAAATTTGCAACAAAATATTCTCGAAACATCACTGAAGAGTTTGGTGTATCGCATTTAAATATTCGCACTATGTGGGAGTTAGTAGGCGTCGGTAAAGTTTTCTCGGATTATCACGTTTATTTTAGGAAATAATTGGCGGATTTTTAGGAAAATTGCAACAAAATGCTCGTGAAACATATCTGAAGAGAATGATGAGTCACATGTAGTTAGTTCCACTATGTGGGAGTTAGTGCGCATCGATGAACTTAGAACTAGCTAATACAAGCCGATTGTTGGGTTGTTTTCGCAGATTTTTGCGTATAATTCAGGAAATATTCAGCGGATTTTCGCGAAATTTGCAGTAAAATATTCTCGAAACTTCACTGAAGAGTTTGGTGTAAACTCATTCCGCTAGGTTTATTCCTCTTTAAGATATCGCTGTAAATATAACAAGATGTTTTTAGGTGGTTGAAAATAGTATCGTTTTTTTCAATTTTCAGACTTATTGTAAACTAAATAGCATAATGATATATATTAGCGTAATCTATGTAAAATTCTGCGTGTTTTGATATATAATACGTTAAAATTGGAGAGGTGTTGAAAATCGCGATTTTTTTAAAGTATATACCTACCCCCTTCTTCAAAATCACAAATTTTGACGTGTCATGGATGTTGACATATAATACATCAAAAGACGCGCAATTTTTTATAGAACAAACAACCAATACTCTTTTCTATGTTGGGAAACGTAGGCCGAAAATTGTCGATTTTAAGATCTCGTAAAATAACGTACTTTCGGATTTTTGCCCGAAACTTTTAGCAACATGTTCTAAATCGCCTGAATCTTTTTACAAATCATTCTAAATTAAATGCAGTTTGAAACTATGTATTATACCTGCAGTTGCATGGAGAAATAAAACTAGCAAATTTGCTATAAAACGATTCGAACAATTTTTGAGAGACACGAAACTTTAATCTCGATTTTACACATTCGGTCGGATATAATAAGATTTGAAAATTGTTACGAGGGCCGGATAAAATCAAATTGAAGGGTGGATCCGGCCCGCGGGCTCGAGAAAATTGAAATCAAAGTTTCAAGTCTCTCGAAAATTGATGGAATCGTTTTATAGACATTTTAAGAGGATTATTCGCCTTGAAATCTGCAAGTATTATAAACAGTTTTAATCGAAATTTAATTTAGAATAATTTAGAAAAAGATTCAGGCAATTTAGATTGTTTTGGAAAAAGTTGCAGACAAAAAACTGATAGTTGGCTATTATGTGCGTTTGTATAACCGCCTATTTCAGGCTTACGTTTAACAAAAAAAAAAAAATTATTTCTTCTTTGTTCTATACAAAATTTCCCGTCTTTTGATGTATTACATGTCGATATCCATGACATTTCAAAATTCGCGATTTTGAAGAAGGCAACACCACCCCCTTCTTTCAGGCTTTGAAAAATTCGGATTTTTGCCCGAAACTTTTTGCAATATGTTCTAAATTGCCTGAATTTTTTTGCAAATCAATCTAAATTAAATGCAGATTTAAATTATCTATTATACGTGCAGTTGCAAGGAGAAATAATCCTTGCAAATTTGCTATAAAACGATTCGATCAATTTTTGAGAGACACGAAACTTTGATCTCGATTTTACAGATTCGCTCAGGTTTAATAAGATTTGAAAATTGTCACGAGGGCCGGATAAAATCAAATTGAAGGGTGGATCCGGCCCGCGGGCTCGAAAAAATTGAAATCAAAGTTTCGAGTCTCTCGAAAATTGATGGGATCGTTTTACAAACAATTTAAGAGGATTATTCGAATTGAAATCGGCAAGTATTATATATAGTTTTAATCGAAATGTAATTTAGAATAATTTAGAAAAAGATTTAGGTAATTCAGATTGTTTTGGAAAAAGTTGGCAAAAAGTTGGCAAAAAACCGAAAGTCGGCTATTATGCGAGTTTGTATAAGCGCCTATTTCAGGCTTATTTCTTCTTTGTTCTATACAAAATTTCGTGTCTTTTGATGTATTGTTTGTCGATATCCATGAAATTTCAAAATTCGCGATTTTGAAGAAGGCACCCACCCACCCCCCTTCTTGAAGCCTTAAAAAAATTGTAATTTTTACCGAAACTTCTTGTAAGATGTTCTAAATTGCCTGAATCTATCTACAAATCGTTCTAAATTAAATGCAGATTTTAATTATGTATTATACCTGCAGTTGCAAGGAGATATAAACCTCGCAAATTCTCTATAAAACATTTCGATTAATTTTTGAGAGACACGAAACTTTGATCTCGATTTTACAGATTCGGTCAGGTATAATAAGATTTGAAAATGTTTGCGAGGGCCGGATAAAATCAAATTGGAAGGTGGATCCAGCCCGCGGACTCGAGAAAATTGTAATCAAAGTTTCGAGTCTCTCGAAAATTGATGGAACCGTTTTATAGACAATTTAAGAGGATTATTCGAATTGAAATCTGCAAGTATTATATATATAGTTTTAATCGAAATTTAATTTAGAATAATTTAGAAAAACATTCAGGCAATTTAGATTGTTTTGGAAAAAGTTGCATGCAAAAAACCGAAAGTCGGGTATTTTGCGCGTTTGTATAACCGTCTATTGCAGGCTTAACTTTAACAAAAAAAAAAACAGATTATTTGATCTTTGTTCTGTAAAAAATTTCGCGTCTTTTGATGTATTATATGTCGATATCCAAGACGTTTCAAAATTTGCTATTTTGAAGAAGGCACCACCCCCTTCTTGCAGGCTTTAAAAAATTCGGATTTTTGCCCGAAACTTTTTGCAATATGTTCTAAATTGCCTGAATCTTTTTGCAAATCATTCTAAATTCAATGCAGATTTAAATTATCTATTATACGTGCAGTTGCAAGGAGAAATAAACCTTGCAAATTTGCTATAAAACGATTCGATCAATTTTTGAGAGACCCGAAACTTAAATCTCGATTTTACAGATTCGGTCGGGTTTAATAAGATTTGAAAATTATTACTACGAGGGCCCGATAAAATCATATTGAAGTGTGGATCCGGCCCACGGGCTCGAGAAAATCGAAATCAAAGTTTCGAGTCATTCGAAAATTGATGGAATCGTTTTCTAAACAATTTAAGAGGATTATTCGCCTTGAAATCTGCAAGTATTATATATAGTTTTAATCGAAATTTAATTTAGAATATTTTAGAAAAAGATTCAGGCAATTTAGATTGTTTTGGAAAAAGTTGCAGGCAAAAAACCGAAACTCGGCTATTATGCGCGTTTGTATAACCGCCTATCGCAGGCTTAAATTTAACAAAAAAAAAAAAAAAAAAACAGATTATTTGATCTTTGTTCTGTACAAAATTTCGCGTCTTTTGATGTATTACATGTCCATATCCATGACATTTCAAAATTCGCGATTTTGAAGAAGGCACCACCCCCTTCTTACAGGCTTTAAAAAATTCGGATTTTTACCCGAAACTTTTTGCAAAATGTTCTAAATTGCCTGAATCTTTTTACAAATCAATCTAAATTAAATGCAGATTTAAATTATGTATTATACATGCAGTTGCAAGGAGAAATAAACCTCGCAAATTTGCTATAAAACGATTCGATCAATTTTTGAGAGACACGAAACTTTGATCTCGATTTTACAGATTCGCTCGGGTTTATTAAGCTTTGAAAATTGTCACGAGGGCCGGATAAAATCAAATTGAAGGTTGGATCCGGCCCGCGGGCTCGAGAAAATTGAAATCAAAGTTTCGAGTCTCTCGAAAATTGATGGGATCGTTTTACAAACAATTTAAGAGGATTATTCGAATTGAAATCGGCAAGTATTATATATAGTTTTAATCGAAATTTAATTTAGAATAATTTAGAAAAAGATTTAGGTCAGGGGTTCCCAACCTGTGGTACGCGTACCGGTATATTTAAATATTTAAATATCACTTATTAAACATGTTTACAAAGGTTTTCAAAGTCTCAATTGTTTACAAAACGCTCGGGCTTGGCGATGTATTGTATAAAAAAACACATGATTTTGCCAAACATTTGTTCACTTATCGCGTACCGGTAGCTTGACATGTGTGTACCGGTACCGGTACGCGATAAGTGAACAAATGTTTGGCAAAATCATGTGTTTTTTTATACAATACATCGCCAAGCCCGAGCGTTTTGTAAACATTTGAGACTTTGAAAACCTTTGTAAACATGTTTAATAAGTGATATTTAAATATTTATAGAAGTTATAAAATTAAATTAATAATACTAATATTATATAATACATATTTAGAAAATAATCGAAAAAAATAATTTATTAAAGAATTTCTTTAAAAAATTAAATTTTAATATTCTACTTGGGCTGCTAAACAATATTCTAACAGCTATCTGGTTATAAATATACCTACAAATATCTGAAATAAAAATTAACTTTACATTAATTATTTGCCAGTAAACAAAGTGACATTTAGTCATCTTGATACTTCCAGGTCAATTATTTATGTACATTTAAGTTTAACACAAGGTATAATTTTTAACATGGCCACAGTAAAAAAAATGCACTGTAGTTGCATGTAGTTTATTTTGATTACCACGCACCAGTCGAGTATATTTTAGGAATTAACCAAATAGGGACAAGGGCCTTATAATGAAGAGATTTTTAGAGCAGACTATTCCAACTCAGATAATTCTTCATAGGGAAACAAAGATGAACCATCGAAAACAAAACGTAAAGAAACTTGGATTAGGCAGTACGATCCTGATTATATGAGGTGTGGATTCTCAATGAAATCTGACACAGAAACTCAACCTATTCCACAGTGTGTTATTGTGTGATTATCAAACTATTAATGTTTATCAAACGGGTGTATGAAGTCTTCTCTTTTGAAGAGACATTTATTAGCGAAACATCGCATTTTAAAAGATAAACCAGTTGATTTTTTTAAAAGAAAACGTTCAGAATTGTCCACTCAAAAAGCAGCTGTGTTCTCTTTTAGTAACATAAACACTAATTGTATTCAGGCATCGTATTTAGCAAGTTTGCGTATAGCCAAGTGAGAAAAACCACACATAATTGGAGATACATTGTTTCTACCTGCAACTACGGATATCGTAAAATCTGTGCTTGGAGATAAGGCAGATAAGGAAATTTACAAAGTTTGCCTGTCCAACAATACGGTTAAACGGCGAATAGAAGATATGGCATTACAGATTGAAAGCATTTTAATCAAGAGAATAAAAGAAAGTCAATTTTATTCTCTGCAACTAGACGAAAGCACTGACGTCTCCAATCCGGCACAATTACTTGTGTATGTTCGATTTGATTTCAATAATGAAATATTATTCTGCAAACCGTTATCTGCGAGAACAATGTCGAATGAAATATTTAAAATAATTAATGATTATTTAATTAAAAATAATATAAGTTGGGTCAAATGTGTTGGAGTTTGCATCGATAGTGCTCGAGCTATGATTGGAAATTAATCCGGCGTTGTGACTAGTATGAAAGAAGTAGCACCAAAATGCAAATCTACGCATTGTATTATTCATCGTGAAACCTTAGCCACAAAAAATATGCCTGTAAATTGTTCTCAATGAGGCCATAAAAACAGTTAATTTTATAAAATCTCAAGCGCTTAATTCCCGCCTATTTACAATTCTATGCAATGAGATGGGGAGTATTCATAAAACACTTTTACTTCACACCGAGGTACGATGGCTCTCACGAGGAAAAGTCCTCAGTCTACTTTCTACGCTCCGAGGTATCTATTTTCCTTAAGGATTCTGGAGATTCCAAAAAGGATAATTTTGCCAATGAGGAATGGTTATTCAGACGCGTACCTATCCGATATATTTTCTCGACGAATTCCTTGTTTGACTTCAGCGATAAAATATTAGCATTTAAAAGAAAACTGCAGTTAATGATACAGCAATCAGAGAAAGGAAATATTAGTACGTTTTTTCTCTCTGCAATTTTTCTGAAGAAAGCAATTTATTAGTATCAAACTGTGTGATAAACGACATTAAGCAACATCTAATATCGTTGTCAGATTGGTTTGAAAAATATTTTATAGATTTTACTTCCCAAAATTGGATTCGTAATCCCTTTATATTCATTGCGGAAGTTCCAGATGACGTAATTGCTAAAGAATCCTTCATAGACCTCATAAGTGACGGTGGTTGGAAATTAAAGTTTGAGAGCACAAGCTTATTTTCATTTTGGCTTTCTGTTCGGGCAGAATATCCAGAACTTTCATTTGCCAAGCTCTGAAATTTTTAATGTTCAGTACAACATATTTAGGCGAAACCGGGTTTTCAATTATATCAGTAATGAAAAACAAATATAGATCATTGCTCAACATTAAGCCTGATCTTCGCCTGAATCTGACAAAAATTGATCCCGATATTTCTACGCTGGTAAAATGTAAACAAGCGCAACCTTCACATTAATTGCAATAATTATTATAATATCTTTACACATTACATGCATTTATATAATAAAGGTATTTGCGAATTTAACTGGTTTTATTGCAATTTACACCATGCTAATGTAATGTAATGTGGTTTTTCTGTGCCCGCCTCGGAACAGATTTTAACTAAATTTAATTTTTCAAAGGAAAGAAGAATAAATGTTATCTTTTAATTTTCAATTTACAAAGTCTGAACTAAAGATACATCTATATATTTAATTAGTTATAATCTATATATTTAGTTTTTTATTTCGTTGAAATCTTTTTCAGGGTAGGCCCAGAAAATGACATTACTTTATTTAGCATGGTGTACATATAGAGTTGCATTCTGTTTTTCCAAAGTTTTTGCCAAAAAATGGATCTTCAATAAATTGAGCGTTAGGGATATTTTTTTTGTTCGATAAAGTTTTTGAGAAAAAAATAAGGCCATTACATGAATTTTCGAAATATTTACACTGGTACGCGACCATATTGTCCATTACATGCCGGTACAACATATTCAAAAGGTTGGGAACCTCTGATTTAGGTAATTCAGATTGTTTTGGAAAAAGTTGCAGGCAAAAAACCGAAAGTCGGCTATTATGCGCGTTTGTATAAGCGCCTATTTCAGGCTTACGTTTAAAAAAAAAAGAAAGATTATTTCTTCTTTGTTCTATATAAAATTCCGCGTCTTTTGATGTATTATATGTCGATATCCATGACATTTCAAAATTGGCGATTTTGAAGAAGGCACCACCCCCTTCACGCAGGCTTTAAAAAATTCGGATTTTTGCCCGCAACTTTTTGCAAAATGTTCTAAGTCGCCTAAATCTTTTTACAAATCATTCTAAATTAAATGCAGATTAAAATAATGTATTATACCTGCAGTTGCAAGGAGAAATAAACCTCGCAAAGTTTCTATAAAACGTTTCGATCAATTTTTGAGACACACAAAACTTTGATCTCGATTTTACAGATTCGGTCGGGTTTAATAAGATTTGAAAATGTTTGCGAGGGCCGGATAAAATCAAATTGAAGGGTGGATCCGGCCCGTGGGCTCGTGGGCAATATTTGTTTGTATAATTTATAACTAAATAAATATATTTTTCCTTTGTTTTCTTTTTAATAAATCACCATTATCATTAATATTTATAAAAATATTTTTTTCTGGTAATACCGGTATCAATACCGGTATTCCGGTTTTGAAAACAAATAATACCATAATACCGGTTTTATTTTTTTGCTCCGGTATTGAAAGCCCTAGGTACAACGCATTTAGCATTTGTCCAACAAGGTAAGCGATGCTACTGCCTTGCGTCACTGGTACAAAGCGGGCGCTTGAAGCCGCTTTTCCGGAGAGGGATATTCCGACGTATAAAGGAATGTTTCCAGTTTTTAAAAAGACATATCCGGGCGTTGAAGTCGTCGGACGTTTCTCCCGACACGTCAAAGGGGTCTTTTAAAGCTCGACAGACAACTAGGAATTTTCTTATTCAGACTGAAGTAAAACCTGTTGTTCCAAAAATTTCGTCTTGTTTTTGTTGTAAAGGTGGAACTCATAAAGTGCAAGGTTTGTCCCACATTTTTGAAATTATCTCGTGTGCAAAGATTTCAGATGCTCCAGTTGAATATGCTTTGTTTTGCTGCTAATCCGGTAAACATGGGCTTGTAAGGACACAACTAATAGTTCTCAGTGTCAGGCTCCTCATCATTCACTTATATATTAAAGTGGGGTAAAACCATCGTCGACTTCCCAGAAAGCTTGGTGTACATGGCAGGCTCAGCGTTCAGCAAGACAAACGGCCTCCTATGTGTTATTGCCTACTTTTGTTGCCGAAATTCCCGATAACGCGGGAAAAAGGCACCGCGTTAGGTTTTTTTTGTTTAGGAAAATTGAAATCAAAGTTTCGAGTCTCTCGAAAATTAATGGAATCGTTTTATAGACAATTTAAGAGGATTGTTCGCCTTGAAATCTGCAAGTATTATACATAGTTTTAATCGAATTTTAAATTAGAATATTTTAGAAAAAGATTTAGGCAATTTAGATTGTTTTGGAAAAAGTTGCAGGCAAAAAGCCGAAAGTCGGCTATTATGCGCGTTTGTATAAGCGTCTATTTCAGGCTTACGTTTAACTAAAAAAAAGATTATCTGTTCTGTACAAAATTTCGCGTCTTTTGATGTATTACATGTCGATATCCATGTCATTTCAAAATTCGCGATTTTGAAGAAGGCACCCCCCCCCCCCCTTCTTTAAAAAATTAGAATTTTTGCCCAAAACATTTTGCAAAATGTTCTAAATTGCCTGAATCTTTTTGCAAATCATTCTAAATTAAATGCAGATTAAAATTATGTATTATACGTGCAGTTGCAAGAAGAAATTAACCTCGCAAATTTTCTATAAAACGTTTCGATCAATTTTTGAGACACACGAAATTTTTATTTCGCTTTTACGGATTCGGTCGGGTTTAATTAGATTTGAAAATTGTTACGAGGGCCGGATAAAATCAAATTGAAGGGTGGATCCGGCCCGCGGGCTGGAGAAAATCGAAATAAAAGTTTCGAGTCTCGAAAATTCATCGAGTTGTTTTATAGACAATTTAAGAAGATTATTCGGCTTGAAATCTGCAAGTGTTATATATAGTTTTGATCGAAATTTAATTTAGAACAATTTAGAAAAAGATTCAGGCAATTTAGATTGTTTTGGAAAAAGTTGCAGGCAAAAAACCGAAAGTCGGATATTATGCGCGTTTGTATCAGCACCTATTTCAGGCTTACGTTAGAAAAAAAAGCAAGATTATTTCTTCTTTGTTCTATACAAAATTTCGCGTCTTTTGATGTATTATATGTCGATATCGACGACATTTCAAAATTCGCGATTTTGAAGAAGGGGGTCCCTTCTTGCATTTTTCTAAAAAAAAAAAATGTAATACATCTTATCGAGTATAAGGTATTAATTGTTATCTAAGTAATATTTAATAAATAATTAAGTAAAAATACGGTATAATACATTGGGATTCAGGATTTACCTTGCGCTAAGGTACGAATGGCTGAGCGCTCCAATCTCTGCGCCCACTATCTCAAAAATGGTTTGGCGTATAAAAAAAAGGTTTTAGATGAAATTTATAGAGAATTTTATTCTCTACAACTTACGTAATAAATGTAAATACGATAGGACACAGAGAAAACGAGATATTTAAAAAAAACTGATTTTTGCGACCTTTGACCTTGAATATCTACGGTTGCTCACACGCTGGCATATGAGACTTTTAAGACAACATTTGTCATGCTAAAATAAAGGTATATACAAAAATTCAGCTTATTAAGTCAGATTCCGAGGTGACATGCCTAAATGACAGGACTAGTACGCAATTTTTATTGTAAATATATTTTAGATTAAGGTGTTAATTGTTATTTAAGTAATATTTAATAAATAATTAAGTAAAAAAAAAACGGTATAATACATTGGGATTCAAGATTTACCTTGCGCTAAGGTACGAGTGGCTGAGCGCTCCACACTCTGCGCCCTCTATCTCAAAAACGGTTTGACGTATAAAAAAAGGTTTCAGATGAAATATGTAGAGAATTTCTTTCTCTACAACTCACGTAATAAATGCAAATACGATAGGACGCAGAGAAAACGAGATATTCTCAAAAAAGTTATTTTTGCGACCTTTGACCTTGAATATCTAAGGACGCTCACACGTTGGCATTTGTGACTTTTGAGACAACATTTGTAACGCTAAAATAAAGGTCTAAACAAAAATTCAGCTTATTACGTTAGATTCCGAGGTGATATGCCTAGATGACTGGACTAGTACGCAATTTTTAATTTTGAATCCAATTAGATTTTAGATTAAGGTATGTTATTTAAGAAATATTTAATAAATAATTAAGTAAAAAAACGGTATAATACATTGGGATTCAAGATTTACCTTGCGCTAAGGTACGAATGGCTGAGCGCTCCACACTCTGCGCCCTCTATCTCAAAAACGGTTTGACGTATAAAAAAAGGTTTGAGATGAAATTTGTAGAGAATTTTATTCTCTACAACTTACGTAATAAATGCAAATACGATAGGAGACAGAGAAAACGAGATATTCTCAAAAAACTGATTTTTGCGACCTTTGACCTTGAATATCTAAGGACGCTCACACGTTGGCATTTGTGCCTTTTGAGACAACATTTGTAATGCTAAAATAAAGGTTTGTTCAAAAATTCAGCTTATTACGTTAGATTCCGAGGTGATATGCCTAGATGACTGGACTAGCACGCAATTTTTAATTTTGATTCCAATTAGATTTTAGATTAAAGTATTAATTGTTATTTAAGTAATATTTAATAAATATTTAAGTAAAAAAAACGGTATAATACTTTGGGATTCAGGATTTACCTTGCGCTAAGGTACGAATAGCTGATCTCTCCACACCCTGCGCCGTTAATTTCAAAAACGGTTCGACGTATAAAAAAAGGTTTGGGATGAAATTTGTAGAGAATTTCATTCCCTACAAGTTTAGTTATAAATGCAAATACGATAGGAGGCAGAGAAAACGAGATATTCTCAAAAAACTGATTTTTGCGACCTTTGACCTTGAATATCTACGGATGCTCACACGCTGGAATATGAGACTTTTAAGACAACATTTGTCATGCTAAAATAAAGGTATATACAAAAATTCAGCTTATTAAGTCAGATTCCGAGGTGACATGCCTAAATGACTGGACTAGTACGCAATTTTGATTGTAATTATATTTTAGATTAAGGTGTCAATTGTTATTTAAGTAATATTTAATTAATAATTAAGTAAAAAAAAACGGTATAATAGATTGGGATTCACGATTTACCTTGCGCTAAGGTGCGAATGGCTGAGCGCTCCACACTCTATGCGACCTCTATCTCAAAAACAGTTCGTCGTATAAAAAAAGGTTTCAGATGAAATTTGTAGAGAATTTTATTCTCTACAACTTACGTAATAAATACAAATACGATAGGAGGCAGAGAAAACGAGATATTCTCAAAAAACTGATTTTTGCGACCTTTGACCTTGAACATCTAAGGACGCTCACACGTTGGCATATGTGACTTTTGAGACAACATTTGTAATGCTAAAATAAAGGTCTGTACAAAAATTCAGCTTATTCCGTTAGATTCCGAGGTTCACCACTTTTTTGACTAAGGCTGTACTATACCGGAAATGATTAAAGAACGACATACATGAGATGATTGCACTAGTACGCAATTTTAAATTTTGATTCCAATTCTATTAGGTTTTCTAAATTGCTCAAATCTACACTAAATATTAAACATAAGCAGAGTATAGACTTTCTGCTTACGTTTAATAGTTAGACTAGAGGAGGCGCTCTAAATGGGTAAGTATACCAGCGTTTAGAGGAAGAGGGTGGGTTGCAATAGATCTATGAAGGTCGCAGTGCAAGTCGTCACCACCAAATCTACATCTACGTTTAATATTTAGTGTAGATTTGAGTGAGCGCAGAAAAAAACTGGTTCCGTTTGCATGTTACAAACCGACACGGGGGCGAGCGAGAGGACGGGCAAAAAAAAGTTTTCGTTGTTGTGCGTCTGTAATGAAATCCGGAGTTTTTAAAAAATGCAGGAGGGCATTAAAAATGTATAAAACCTCCAGCCGCCGTCTGTAATAAATTATTCTACCGTTGAATAATTGTTTTAAATAATAAATGTCCGACCGAACACACACACACATTCGCAATAATACATCTGCGAACAATAAAAAAAAATATAAACCTATAAATATATTTTATAGATCCGAACCGAACGGCACCAAACAAAAAAGTTTTTGCATAAAAAGGATAAATATTCTGCTGTGGAGAATATATTTTGTCTGTCTAGTATTGTCTGTCTATCTGTCTGACTACTAGCATTATCTGTATATACTCGTGTTTGCCTAGTCTTGTTTCCAGTGCTGGCGAATCTACGGCACGCGTGTCACACTTGAAACGTAGAAAAATTTTATTGACACGCGAATTATTTCTCACGCGTGCCATCTATAAACCTTCGATTTTTCTCAAAGAAATTTTTAAGTTCCTCAACTTTGTGCAATTTGTGCAACTTAAAAACTGGCGAACCTATGGCACGCGTGTCACAGTTGACACGCAAAAAAATTGTATTGGCACCCGAACTATTTCTCACGCGTGCGATTTAAACCTCTTAAAATTAAACCTTCTATTTTTATTAAGGAATTTTTTTAGTTTCTAAACTTTGTGCAATTTGTGCAACTTCAAAACTGCCGAACCTATGGCACGCGTGTCACAGTTGACACGTAGAAAATTTCTATTGGCACGCGAACTTTTTCTCACGCGTGCCATCTAAAAGTCTTAAAATTAAACCTTCTATTCTTCTTGAAGAAAATTTTAAGTTTCTCAACTTTGTGCAATTTGTGCAACTTCAAAACTGGCAAACCTATGGCACGCGTGTCACAGTTGACACGCAGAAAAATTGTATTGGCACGCGAACTATTTCTCACGTGTGCCATCTAAAACTTTCAAAATTAAACCTTGTATTTTTCTTAAAGAAATTTGTGCAACTTCAAAGGTGCAAAATATAAGACGTGTTATATTCAGGTTAATACGGTAACTCATTTTTACTGTCAGAAAAGTTTATTGAATGCAAAATTTGGCTGGCACGTCAGCATTTCAAAAGGTGAAGACTTATAAAAAATGGCACGTGGTTGGAAAAAGGTTTGCCACCCCTGGTCTAGTCATTATTACATATAAAAAATTTAAGGATATAACGAAATTAAATTGGAGATAACATGTATAAATCATATATTGTAATGTATAACATGTTAATGTTTTACATGATTGTAATGTAAAATGATGTAAAAATATACAGAGAGTGAGATAAGGAGGGAGTGGAAGTAGGGAAAGTTTCGATGTAGTGTTTCATGAGGAGGTAGGAAGTAAGTGGGCAGGGATAGACCTTATGTCGCAGGATAAGGATATTCAAAGAGCAGTTAGGAGACAGTTGGCCGAGCAGAAAGATAGGAAACGAGAATGATGAAGACAAGACAAGTTATATAGTCCACTACAGACACGAGACAAAAAGTGTAGCGCGAGAGCGAGATAAGAAAAAGTAGTTGTTTCGGGGATTAAGGTAAAGTTATAATTCCGAGAAAAATGTTTTACGCGGTGAATTGAAGTTTTGTGTTTCGGCGAGAGAGCGTATAATTTTATACGTTCGCGTTATCGGTTATAAATTCGGCAGGAATGAAATTTGTGCGGCATAAAACACCGCCGGACGACGTTCTTACGCGCCCCTCCGTCCTCCCGCGCGCACTTTATAGATATATCGAGAAATACTGCCTGCCGTTCCCTCTAACCTGCCGAATTTATCGACACTTTTTTTTATATCCACCGCATATATACAGACTTACACACGGAAAATATGATATACCACACAACCAAACTCAATTTACACCCACAAGCTAAAAATATTGATAAGTTTGAATGTTGCTTTCAAAATTATTGCTCGTTGCAAACGAATTTCGACGTTGTTTTTAAACAGTCTACCCAGTGTTATTGTTTGAAACAATATTAATAAATTATAGGACAAAATTTTAAGCTTTTTTTAAGCTTTCAGAAAATATAAAACTTATTCAGCTACGTGCATTTCTCTTTAAGATATCGCGGTCAATATAACAAGCTGTTTTCAAGCGGTTGAAAATTGAGCAGTTTTTTTAAATTTTCCGACACATTGCAAACTGAAATGCATAATGATTTATATTAGCGAAATCTGTGTAAAATTCTGCGTCTTTTGATATGCAATATGTAAAAATCTGAAAGGTATCGAAAATCGCGATTTTTTTTGAAGCCTAGATTCAAAGAAGGTGGGGGGGGTGCTTCTTCGAAATCACGAATTTTGACATGTCATGGATATTGACATACAATACATCAAAAGACGCGAAATTTTGTATAGAATAAAGCAAAAATAATCTTTTTCTGTTTTGGTGAAACGTAACCCTGAAATAGGCGGTTATACAAATGCGCATAACAACGAACTTCCGGATTTTTGCCCCCAACGTTTTCCAAAACAATCTAAATTGCCTGAATCTTTTGCTAAATTATTCTAAATTAAATTTCGATTAAAACTATATATAATACTTGCAGATTTCAAGGCTAATAATCCTATTAAATTGTGTATAAAACGATTCCATCAATTTTCGAGAGACCCGAAACTTTAATCTCGCTTTTACACACTCGGTCGGGTTTATTAAGCCCGCAACTTTTTCCAAAAAAATCTAAATAGCCTGAATCTTTTTCTAAATTATTCTAACTTAAATTCCCATTAAAACAATATATAATACTTGTAGATTTCAAGGCGAATAATCCTCTTAATAGTCCGGTCATTTTAGACATAAAAATAGTGATCAAATAAAAAAAATTCCGACAGAGCCAAATCTTCGTAGAGACCTTAGGTTTACCACAAGGAATAAAGTGTCAAAAGTCCCCATCAGTCCCATGTGAGCTTAGGGACTTTTCGGGGTCAAAAGGTCAAAATTTTAGGTTTTTTTGGATTTTTCTCGAAAACGGTAAGTTTTATCGAAAAAGTACCTCAGAGCAAGTTGTAGATCTTAAAATTCTCTATAAAAATGGTCCCTATGATTTTTTCTCTAAGACCCACTATTTCCCAGATATTGCGCTTGTAAGAATCACGTTCTACATAATATGCACACATTTCCACACCACCTGTGAGGTAGTGTACTCGGCGCGTTTTTTTTAACTTTAGAGCAAAATAAACTTGAAAATCGTTTTCAGCACTTCGATTTTCTTCGTGTAACCAAAAAAAAAATCACGAAAAAAATTTGAAAAAAAATTTTCGACAAAAATTTTCCTTCATTTCGTTCGAAAAATACATGCTTTTCCTGTTTTTTTCAATTTGTTCGAAAACGGTAAAGAGCAGCGAAATCATTTTGGGCACACAGAAACTACACGACAAGACGAACAAGTCGATGTGTAAATTGTCCGACAATATTCAATAATTCGTCGATAAATTTCAAACTGAAATTTACCCGATTCTCGATTTTCTAAGTAAATATCTCGGAAACGGTTGCAGATAATTAAAAACGGATTGCGGTCTCGTTTTTACATGGTCATTTTCCTATGGATACACTAAGATTGTCAGCAGGAAATTCACGACTTTCCGAGATCTCCACTAGAGCCATTTCGAAAGGGGATTCGGTAAGGGACCGGCGAACGACCGGTAATTTTAGAGTAAATTTTCTTAGAATAGTATAATGTATACATAAAAGAGACACGAGTAGGCATTTTTGCTTGCTTGAGTACCTAAATATGTATATACGTGGCATATGTGTGCATACTATGTAGAACATGATTCTTACAAGCGCAATATCTGGGAAATAGTGAGTCTTAGAGAAAAAATCAAAGGGACCATTTTTATAGAGAATTTTAAGATCTACAACTTTGCTCTAAGGTACTTTTTCCTCAATAGAAAAATCCAAAAAACCTAAAATATTGACCTTGGGCCCCGAATAAGTCCCTAAGCTCACATGGGACTGATGGGGACGTTTGACACTTTATTCCTTGTGGTAAACCTAAGGTCTCTACGAAGATTTGGCTCTGTCGGAATTTTCTTTATTTCAATTGTCTAAAATGACCGGACTATAAATTGTCTATAAAACGATTCCATCAATTTTCGAGAGACTCGAAACTTTGATTTCGATTTTCTCGAGCCCGCAGGCCGGCTCCACCCTTTAATTTAATTTTATCCGGCCCTCGTAACAATTTTCAAATCTCATTAAACCCGACCGAATCTGTAAAATCGAGATTAAAGTTTCGGGTCTCTTAAAAATTGATCGAAGCATTTTATAGCAAATTTGCGAGGTTTATTTCTCCTTGCAATTGCATCTAGAATACATAAATTAAATCTGCATTTAATTTAGAATGATTTGTAAAAAGATTCAGGCAATTTAGAATATTTTGCAAAAAGTTTTGGGCAAAAATCCGATTTTTTAAAGCCTGAAAGAAGGGGGTGGTGCCTTCTTCAAAATCGCGAATTTTGAAATGTCATGGATATCGACATGTAATACATCAAAAGCCGGGAAATTTTGTATAGAACAAAGAAGAAATAATATTTTTTTTTTGTTAAACCTAAGCCTGAAATAGGCGGTTATACAAACGCGCATAATAGCCGACTTTCTGTTTTTTGTCTGTAACTTTTTCCAAAACAATCTAAATTTCCTGAATCTTTTTTTAAATTATCCTAACTTAAATTTCGATTAAAACTATATGTAATACTTGCAGAATTCAAGACGAATAATCCTCTTAAATTGTCTATAAAACGATTCCATCAATTTTCGAGAGACTCGAAGCTTTGATTTCGATTTTCTCGAGCCCGCGGGCCGGATCCACCCTTCAATTTGATTTTATCCGGCCCTCGTAACAATTTTCAAATCTTATTAAACCCGACCGAATCTGTAAAATCGAGATCAAAGTTTCGCGTCTCTAAAAAATTGATCGAAACGTTTTATAGCAAATTTGCGAGGTTTATTTCTCCTTGCAACTGCACGTATAATACATAATTTAAATCAGCATTTAATTTAGAATGATTTGTAAAAAGATTCAGGCAATTTAGACCATGTTGCAAAAAGTTTCGGGCAAAAATCCGAATTTTTTAAAGCCTGAAAGAAGGGGGTGGTGCCTTCTTCAAAATCGCGAATTTTGAAATGTCATGGATATCGACATGTAATACATCAAAAGACGGGAAATTTTGTATAGAACAAAGAAGAAATAATTTTATTTTTTTTTGTTAAACGTAAGCCTGAAATAGGCGGTTATAGAAACGCGCATAATAGCCAACTATCAGGTTTTTGTCTGCAACTTTTTCCAAAACAATCTAAATTGCCTGAACCTTTTTCTAAATTATTCTAAATTAAATTCTGATTAAAACTATATATAATACTTGTAGATTTCAAGACGAATAATCCTGTTAAATTGTCTTTAATACGATTCCATCAATTTTCTAGAGACTCGAAACTTTGATTTCAATTTTTTCGAGCCCGCGGGCCGAATCCACCCTTCAATTTGATTTTTCCGGCCCTCGTAACAATTTTCAAATCTTATTAAACCCGACCGAATCTGTAAAATCGAGATCGAAGTTTCGTGTCTATCAAAAATTGATCGAATCGTTTTATAGCAAATTTGCAAGGTTTATTTCTCCTTGCAACTGCACGTATAATAGATAATTTAAATATGCATTTAATTTATAATGATTTGCAAAAATATTCAGGCAATTTAGAACATTTTGCAAAAAATTTCGGGCAAAAATCCGAATTTTTTAAAGCCTGAAAGAAGGGGGTGGTGCCTTCTTCAAAATCGCAAATTTTGAAACGTCTTGGATATCGACATATAATACATCAAAAGACGCGAAATTTTGTACAGAACAAAGATCAAATAATCTGTTTTTTTTTTTGTTAAAGTTAAGCCTGCAATAGGCGGTTATACAAACGCGCAAAATACCCGACTTTCGGTTTTTCGTCTGCAACTATTTCCAAAACAATCTAAATTGCCTGAATCTTTTTCTAAATTATTCTAAATTAAATTCCGATTAAAACTATATATAATACTTGCAGATTTCAAGGCGAATAATCCTCTTAAATTGTCTATAAAACGATTCTATCAATTTTCGAAAAACTCGAAACTTTGATTTCGATTTTCTCGAGCCCGCGGGCCGGATCCACACTTCAATTTGATTTTATCCGGCCCTCGTAACAATTTTCAAAACTTATTAAACCCGACCGAATCTGTAAAATCGAGATCAAAGTTTCGTGTCTCTCAAAAATTGATCGAAACGTTTTATAGAAAATTTGCGAGGTTTATTTCTCCTTGCAACTGCACGTATAATACATAATTTAAATCTGCATTTAATTTAGAATGATTTGTAAAAAAATTCAGACAATTTAGAACATTTTGCAAAAAGTATTGGGCAAAAATCCGTATTTTTTAAAGCCTGAGAGAAGGGGGTGGTGCCCTCTTTAAAAGCGCAAATTTTGAAATGTCATGGATATCGACATGTAATACATCAAAAGACGCGAAATTTTGTATAAAACAAAAAAGAAATAATACTTTTTATTTGCTAAACGTAAGCCTGAAATAGGCGGTTGTACAAATGCGCATAACAACCAACTTTCGGTCTCTTGCCTGCAACTTTTTCCAAAATAATCTAAATTGTCTGAATCTTTTTCTAAATTATTCTAAATTAAATTTCGATTAAAACTATATAATACTTGCAAATTTCAAGACGAATAATCCTCTTAAATTGTCTATAATACGATTCCATCAATTTTCTAGAGACTCGAAACTTTGATTTCAATTTGTTCGAGCCCGCGGGCCGAATCCACCCTTCAATTTGATTTTTCCGGCCCTCGTAACAATTTTCAAATCTTATTAAACCCGACCGAATCTGTAAAATCGAGATTAAAGTTTCGTTTGTATCAAAAATTGATCGAATCGTTTTATAGCAAATTTGCGAGGTTTATTTCTCCTTGCAACTGCACGTATAATACATAATTTTAATCTGCGTTTAATTTAGAATGATTTGTAAAAAGATTCAGGCAATTTAGAACATTTTCCAAAAAGTTTTGGGCAAAAATCAGTATTTTTTAAAGCTTGAGAGAAGGGGGTGGTGCCCTCTTCAAAATCGCGAATTTTGAAATGTCATGGATATCGACATGTAATACATCAAAAGACGCGAAATCTTGTATAGAACAGAGAAGAAATAATACTTTTTTTTTGCTAAACGTAAGCCTAAAATAGGCGGTTGGACAAATGCGCATAACAACCAACTTTCGGTCTCTTGCCTGCAACTTTTTCCAAAATAATCTAAATTGTCTGAATCTTTTTCTAAATTATTCTAAATTAAATTTCGATTAAAACTATATATAATGCTTGCAGATTTCAAGGCGAATAATCCTCTTAAATCATCTATAAAACGATTCCTTCAATTTTCGAGAAACTCGAAACTTTGATTTCGATTTTATCGAGCCCGCGGGCCGGATCCACCCTTCAATTTGATTTTATCCGGCCCTCGTAACAATTTTCAAATCCTATTAAACCCGGCCGAATATGTAAAATGGAGATCAAAGTTTCGTGTCTCTCAAAAATTGATCGAAGCATTTTATAGCAAATTTTCGTGGTTTATTTCTCCTTGCAACTGCATCTAGAATATATAATTTAAATCTGCATTTAATTTAGAATGATTTGTAAAAAGATTCAGGCAATTTAGAACATTTTGCCAAAAGTTTCGGGCAAAAATCCGAATTTTTTAAAACCTGCAAGAAGGGGGTGGTGCCTTCTTCAAAATCGCAAATATTGAAATGTCATGGATATCGACATATAATGCATCAAAAGACGGGAAATTTTATATAGAACAATGAAGAAAGAATCTCGTTTTTTTTGTTAAACGTAAACCTGAAATAGGCGGTTATACAAACGCGCATAATAGCCGACTTTCGTTTTTTTGCCTGCAACTTTTTCCAAAACATTCTAAATTGCCTGAATCTTTTTCTAAATTATTCTAAATAAAATTTCGATTAAAACTATATATAATACTCGCAGATTTCAAGGCGAATAATCTTCTTAAATTGTCTATAAAACGATCCCATCAATTTTCGAGAGACTCGAAACTTTGATTTCGATTTTCTCTAGCCCGCGGGCCGGATCCACCCTTCAATTTGATTTTATCGGCCCTCGTAACAATTTTCAAATCTTATTAAACCCGACCGAATCTGTAAAATCGAGATCAAAGTTTCGTGTCTCTCAAAAATTGATCGAAGCGTTTTATAGCAAATTTGCGAGGTTTATTTCTGCAGGAGGTCAGTTGATAGATTAAAATTAAACGTTTTAAGATCGTATGAGCCGCTAACTTTGAAAGTAGTGTAAGTCAATTTTTGTAAGTCATTTTGAAGAAACTTTATTCACTAACATTTATTTACTATTTAATTATCACTTATATTTATTCACTAACAAATTCACTAACATTTTAATTATATTTGACTGCAATTTTCTCCAAAATGAAAAGAAAACGTATAAATGTAAATATAAAATAGTTAGAATTTTAATTTTTTAAAATTGACTTACACCACTTTCAAAATAAACGGCTCTTATTTTTATTAACTTATTTATATTGAAGTTTAAACAAACATAAATGCCCATTATACGTTCTTAAAACTGTTATTCATTTATTAAATTCAATAAAATTTGTTAAATGAATTAATTGAATTATTATATCCTTACAAAAACATTAGGGGAATCGTAAAAATATTCTAAAAAATTATTATAATTGAAAAACAAATTAATATAATATATGAAATTTGTTTTTATAAGATTTTAAAAAATATATAAACTTATTAAATATGAAATGTTTGTTGTTTGAACAAGATATTTGTCATGGTCTTATTTTTTTTTGGCAAATTGGTAATTTTTTAAAATCTCATAAAAACAAATTTCATAAATTATATTAATTTGTTTTTCAATTATAATAATTTTTACGATTCCCCTAATGTTTTTGTAAGGATTTAATAATTCAATTAATTCATTTAACAAATTTTATTGAATTTATTAAATGAATAACAGTTTTAAGAACGTATAATGGGCATTTCACATGAAGCGTACACTGACAATAAAGTCAGATTCTGGATTTTATTCATATTTGGATTAATTGTACTTCTATACGACCTGAATGAATGTAAAAAAAATTATATATTACATTTTTTTTCTATGAAGTCTAGTTACCAATTTATAAGCCTTTAAAGAATTGAGGAAATTTGAGGAATAGATTTTTTCAAAGCTATTGCTGCTATTATCCAAAAAGATGGAACAAAGAGTCAAAAATATGTTTTTCTTTTAAATAAATGTTCTTCTTGGCAAAAAGCTTAATTAAGTTGGAACACTTCAGTCTGAATATATAATTATATTCAACCTTTCCGGAGCTATATAATAACACTTTTTAGGACTACCAAAACAAATCTCATGTGAAATTTGCCAATTATTTACTAGCCTACCTTCGTGGCACTCGACAAAAACCAGAAAAATAACATTTTTTTTTTCAAGATCTTGTCTTTCCGTTAACTTATATCTCATCAGTGCAGCTTTACTTTTATGAATAACAATTTGTAAAACACTTACTTGAAACAGACGTGGATTACTAGTGGTTAGATATTTTTAATTTGACATTTCGTGAGAGAGATATGAACTTAGCACGTTATTGATTTAAGTGATAATTTACTATTGGTAAGACCATACTACATTATTATAATGTAGTATGGTTTTACCAATAGTTCTTCTTGGCAGTTATTATAAATTTGAATTATTTTTCGTTTCGAAAACTGGAAGCAAACATTTCAAATCGGATTTCACTTAACTGCGGTAGCTTTTATTGTTTTTATTTTTATCTAGAAATGTAGCTTGTAGAATATAAATAATACATGTAAGGTTTTAGAATGAATTCTGCATTCGTTTTGGAGATATATAAACCAAAGTGAGAAGGCGCCGTACTTAGTGCCGCACTGGTGTTTTTTTAGATTGATTGGTGTACAAGCCAACGGCTTAAAAAACACTGTAAAAACGTCAATACTAATGTTTAAATTAGTATTAAAACTTTTATATTGTACAATTACAACTTTTGTAGTTATACTTAATATAATAATTTAGAAAAAATCTCTAAGTACGGCGTGAAATGCCCCATGCAATTTAAACATATTTAATTAACAAATTTCATCTGAAAATATGCAATAAAAAAAATTGGAAAAATTAGTTTAAATTTAAATGACGATTATAAAATTTAGAATTTATTTGTTTTTTTAGTTTTTTTTGTGATTATTGGAATAATTATTGACTAAATTTCCACGATTTTTTCAAACATCCAATATTTTTTTAATTAATATTTCGTTTTTGAAATTGTTTGCATGAGTAAAAAATTTAAAATAACAGAACAATTCCCAACTTAGTTCTTCAGCAATTTTTAAATCTTGAAATAAAAAATGTACCATAAAAGTTTCTAAAATCTTAAATTTAGAAATTTACAAACGAATATTTTTCAATAATTTTTTTTCTGTAATTTCCACAACATTTTGTTATCATGAAAATCATTCCAAATAAACTCATCATGAACTAGTATATTAAATATCGTTATCGTTCCTTGTTATCTAATTTAATCATTTTTTTCGTTAATCCAATATTTTGACGTTATGAAACATTTCACCTGATTTTTAATACATTCCATCAAATATTACATTCAAAAATATTCGACGACTTGGTATTTTCCCAAACCAAATGGTAAAAAAAGAAACTATTAGTGGTATATATACATATTATAATATTCCATCACATGTTACTTTACTCCTGCAACTGCACGTAAATACATAATTTAAATCTGCACTTCATTTAGAATGATTTGTAAAAAGATTCAGGCAATTTGGAACATTTTGCAAAAAGTTTCGGACAAAAATCCAAAAGTACGTTATTTTACGCGATCTTAAAATCGCCAATTTTCGGCCTACGTTTCCGCAACATTGAAAGGAGTATTAGTTGTTTGTTCTATAAAAAATTGCGCGTCTTTTGATGTATTATATGTCAAAATCCATAACATTCACACAAACACACAAAAAAAACACACAAAATCAAAATTTGAAATTTCGAAGAAGGGGGGTGTGTATGTTATGCTTTAAAAACATCGCGATTTTCGACACCTCTCCAATTTTAACAAATTATACATCAAAACACGCAGAATTTTACACAGATCACACTAATATATATCATTATGCAATTTAGTTTATGATAAATCAGCAAACTTAAAAAAACGAAACTATTTTCAACGACCTAAAAACACCTTGTTATATTTACAGCGATATCTTAAAGAGGAATAAACCTAGCGGAATGAGTTTTAGATTCTCTGAAAGCTTAAAACAAGCTTTAAATTTTGATGTATAATTTATTAATATTGTTTCAAACAGTAAGACTCGGTATACTGTTTGAAAACGACGTCGAAATTTGTCTACAAAAAGCAATAACCTTGAAACCAAGCATTCGATTGCATTCAAACTTACCAATATTTGTAACTTGATTCTTAAGCAATAAGTGTACAAAGTTTGAATGAAATCCATGCAAAAATATTGCAGAAAATAGGTTTTATTTCAACTTGATTTTATCCATCCAACGCACCAATTTTCAAATCTTACTTGCGTCTTAATATTAAGGTCGATTGGCATATGCGCGACACTCAGCTACGCGACGTCGTGCGACGTCGCCTTTCAAATAATGATTACATTGTTTTAAATGGGCACGTTCTCACTATGGCTACGCGACGTGCCCATTTAAAGGCCGATTCTTGTATACGCGACACTCAGCTACGCGACGTCACGCGACATCGCCTGTCAAATAATGATTACATTGTTAGAAATGGGCACGTCGCGTAGCTGTCGCGTAGCCATAGTTATAACGTGCCCATTTAAAACAATGTAATCATTATTTGACAGGCGATGTCGCGTGACGTCCCGTAGCTGAGTGTCGCTTATATGAAAATCGGCAATTATTTTTCATATTATTCACAAGATAATCAATATTTGGATAACAATGCTGATCTGAATTAATTTGACTGATCTTACAAAATAGAAAAAAATTGGCAGATAAAGTTGCATTGGAAACTTGTATCTGATATAATGGAGATGTTAGAGATGTGAAAATTGGTATTTAAATTCTGCTATGAAAATGAAGAAACGGGCGTTACTATATGAATAAAAGAATAGAATTGTCTTCGTATTGTCATTTCATTGATTTGATTTAATTGATTTTATCTTATCCTATTCAAATCAAATAAACTTTGATAACCTTGTTTGATGGGTTATAATAGACCATTTTACGGTTATTTAAGCGCATGCGCGTCTACCTTGTTTAAAAAGCGGGAAAATGAAAGTTTCGGTCAAATTTTGTTATTTTCACTGGTTATACGTAAAAAAACTGCCCGAAAACATGACGGAAATTCACGCATGCGCAAAATAAAATTTTCAACTATGAAAAGGTCTATTAATAAATAACCAATCTGAATAGAGAATATTTATAAGAATTAAAAGATTAACGCCGCCGTGTACTACCGGTGGTACACGTTAAACTAAAACACAAAACTGAACGCGCCGGCGTGAACGTGTTAATTAGAAGAATAATTTGTACACGCTGATGAATTAGATAAATGGAAGTATAGAATTAGCGGTTAGTTTGCGTGAAAGTTTTCGCCCGGAGAATTTTTAATAAAAAAAGCAAATGCAAACAAAATTAAGAATAATTTGTGTTTTTCGCAGCCATTAAGTCGGCGAATTTAATTAAAGCATTAAAACTCTCTCTCTCCGGTCCCTCCGAGTATTATTTTTACGACCGACACTCAACGTTCCCGCCGTTCCTCCAATAAACCCCGCAACAACATTAGAACCTAATCTGCGCAAAAAAGCTCACCGAAACTCACTGCACCGACACTAAAACTCGCAACGCAAACATCACAATTACTTTTGCGACTGCACGATGAACTTGAATTGCTGAAGGCAAATGCGGCGCGTGACGCGTAATCTGAGTTCGTCCGCATGTGATATTTTGCCCGGGCGTCGCCGTCGTTATCGCCCTCCCGAAGGCGTCGCTCTCGTGCGACAACTAACGAGATTATTCCGGCAGGTGGGAATTGTTGTTCAGACCGCTCTTAATCACATTGAATAACTGCCTCTGTCTACACGAAATAATCTAATTCTGCATAAATATTCTTATTCATTTGGATTAATCTCTAATACAAACAAAACAAAAACTAGCTAGAGTAACTTTGTCTAGCTAGTTTTACTTAGCTTGTCTAAGGGATTCCAAGACAATAAATGAAACAATGTGCAGGAATACAATAGGCCTATAGGGGCCGCAGTGTTTCAAGGGATGCAAATCCTTGAACCCGCATTTGGATGAGAAAAATGACAATGGAGTGTCAACAAATATATGATATATGTCAAATTTGACAGATTTCAACTGCTAAGATTGAAGTGTATCTCCATTGTAAAATTTAGAAT